>JAPWTK010000061.1:600000-1112500 GCA_029963805.1 Aromia moschata
CGATTAACTTTTGCTATGCAGTCGCGTTCACTTGGCGTTCGGACGTCCAAAGACCGCAACTGGACGATAAATCAAACACTTTATGAGCTAGATATATCGATCTGGTGGTCTTACTTTAGCGATGTGTAGCAAACATGTTGCAGTACTGTAACAAACTGTAGCAAGAGAATACCAATAAAATATCTCAGACATAAAAATACAAGGAAAATATTTTTTTGGTATTAACCTTTGGAGCGCCGGAAAATCTTATATAAGACGCCATTATAAAAACCCGTTCTAGATATGAATGTGATGTGTGTCATGTAGCTCTTTGTCTTGCCCCCTGTTTTCGCATATGTCATACCAAACAGCAGCTACCATAGAAAAGAAAAATCTTATGATAACATAGAATGTTAAGTCAATCCTTCGATAAAGAATATAACAAAAATATAAAATAATTCAAAAGTAGAAAAAAAAACAACAAAAATCATATGGTAAAAAGACACAAAAAATACTAAAAACTCTAAAAAATAGTAAAAAACCTGAAAAAGAAAAAAATAAAGCCACAAAATCTCTCTACGTCTTCGTCGTTGGCTTCCGGTAATACTGAAGGAGAGACCATCAATCAGTCACACACTGAACGGCAAAATGATTCCAAAATCACCATAAAAACCAATCCGATTTTGAATCGGCGGAGGGAAAACGTGTTTACGTTTCAGATTGGCTAGTGACAGCCTACTATGTTTTTTCCAACCTATTCTAGTAAATTATCTATTTCAGGAATAATTTTTTTTAGTTCAATGAATTATTGACTGAACCTTTAATGGCCAATAAAAATTTTTTAATTGACCTCCATTTAAAATTTTTAAAAAAAAATTTTTTCCCCCTGAGAGAAAAAAGGAGCAATACGTACTCTCCCTCCCCCTGAAAAGGGTAAAATTACTTTTTCATTCCTTTTTTTTTTACAAAATTCATCTTTCCTGATTTTGGAAAATTTTCTACTCTCAAAAAACTTATTACAAAGTAATATTGTAGATGCTTACGGCAGAGTCCGAGAAAAATGATAAAAGGGGTAGTTTCTAATCAGAAAGGGGTGGGTTTTGAAGGATAACGCAAACATTACTATCATCATCGCATTCATCCTCGAAAACCCCATAGAAGCATTTACTTGGAATTTTAAAAAATTAAAAAATTTTCCGGATCGTTAGCTGCCGGAACGTTTTATATAAGAGAATAAGAGGCGTTATTTGAAGTTTGTACTGCATGGGGGTTGAATGTACAAAGTAGGACTAAATCACTAGGATTTTTTATGGCAAAAAAAAGTGTCAAAAACCCCGGCTTATAAGGTTAAAGGTTCGGAGAATGGAACTCAAATCCAAGGAAAGATTGAGAAACTGGTATACGGTTCTGTAAAACAGAACAGACAGTAGGGCCCCCAATAATACCTGATACCAGTCTAGGAAAACATGCAACAGTATTTCAGGCTGGAAGTCGAGAACTGAGAAACAGTCAACTGCCATATTTTTCGTTAGCCAAAGAGTTTACCTCCAAATTAGTATGGGAAACGTTAAGACGGCTACGAAGCAGAAAGATAGTGACACTGGCTGGGTGCCAAGACATAAAGCTCTGATAAACTAGAAACTACTTCGAATGTCTTGACAGGATCAGAATCTTTTTTGCGGCAAGGAGTAACAGTTCACAAAACAACGATCACGAAAATTTACAGAAGATCAATTGAATAAAAATAGAAAAGTTGCTAGGATAGTACCTTATGTTGTGGTAGTAGTAAGACTGAATAAAACATGTCAGAGCGAAACATGTGGTCTGACCAAGCTGGGAAAAGGACCAAACTGGATAAGGTAGGTACTATAATAAGGGTGCTGTAATAGGTGATCTGGTTATGATTATTTGCCCATTTCCCGAACATTTAATAAAATCTAAGGACTTACCTCAGGGTTCAGTTTTAGGCCTTGAGAAAGGCGTGTTCTATCAACAAGCGTACCATTTATTGCGCAAAATCTAAATATTCACAATACCGTGTCATAAATGGTAAGAAATGACACACAAACAAGTAGGAGTTAAAATTCGCCTTCCCCCCCCCCCCCAAATTATTTGTTATTGTCAAGTATCAAAATTTTTATGAGGGTACAGAATTTCGTGTCGTGTCCTACAGTTTTCGAGATATCTAAGAAAAAATACTTTCAGAGGCACCCCTTCAATGGGTTGTAATTTGGAAGCAGCAGAAATACAAAAACACTTCCTTAAAATATTGTCATGTCAGAACACCTATAGAAAGAACACAATATTTTATCGGTTCTAACTAGTAGCACGCCCTGGGATATTACGAGGTGTGGCTATTAAATAACAGAACTACTATCATAACACTTTTTATTCGTTATCAATTACAGTAGCAACTTTTTCGCCTTCAATGTACTCCCCTTGGCGATCTCTACACCGTTCATTACGACTTTTCCATTGTTGAAAGCAGTGCTGGAAGTCCGCTTCTGTCAGTTGGTTCAGAACCTTCGTCGCTTTTGCTTTAATCGCTTCCACACTTTCGAATTTTGTCCCCTTCAGTGTCATCGTGTCTAACAAGCCTGGATCAGTGTCAATGTTGTTTAGAATGCCAGCGCAAATATTCATTCTTGATTCCTTTTGCTCGGGAGTGAGGAGTTTTGGCACCATTTTTCCTCAAACTTTCCGCAAACTGCAACGAAAGATTCATGCAAAATTTGGCGAACACATTCTTTGTCGATTCCTGTTATTTCAGCAACTCCTTGGATGCTTAGACGACGATCTTCGCGGATTAATTTACCAATGTTTTCGTCTGTTTTTGACGTTGAGGGCCGTCCGGGGCCAGATCGTTTTCGGTCGTTTCACGTCCCTCTTTAAACCGTTTAAACCACTTAAAAACTTTTGTGCGGGATAAACATTCATTCCCGGACACTTCTTTTAACATTGCATACGCTTCTGTAAAAGTTTCCCCCAAAACTTGAGATTTACCCGTTGCTCCATTTGAACACTTCAACATTTTTTCGACGCGTCACTGGTGCGACTGATTCAAACGATTGCTACAGTCAAACTGAGCGACCCCCTGGCTTTTCCAGCGCGCTCATGATGGGGAAAGTATCACCAGACACAGTTCTGTTCAAACTTGTCGCGACACGCTCGCAGCGAGCTGGTAGCAGCATCAGTTCGGTTATTTAATAGCCACACTTCGTATCTTCATGAAGTACGCATACCTATAGGTCACAAATTACGTACATATTTTTTTTTTTTTTGTATGTATGTGGTAATTGGTAATAAATTGTCCATTATATCTATCCTACCTAAAGAAGCGCTATTCCACAATTTCAGAAAATTATATCCAAAAAAAATGTTTAAAGGAAACTTGGCCTCACATTAAACTACTACTAAAATATTAGCCAATCATATTGCAATTTTACGTGAATAAAATAACATGCCGAATTTCACATCAAATATGTAAACAACCCTTATGGGGTTATTTAAAAATTGAAATAAAATATTAGACTTTAACAAATTGGTTTAATAAAAAACTTGTGTATTCTACAATTGTTAAAAAAAGAAATCAATATTCATATCGACAACTCTGCATTAAAAGAACTCGAACATCTAATGTTTACACAAAAGGCACGGTTGACGATGTTTTGATTCAATCCAGCATCACAATAGTTTTTACTGCGGCCATGGGCGTAGAAAATTGCCAACAAATGAAAGATATAGTATCTACATATGTATATACGTCCTGAAATAGCCATTATCGTTTTATTTTTTCCAATTTCCAAGAAATAACTTAATACGAACTGAGCACTTTCCGTTCTCTTATGAACATGATAAAAGCAACAATTTAGATACAAACGTCGTAAATATCAAATTTCGCGGCTCGCCTGGTATCGTGTTGTTCGTCGAGCTGTGTTCCAGATGCCAATAATTTCAATTCGGTAGTAGTAAAAAAATTTATGTAAGTAGACGCGCATCAGAAATAAACCTCAAGCATTTCCGCCTATATTTCTGGCGAACGCCAAACGCAGCATGGCACGAGCTGTCTCGCAAAAAGGAAATATTCGAACGACCAGGCTACATTTTATACAAAACCATTTATTACTCCAATATCGCACAGAAATAATACCGCGTTTCGAGTGCCCTTGCTCTAATATTAGCTTTCTAAAAATATGCTAATATTTACAAACACTTTTTATATTTACGGCGCTGCGAGAAACTTAAATCGAGGAGGCATCCTTGAGTTTCGTTCGAAACGCGACTCTTTTGAGCACGATTTCATTTCGAACGTTTACCTGCTCGTACCACGAAGGCGAAAAATCGTATTTTCATTTGTACGATGCAGAGCAAAAAAAAGAGATCTAAATATTCTCTATTTTCTAAAAAAAAAAGAGAAAACATAAATGATTAACTACGATGGAACGCGATAATCAGTGAAGAATTTTGTAAAAAAAAGTTTAAAGGGACATGACACCTTAAAAATTTTTTTTTGTAATGTTTTAAAATGCGTATAATTTTAATAAAAAACAAGAAATCATTTTGAAACTTTACACATATATTTTAACATGAAAAATTTTATAAAAAAGTTTTTTTTGGAATTTTTTTGAGATTTATGACCACTAGAATTTTTTGGAAAAAACAGCAAAAAAATCACGGCGGGCGTGAATGCGGCTCATTGGAACATCTGAAAAAAAATTAATAAAAAGGGGTATTAATCAGCATCGAAGCCGCCATGGAATGAGTTACAAGAAAAAAATTGTGGGGCCAAAATCGTGCCAAAAATCAAAAACTATAATACCGATCTGTCCGTAGTTCATTCCATGAATTAATATGTGCATAACAACATATTACAATTTCAGAAAGATCGGTCGAGTATTTCTTTTTCTATCACGCTCGCCAACTCGAAAAACGTGGTTTTCTAGTTTTTTAACTATAACTTTTCAAGAAAATGTTACCTACAGTCAGTCGGCAATGCCTGCACCGTGCAAAATCCCTTCCTCCTTCTCAAACTCTTCCTCTGCATGTAATATTTCATCCCTACGTGCAGTTCTTGCTTCTTTTGAAGCCTCAGTGCTCCGACGATTCGCCTGCTTAATTCGTGCAGCGTCACGAACTTTCGCATGCTGCAGCGAATGTTGGCCGATGGTAAGGTCCAAAACTTGCATGATTTTCAAAATTGACATGAATAACGTACACACACTGAGATTCATTCAAAATATACGTTTGGAATAAACTGTATAACTGCGTGGCTTATACGAAATAAATACTCTATCATAACAATAAAACCACTTTCCAAAGTGTTTCCCTCTACTAAAAAAATGAATTTATAAAGAAATATATATATAGAATTATACAGAGCATATATTTGTAAGACGCGGCAAAGAGAAAGTACGAAAATCACCAAAAATATGGCTTTGACGCGATGTGCCTAAAACGCTCGCTATATATTTTAGAAGCCGAATTTAAGGTTTATATTATTAAAAACGTATTTTTCAATATTTTTTTAAACGTCATAAAAAAAATTTGATTTTTTTGAAAATTTGAAGGTGTCATGTCCCCTTAGTAACGCTAGTTCAAAAGGAATTTATTCGGGATCCCTTATCCCTTTTATGGAAGGGATATCTTCCCTTCCAGACACAGTTCTGTTCAAACTTGTCGCGACATGCTCGTAGCGCGCTGATAGCAGCACCATTTCGGTTATTTAATAGCCACACCTCGTAATTTTTATGAAATCATTGCATTCGGAAGAAAATCCACCAAAACTAGATAAAAAATTATAAGCGTCATTTTAAAAAACTAAAGTTAGTGGCGTTGCTAAGCAACGCTTTGACATATGACAAATGTGACATAGCAGACTCATAGAAAACAATGAATTAGCTTTACTGAATTTAGATCAACCTTGATTTTTCCTTTTCTATCTTTTCATTTTCTATCATTCAGTTACCTAGATTTGCGAGGCCAAAACCGGGAGAACAAGTTCTTTGTGAATGTTTTAAAGTTTTCAGATAAACTCGAATTATAAAGACAATTTAAAAGACAGAAGCGATTTTACGGGAGTACGCCTAACTTTAAAGGTAGCGTTTCGAACGTGAAACTTCTAAACTTTTCTGCTAGTAGTGGCAGAGCATATATGTATGTACGAATCGAATGCGGTACATCGATTGCTCGCTCGGAGCTGACACTTCTAATTTCCTGTGCACGTGTTAGAACGATAAAAAATAACTGAATTCTTCCACAGATAAATCGTTATTACATGATATTTATTTCCGCTGTGTGCCATGACTAGTAGGTAAAATTATGTATTACTATTATGCGTATTGTGCCTTCGTACAGGTCATGTAATTGTAGATTACCGTGGTAATTATAGACGACGAGGTAAGTATCTGCATATGACATCACTGATTACACGCTTGGAGGACAAGAAAATCGATGATTCAGTCGTTCTAACCTCACTTTAAAATGTGAATAAAAAGTACTAACTAGTATTAATATAAAAATTATTATAAAGTGGTCAACGTATTTTTTGCTGGATTTTAATCCTCTGCACATCTGAGTAGGCAATTTAAAAATTCTATATTGATATCCACATACATATATGTATAATCAATAAAGCTTTTAAGGGCATTTGACAAATTTCTATGTACGAGGTAAGCTCATATATAAACTGAAATTGGAACCAAATTAATCAAAATTTAATAAAAGCCAGGCATATAAAATACAATGCTTCTATTAAACTTTCATTAATTCGTTTCGGTTTACCTATATGGTCATAATTACTCAATTTCAGTTTATGTTGAGCTCACCTCGTACACAGAAATCAGTCAAATGCCCAGGTCTAATAATGAATACATTCTTTGTTCGGTGTTTCAAGTCTTGTGAGTTGAATTGATCAACAACAGGTGAAATTTGGCAAATATATAGGGACTATTTTATAAAATCTCAATATACAGGATATTACTTAATGTTATGTACTTATTTTAAAGTATAATCCTAGAACAATTTTAAACTTTATAATTCATGTATATGTACCTAAGCCCTAAATTATTTGATTTCTGTTCTACGTTGTTCTATGTTGTTCCGTTTTCGTAGGAAAAAAATCACAAATATTTTCAAGCCGTTACAGAATTTTAGAATTTTTTTGTTGCAGGTTTCATTGAGAGTTTTTTTTTCTTCTATTTGTATATATTTTCTTCTATTTGGGGATTATATTTATATATATTCACTCCCCAAAATATGGTGTAGGTCCCATGTTTTTTTACGACAGTACCAGAATTTTTTATTCGGCCAATTGTCATTCCTACCTAGTTTCTCTTTAATGCGGTTCTGTTAAGGTCAGTCTCTGGTAATAATACTGACGACTCTGGTAATAATACTTCAAATACTCGTGAACTCGTGAACAGTTGTGCAGCACAAGATGAAAAACAATGAATTAGAATCTCATAACTAGATGTTCATTTTGGGTCTGCTTTGATGTTTTTTTATGGCTACTAATAACTTTGAGGGCTATTATGACTAGGGTTCGGAACGTGTGCTGTAACGCAGGGCTGGATTTTTACATCAACAGAGGAAAATGCACGTGTTATTACTATTTCTATATTTTTAGCCGTTGTTTTCAAAACTCATTTAGGTACCAGCTATCAATATAGGGCGAAATATCTGAAACACCTAAAATTCGTATCTTAACATTAACGACCTTATTACCGCGAAAATCTGTTGTTTCGTCCACTGTCAGCCACAGAAATTTATTGCGTATGTCTTCTTTAATATTTCCCACGAGACATGGATATGTCTTCTGTAAATGTTTTACGCAACGTATCGCTAGTAAGCAATGGAAAATTGGATACATATTTGGCAAAAAAAAATGTATAAAGTAAATCGTCGTAATTTTCAATAACCTGTTTCAGTCTATTCACAAATGGTAACGACATTATTGCAAAAATCCACAGAAAGTCAGGTAATACGTTAATACACTATACGAACTCTAAAAGAAATGGGTACACGGTGCAAAATACGTATGTATACACGTTTATTAGTTAATCACTCATGACACATACAATTATTTTAAACTCGGCGTTCTACCGTTTGCCCGTCGCGCGCCGGGCTGATACTAATCGAACAACGGAACGCTCGCAGTACACGAACGAGTTAGCCACTAGCGACAAAACATTGTTTCCAATGCGGCGGTCGACCCGTTTACACCGCCAGCAGGTCGGTATCGGAGAAGCTCGTTCTTACGGAGAAATCAGGTGTCCCGTGTTCCCGCACGGGATTTGCTGCGGAATATGCGCTTAAAAATGTAAAAATACAGTTTATACTTTAATTATTATCATAAGAGTTGTATAGTGTCGGCTCTGCGTGAGAGCATACTTTTGCGGACCCTAATTAAGTATTACCTACTATTGACGTATACCATTTTCCGACTCCCCATTTGTTATATAAATATTTTGAAAATTAATTGATGATAAGAGATATATCAACAATGACTTTTGGTATAGTAGAACATTTAACATGTGATCCCCGGGACAAATTAAAAAAAATGTGCAAACGTGTTAAACTTTCATGAAGGAATGTATAGATCGTTATCGATTTTTAACGCCCGTTATGCCTTATTTAGGTAATTGCCGAGTAATAATCTACATGGAAGTGCGTATTCAAGAGAGTGCTTATTCAATTTGAATTTATGAATATGATAATTAGATGCGAAAGTTGACGAAACAAGAACCGCGTATTTTTTTTAAATTACCTACTTTGAACGGCCTCCGCCGCGTGTACAATTGTACATGTCCGTGAGATAAGTTATCGGCTAGCAAAAGGTATGAGGATAAGTAGCAGGTTGTACAGTGTTTCCCAAAATGGAGTGAAGGTACGCACCATATGTGAAAAAAATTATATTTAAATTTAGGCGAAAACTGACTTCAGAAAAAACGTTAGTTTCGTTCAGAAAGATTGTTTCGAAATTAAAAAAAATATTATTTTTTACACGGACATGGGCTAGTGCGATCCTGTAAAGAGCCTCACTTTGGCGATCTTTAGTGACGACTCAGTTGATTTTTTGTTTATCGAACTTGCACCAACAGTAGCTTTGCCCTTGTTCGCAATCAAGAAAACTTGAAATTGTGCTTATTTCTTTTGTAGCTGCAGCCGTGAACACTTCGAGAAATCAGTCTGTTTGTTATTGTTTGTTTGTGGGTACCTCATATATCTTTCGCGGGCAAAGCTATTCTTGGTGTTCTCTACATAACCTTCTAAGCCTCAATTCTACACTATAATTTCCCATTTTTGCAACTACACATTAATATTCCTGCACAAAGGAAACAGTATCTTCCTGAAGACATTATTGAATTAATTTATAGGTACAGTACTTCCCAGAGTATGCACCAAAGGAAACATTTTTTATCTCTAAATTTAGACGAAAACGTATTTCAAAAACAAAAAAAGTTTAGGGTTGTTTTAAAACCAAAAAAAACTTCAGAAATAACAGTCCAAGTCATCTTGGTGACTGTTAAATTTGAACTTAAAAATTAAAAACTCGCTTTAGAAAATTCACTTTGTGATAATTTCGAAGAAAAAATTTGTCTTATCTGTCAAATTGAGGTTGATATTCCATAATTTACTGTTGTCAAATCCTGAATAAAATATTTCAGGAAAGTTTTCAACTTTCGTCGGAAAATAATTCCTAATCGACCGCTACTATCCCGAGGGAAAACCGCGCAGGAAGTCTGGTGTACACGGGCTAAAGTATAATAAATCCAGTATAAAGGGCTGACGTCTAAAGGAATTCAGGAAATCTTGATGAATTCCGAGGAAGTCTGGGGAAATTATGAGGAAGTTACGGGAAATCTTGGAGAATTCAGACGAAATCTTGGGGAATTTAAGAGAAGTTTTGGGGAATTCAGAGGAAGTCTTGGGAAGTCTCGTTATAAGCGGAAATCTGATGTGAAATTTAAATTAGGCCCGCGGTTTCCCATTCGACCTATCCTTAGTGAGCTGTGGCGCCGAGAATATTTAAATTTAGCATCACCCTGGTTATCGAAAACACTTTTAAGCAATCCCAAATATAGTGCAGCAAGAACATGGGATTCTATTAAATACACTGCAGATTGTGAGCAAAAAAAAGATTAATGTTAATTAATTAATGTTAGTTAATTAATTAATAAAAAGTAAGATTAATGTTATTGGGCAAAAAAAGATTAATGTTAACTAGAATTAAAGAACATATTGCTGACTTAAGATAAAGGTATATTGCGAAGCCCAATAAACTTTTGACAATAATCACAAGATGGATATATGTAGATGGGTAAAAATGATGTATAATAGATGGATGGGTAAAAATGATGTAGAATTTACTGCCTAACACAAGTTATATTACACAGTACGTTGTAACGTTTTGTTTTGACTGATAAACGAAGATAAAGAGATGGTTTAGCGAATTACAACTCAAAAGTTGTAATATCAAATTATGGATATCAAATTATGAGAATATCAAAGGTTAATTTATCAAAAATATTAATCGGATACAGGTGTCTAAAGGGGTAAATTTAAATTTACCGACGAATTTACCTTCTTTGTGCGATGATCAGACGGTGGAGGAGGGAGCCCTGGGCTAGAAAGAAGGGCGTCGAAATTCGAAAATGCGCTCGTACGATGAACCAAACATAAATTTACATTAGCGCACCCATTTCCTTTGAAAAACTTTCGGCCGATCGCCGACAAAGGTGATATTTCCTTTTCGTTGCGCACCGTGTTATTAGGTGGAAGTGTGCCGTTGACGTTTCATTATGAATATTTCGCATGAGCATTTTGGCTCTTTCTGTTCGCGACAGTAGGTAAATAATTAAATATTTGCACCAGTTCGAGTAACCTTTAATGTACGCTCAGCAAAGAGTGGTTATTAGGCGAACGGCTAGTAGGTTTATATCTCTAAATTTCGCTATATATGCGTATGTCTTTAATAAATATAATTTTTTCATACTGTCTTGAAATAATAATAATAATTTCATAATAATCTCAAATACTGATAATGACAATTTCTCTCCTGAAATGAAAAGTCGGCTGAGCAGAAAAATACGTATTTCTTAAATTTATATCCTTATTTAATTGTCAAAGATGTTACAATATATGACAGTCATTATTTATTTTACAATTGTGACAGTGACTTGTCAAAAGTTTGACGTTTCGTGTTGAACTTCGACATAACCCCTATTTCCATCTCTCTCCTTCATAGCCAGATTTGACGTCGTTTTTTTTTTGAATGTCTAGAATTGAGCACTTACTTTTTTTATTTGTAAGTATAATAGGTACTTTTTACTATTTTAACTTTTAAGCATGTAGAGAATAATAAATGTAAATAATCCCGTACACACGGTAGATAACTACACATGTTGTCTACGAATATAGGGTACACTCAATAGAAGTCATCTAGATCTGAGAAAAAAATAGGAGCTTCGGATTTTTAAATGCCTCACCCTGTATAATATTTATAATTTTCATTTATAAGTTAATCTGAGTAAGAGGGTATCAAGATAATCTGTTTTTACTAGTATTTTTATGGTACCAGACTATTGAAAAGTTAAATTTTCAGACCTTTAAATATGATATACCCGGGGTTTAACATTAAAAAAAAAGAGTTTGTAAACTGTAAATGAGGAAAAGAAAACCACCTGGAAATTAAAAATTGTTTCCAATTTGCGGTTTTAACGAAACTCGATTTTTAACATTTTTCTAATCAAATTGGCACGCTTTAATATTTTTTACTCCATCCAGAGCAGTCTAGGTTACAAAATAAAAACCGAAATTGTGAAGATTAATTCTATAAATAAAAAATATTACGCATTCGTACAATCGTTAAATAAAATTAGGTATAAAAAAATATACAGAATGTCCCATTTAAAAATTCAAAGTTCTGATTTATTTCTCAGATCTAATTGGCTATGGAAAACCTGAAAAATTAAAAGACTCCTTCTCGTTCACAGGTTATTGCGTGTAATCTCTTTTCAGAGACACCCTGTGACATACACAGTAAGAAACACAAAGTCTTTGAAATTAGGATGCAATTGTTTGTTAATATGACTAACTTTTACAGCTTACCTAATTCTGTTGATTTAGGATCCCTCAAAATCATTATAAATCCCGTAACATACCTGAAAATAAAATTAATAATTAATACGAATTAATTAACGCCAAAGTCTCAAAGAACTAGTAGTCAAATAAATCGATACTATTCTAATTTAGCACTCGAACTTGGAGATATTTTACAGTGTTCCTTTCCTCTCTGCTTAAAAATAATTACATGCAGCCCGAAACCAAGTGTTATTCAACTGCGTGCATAAACTGTTTATATTACAGATCGCATGCAGCCTTAGCAAAAAGGTAAAATGGGGGTTCGGCGGATCAGTTAAAATAAACACATAATTTCGTTTCTTACATGTTGAAGTACAAAGGCAATGTGTTCGGGTCGGGGTCTTGTGTTATTGTTGCCGACATCGTTTGCGGTGCACGTAAGAAAGTTACGGCATAGTGGAAGTAGTTAATGTCAGTATTTCGCATTTCTCACAATATAGACACATACGGTATTTGAGGATTTTTTATTGGGTTTCTTCGCTTTTGTACCACATTTGCGACGAAGTTTAAAAAAGAAAGCAAAAAGGACGTACCGCGAATTATAACACGAACTGCAATTTATATTTTCCTTTGAGCAATAAATACAGTAAAACTTCGTTAAGACGCTCTTCAAGGAACCGGCGCAACAAAGCGTCTTAAGCGGGAAAGCGTCTTACCGGGAAAGTAAAAAAAAATCTCAAAATGCTCGAAAAAAAGAATATGATTGCAAAATTTGAACGTAAAATTTATTAAAATGCATAACACTCGTACAGGAATGTGATAAATACTCACATGAATAATAATTATGTATGTAGTATGTACACTGCTTACTCAGTGATCAGAGAGAAACCTGTCAAGGGTACTTTCTTTGAGGTTCTTGGTAACGTGTGTGGAGAGGAAGTTGTCAATTCTGTTAATGTAAATTAGCATGTCCTCTGCATTTTCCAGGGTGGAAATAACTTTTCTGAGCTCGCCCACGTTTTGCAAGCCAGCAGAAACTGTAGGTGTTGAGGAATGATCGTCCTCTTCTTCAGAGTCACTTTCTTCTCTCACACTCCACACAGGGTCGGTGGTGGCGTCGGCGATCATGTCATCAATAGTACGAGTGTTGCTGGTTACAAGGGCGTTCTATACCCAATGCTCGACTAAGAGTGACTCATGTTACATGATTTGTCATGTAAACAAATACCCTGACGTCTAACACCTATATTCACCTTCTATCTGCGGCGAAAAAGAGCGTCTTATCCGACAAAATAGAGCGTCTTACAGAGTACTATTTTATTGTATTAGCATAGGAAAATTCAAGGGACCGACGAAAAAGAGAGTATTATGCGGGAAAGCGTCTTAACGAAGTTTTACTGTAATACCTAAATAAACATTCTTTCTTCAAAAAAAAAAAAAAAAAAAAAATGCTAGTTTTATAAATGGACCATGGCAACGAAAAAAAGTTGCTGTTATACTACCTACATAAAGAAACTGCTAGTGTAGAAATTACATCTACTGATTACAGTTCACTATCCATGACTCGAAGAACACACATAATTGCGAAAAAGATGAAAATTGTTAAATAATTGGCAATAACAAATGAAAATAAGCGCCAATAACTGACGACAACGACTTTTTCGGTTGGTACTACGTTGGTAGTTCGAGAGTCAGAATATTGTTGCTAAAAAAGATTTGTGAGAATAATTATTTTATAGAACTGGTCGAAATTAGGAATCTACTGGTCCAAATTAGGTAAGTAACTTCCTAAGTACTAAAACACTTCAAACACTTTTTGATATACAACAGATTTTGGTGTATTTTTTTAAATTTTTTTGGTAAATTTTCTAAAAAATCAGAAAATAATGCAACTAGCCATCAAAAAAAAGTCATCAAAGGTGGCCGAGTAAAAAAAGACGTACGTATCTATTATTAATCTTAAGTTTATAACCTTTTTTAATTGTCAAAGCTGCCACATTATGTGACAGCCATTTATTTTACAATTTAGCGACAACCATTTGTCAAAAGTTTGACAACAATAAAGTTTCGCTTCGAGCATCGACATAACCGCTATTTCCATCACACTCATTATCAGATTTAATGACGTTTCTCTTGATTGGCTCTTTATTTGGCGACTTTTACGTAGACCAAGATAGCTTCCACAAAACTTTTAAAATAATTTTCTATTAATTGCAACTCAAAAAATAAAAACAGATCCAATAACAAATTAACCCTTTAACGCCCAAGTGCACTGTCAGGAGACATGAACTTAGAGGCTCATATTACTGATAGAAAAAATAACTAAAACCATGTATCCCTATGTTTTCAAGGTCGCTTTTTCGAATGGAATCGTTAAAATTTACAAAAAAATTGATGTAACCTTCAATTTTTAACAAAAACTATTAAAAAAACCCGATTTGTTCAAGACACTTTTTTTTTTAAATCGCAATTTCAGCTATGTTATTTATACCACTCAAAAACAAATAGAAACGTGCACTCGAGACGGGTACTTGAAGGAAACGCAATGAGAACAATTTAATTTTCTCATTTTTTAGGTTAGAATAACTAGATATGGCAAAATTCAAAGGGTGATATTTCTCGTTTTTTACCAGTTGCGGGATCATTGACGCAAAAGAAGATTTTTAAAAAGATTTTAGGACTCTTGGGGTTTTCGGGGTCGCTGATCCCGATCCTGATGTCAGAATTTCAAAATTCAAGATGGCGGATCCAATATGGACACCATCCCGAATCAAATTTCACATTTTTCGATTATTTTGCCACAAACTTTGTAAACCAGGGGTTTTCGGGGTCGCTAATCACGATCCTGATGTCAGAATTTCAAAATTCAAGATGGTAGATATGGCATGGCGACCATTTTGAAGTAAATTTCGAAATCCTGAATTTCGAAATTCTGACATTGGGATTGTGTATCTAGTTATTCTCACCTAAAAAATGAGAAAATTAAATTGTTCTCATTGCGTTTCCTTCAAGTACACGTCTCGAGTACACGTTTCTATTTGTTTTTGAGTGGTATAAAGGACGATAACATAGCTGAAATTGCGATTAAAAAAAATTAATCTTGAAAAAATCGCATTTTTTAATAGTTTTTGTTAAAAATTGAAGGCTACATCAATTTTTTTTTGCAAATTTTAACGATTCCATTCGAAAGAGCGACCTCGAAAACATGGGAATACTTGGTTTTAGTTATTTCTTCTTTATTTTTTCTATCAGTAATATGAGCCTCTAAGTTCATGTCTTGACAGTTCACTTGGGCGTTAAAGGGTTAGGTACCATATAATAAGTGCGAAGATTGATAGTCGAACACTTTTAAAATTGCCTAAAGTAGAATATAGTCAAAAATAGCATACTTCCAAGATATACATATGTACGTATCTCGAAATTCCAGATTAGGATTCAGTGTGGAAAGGTACGTAGAAATGTCTAGTCTTTACCTTTTTATGACTCTAAATTGCACAAACTTGTATACCTAATTAAATATATGTATGTATATTTATTCAATAAAATATCTAATATGTTGGTACCATTTTTTTCCAAGATAGTCCCATCTTTGGACAGGTGTATCTTCATCATTAACCTGTACAGTGAGCTCTTATTACCATAAACTGCACAAAGTTTTTTCGTTTGCATTTGCAACATTCTACATAAATTTCAGTTAGTGAGCGAATAATGTTGGTACCAGTATTTGTACCACACGTCTAACAAGCGTCGAAACTGGAACCACAGCTGATGACCGGCGGGCATATAATTAAAATTTTTATAGAAACATTTATTATCTATTAAATAGATCCCGGAGTCGAACGGCCGCCGTGGCGAATACGGTACATGTTTTTTAATGACACGCGAATGTTATAACTAGGGCCGGAAAGTGTGCTATAGCGCAGGATCGGTAATATACAACTCTATGATAATTAAAGTATAAACCGAATTTTTTTAAGCTCCTTATAAATTAACCGTCCCTGGTAACACGCACTGGGACTCTCCCGTGGTGAGATCGAGGAAGCCTATATGCAATTTATCCATATAGCGTAGCGAGCGTTCCGTTGTTCGATTAGTATTTACCTGACGCGCGACGGGCAAATGGTTTAAAATAATTTTATGTATCGTGAGTGATTAACTAATATATGATTAACGTGTGTACATACGAACTTACACCGTGTATCTATTTCTTTTAGAGTTTGTATAGTGTATTTACATATTATCTGATTTTGTGTGAATTTTTGCAATACTGGCACAATCGTTACCATTTGTGAATAGACTGAAACAGTTGTAAATTATGTATGAGTGTATTTCTTGCCCGTGCATCTGTACGCCACTGACCCTACCCACTAACGCGCACTGAGACTGTCCCGTGCGGGTTTTCGGAAAGCTTGTATGCAGTTTAGCAATACGGCGTTGCGACGATTCCGTAGTATTTTAAGTTAACTCGATAGCGGATGGACGGTAGAACGTCGAGTTTAAAATAATTTTATGTGTCGCGAGTGACTTAATAATAAACTTGAGTACTTACGTATTTTGCACCGTGTACGTGTTTCTTTTAGAGTTCGTCTAGTGTATTTACATTATATGATTTTGTGTGGATTTTTGCAATAATGGCACAGTCGTTACAATTCGTGAATAGACTGAAAAGGATTATTGAAAATTACGAGGATTTTACAACAGACGGATCACATATTTGATGTATTCCTTCATGTAATCATTCAAATAAAAAAAAATAGTATTTTAATAGTTAATCTAGTGCCTGATCGAAGTTTTTTTTGAAAATAAATAAAATGGCGGCCGCAGACAATTTACTCTCGAATTTTCAGAAAAAAAAGCAACAGTAAATTGTTTATAAAAAATCGAAGTTTTGAAAAAAAAATTCTTCGATCAGGAACTAGTTTAATACAGTGGTCACCGATCTTAAAAACACAGTTTTGAGAAAAACGCGTTTCGAGTTTTACACTCGATTTATGTAGGTATAGAAAGGGGAATCATTTAATTACTTACACCGAATCATCTATTCCTGGGTCATATAATAGTTCTTCAGCCGATGTAGAAGCTATTGACTGCTCACTGCAACTACCACAGGCATACTGACGACAGACGAATAACTTTCAGCACTTTGACTATCAGCTATCTGTTCTCGAGCGTCAGAGAGCCCGCCGTTCTTTGTTGAATAACTCTAAAAGTATTCGTCGGATTCTCTTGAAATTTTGAGAGAATATTTTCAAGATATTATACTTTGAAAAAATGCAAAAAAAAAAACAATCTTTTTTTTTTTTTAATTCTGTCTGCCCCTAACCCCTTACACTCCTGTTGTTTTGGTCCCTCATCTGTCGTTCCGTCAATAACATGAAGATTACGAGTCCGACCCTGCGTTGTGGCACACTTTCCGGGCCATAGTTATAACACGCCGGCGGGTCATATCACGCGCTTATATCAAGCATGCCATGGTAAACGTGACGTGCAATATGCGCCGCAGAATGCGTTTATACAACCAGAAAATTATCGTAATACGATACCGGACCGGGTAATATTTACGGACCGAGGGCGCGGAGTCGCCACCAAAAGTGATCGTTACGCACCTTTGTAAGTGCTCGTTAACACTGAGTACGTGATGTATTGCAAAAATTCACGCCACCCTTTTCATCCAAATATACTGTCGGTCAAAAGTATCTAAACATTCTATATCTAGAGATCGGATACATTTTGTGCAATAGAGTGTGCAAGTAGTACACAAGGTGTAATGAAAATATCTACGAGGTCTATTATTGCCTAGAGGGACAGGACGACAATAGTCTGTAAAGTGTCGCAATATGAATTGATAAAAATGGGTTGAGACAAAAACTGGTCCTAAAGACAAAGGTAAAAGGACAATTTCTCATTATTATTGATTATATTGAAGCCTCAAGGATCCATGTGGCCAGTCAAATCCATTGAGCCAAAGGATCACCATATGGCCAGCGAACTTCCTAGTTCTCGTATTTCCTCTTCTCGTAGTCTAGAAAGTATGAGTAGGTACCTATTCAATTTTTTATAAATCGAAAAAGCAATACATTTTTGAAAAACTTACAGACTCCTATACATATATCAATCACTATTTTTCAACCCAGTCGCCTTCCTTCTCGATGAACTTTGTGAACCAGGGGATGAGCTTTCTTATACCTACGTCAAAAATTCCGAAAATAGCTCACGAAGCTACGCACGTGAGGCCATGGAACATTCTATGTTTGGACCCATGACGTCATGCGTCACATACATGATGCTCGATAGTTTTTCCCTACCTCAGATTTTGCCCCTTCAGGTTATACGTTGGGCCGGCGAACAGATGTAGTAACCGCGTGACGTGACGCATGACGTGTCACGACCATAATAAAGACATAGAATGTCAAAAACTATGTCGCCACCTCTTTGACCCATTGTTTGACGGAACTCTGTGTCAACTCATTGTCGGTCGACAAACTTTTTTCACCCATAAACGACATTATAGAGGTGAAAATATGAAAAATCTGAGGATGCTAGGTCAGGTCATGACTGTGAACGGAGTGGTGCAAACCACGTACGTATGGATACTTCTCTTCTACTGGATCTACTTCATACTATTTCTGGAATAGGAGGTATGATTACTAAAGAAAGGACATGCCAAAGCGCGATTCTCTCTTTTCCTTGTCATTCCCTATTGATCAATTTATAGTAGCGTACTTGTCAGACCTTCATTACTCCACACAAGCCATGCTTATCCATTTGTTTCTACCAATCACTGAAAATGACAAACTACTTTGTTCAATGTTACATCTTTGGCAGTGGCGGTTCGTGATATTTCAGTTAGCAATATTTTGAAAACGACGCATGGGACCCATTTCACTTTTTAGGTGATGACTATACACCTCTTACAGAAAGGATTTATAGTGAAAAAAATCGTCAGCAAAGTTTGCGAAAAAATAAAAAAAAAAACTGCAGAACACTGGGATCTCAGTAACGCTCTGTGGAATATTTGCAGTATATTTTTTTATAATCTAGAAACAAATATAAGGAGAGGTTTTTCGATTTGTTACAAAATATATTTTTTTTTAAAAAGTTATGGCCATTTTAATTTTGGGAAAAAAAATGTTCCTATAAAATTAAAATTAAATTTTGGGTTACTTACTTTTTTAGGTTACTGAAATGTCACAAGTAAATTTGGACTATGGAATCCTTTTCTGTGGTTAAAAATACTCCGGAAACGATATATCTGGAGTAAACTGAACAAGAAATACACTTCTTTTTATATTTTCTTGGGATATTTTGATCCAAAATTGGAATTTTGTGGAAAACTGGTGGGCGATGGAGCAAAACGGACATTGTATTGTATTCAGCACTTCAAAATACTTAAGAATTGACATGTCAGACCTCGGGTTAAGAATTTTCTTTTGTCTGCCGGTATTATCAATATGTTTTTGTAATAAAGTAGATACGATTATAGGTTATAATTTAGTTTCGTGGAGTACGTACCTACCTACAATACTGGATATATATTTTTAATTAATACATTGATAACTCATATTGGTTCCCGATTAAATTTTTCGAACCGATTTAATATCACGGGAAAATTCGAAATTGGTTGATATTTTCTCGATAACCACCGCTTTGATGTTTGAAAGAAGTTTAATCACAAACTCAACGAGACTAATTTGAACAATGGGATAGTTCCGCCAGACTGACCACGTTCGATAAATCGACAAGGGGATGAATGAAAAGGCAAGTCGTCCGTAAGGACTACGTTAAGCGCGTATGCGATGTTGCAACGTCGCATGTGGAGCGCGTATGAACAATAAAGTTAAATAAAAATCTCTTAAGCAAATGGTTTCAGTTAGCAACTTTTGTTGCGACTACATTCAAAAAAAAATGTCAGAAGACCTGGATTGCTGTTATTGGAATATACATATACTCTTATTAAGGAATTTGATGCATACATACATTCCTACCAAAAGCACTTAGAAATTAGATTAACGTGATTGTTATAGTACATGTTGATTGATGTTATAATACAATACAAAATAATACAAAAAAAAATAGTGCCTATCCATACTTGCACATAAGAGGGTTGCAGATGAATATCTAATAAATGGCTTGATGATGATTTCTTAAAACTTTAAATGGAATTGCAGAAGTTCTAAATATATTTATATGAGAAATAAAAATATACTCTTACGACCTGTATTTTTGTAGAGAGCTTTCCAAGCATGTTGTCAACAGTTTGGTTAATACATATGTGCCAAGTTTTGATATTTTTTGATGAAATTTTTAATAATATTTACGATTACAAGACCAATATAAACTCCGTTTTATTTTTCCATTTTGCTGTACGGCAAAATCGCGACTCAGCGACACCTCACCGCGTTACGAAAGCCTCGTAACTACGTCCAGACGAATTTCCGAATATACACGTATAGCCTAAAAGATGATATAAAGGCATATCTACGTGGCAATGAGTAGTTAGTCTTTGCCATAAATTTACTCTGCCGTGAGCTTCGTAAAACATTTGAATATAAATTATACATAAATTTAGTGCTTAATTCGTATTTGTATTTACTTTAATAAACTGTGTTAATTAAAAGCGCGTGTCTGATTTTTCACACCGAACGAACCCTATGTGAAAAAACGTTACAATATCTATAACTATCAAAATCTGTTTGATTCCGTTTGAAGAAATGGCCAATGAATCAAACGCCTCAAATTCAAGTGCTTCTTACACTGGGAATGTTAAAATATATATCACTATAATAGACGACAATGTGGCAACGATGCTTAGATAGTAAAGTTGCCGAGATGAAATCTATCTGAAACTATCGAGCAGGCTGCAGCATGAATTGACTATTATATTCGATTGTTTGGCACCCAGTGACATCGCTGACGGGCTGTCGATTACAAACGATAATCTTCATATCAAGAAGCATCTTGTAATTGTTAACAATCGGCTATCAATACAGCTAAATGCACACAATTACCCACGTCTGAGTCACGCAAAAACGACATTAGGCGCGTTGTTCCTGGTTCAACGTTTGATTTTAGATACACACACGGCTTTCTAGGCTAAAGGTTTCAGTATAATGAAACGTGTGTTGATGTGCATTGAAGTACTTGGTTTTTAAACTATACTAGGCGCAGAAATTAAGGAATATAAAAAAAATTTGCATTGTGCATTTTAAAGATCTGTAACTTGGGAAGAAATGGTTGTAGGGAAAAGAGAAATAAAAGAAAATTGGAGCTCCAAGTTTCTAGTTTTTAGATCTTGATAAACGGACCTCAATAAATTCATAAATATCTTTTAGATAATTTAATTCTCTTTAATTTGACCTATTTTTAAGCCCTGTACGATGATTTTTCGCTGAGTTATTGCCGTTCAAAATTATTAAGTTATTGTTGACTGGTAATCAATTACTCGGGAAATAATGAACGTTCAGAAAATTAAAGTATGGTTTTGAAAACTGCGAAGTATCTTTTACAAGTTGTAGTGATTCGTGAGTGAGTTGTAGTGAAAAATTCGAAAAGAAATCGTTGATTGAAAGAGGTAAAAAAATTGCATAATTAGTGATATTTGCATAACTTGGCATAACTGCAAATAGATTAGGATAGATTAATGAAACTGACTGCAACTTTTCAACCTTAAAATACCCCAAAGAAAGCCTGAGAGTTTTAAAGCGCTGCGGTTTTTCTTTCATAGTGCTGGGAATGACTGAAATTGCCGTTTGTGCTAAAAATCAATGTCAGGATCGATTTTTCACTTTTTGTTCTTTCACGTTTTCTAATAGTTTTTTTTTAGCAATAATCCATATTTGCATTATCAAAAAACATTTATTCTTGTAAACAAAAATGAAAAAAAAAATTGAAAACTTAGGTATACCTGATTTGACAGCTTATAACCACTACTTCGTAATTTACCATAGTTTTTACGTACGTTTGCGGAATTTTTAAGGATGTCAAAAAATCTAAATTATGACAGATACTGGAATTTACTTAAATAAAGATAAAAAAACGTTGACTAAGGAACCACACCTTCTACAACCAATTGGATATGACTTACGACCTATGTGACACTTATATATGTGACATATTCATGTTTTGGACAATGTCATATCAATAAAAATAAAAGTAGAGATTTAATAATGTGATAATTAAATTATTCTACCTCAAAAACCTATAAAACGACATGTCACATGAATACATTCGCCACACCTCCCTTGAATATCTAAGGGTCGATATATATATATATATATATTTTAATTTCATCGATAATATAGTTACACTTCACTACGTAAATGTGAAAATATTTGAGGTTCTGGCCCGTACAGTTGATAGAGTCGACATTAATTTGAAAATTCATTCACATTTCCATGTTACAAAAACCAGTTTGATCTATGACAACTTTGTTTTTTAAAACATAACAATTATCAATATTCTCTATATAGTGGTTTTGTAAACAGTACTACAGTCACAACTGTAAAATAAATAAATCATAAGTAAGCATAAATCGGAAACAAGGAATTGGCAGACCCAGAGTAAGGACTGAAGAAAACGTTGAAATGATTATGCAAGTGATGACCAACAATCCAAGAACATCAATTAGCCATCTGAGCCAACATGTGAATCTGCCCTACACAACAACGAATTTTGAAAAATGATTTGGAGTTCTAAGAGCGGATGAACCTCTAAGACTATAGTTCTTCCAATAGTTTATTAACCATTTCAACAATAATGATGTTGACTTTTTTTTGAGAAGTTTTTTTACCGATGAGGCTTGGTTTCATCTTTAGGGTAATGTTAACTTTCAGAATATGTGACTTTGGAGTGCAGACAATCCGCATTTTTATATTGAAACTCCACTATACCCAAAAAAAATTGTATAGGAGCTGTGAGCAGAAGGAGGAATGTTGGACCTCTTTTTTTTTTTAACGGAACACTGAATACAGAGGAGTATCGTTAAGAAATCATAACACTTTTTGCACAAATGTTGCATGACGATGAATTTCAAGAAGGTTAAATAGAGAGCTAGTGCGTATATTATTAGGGAAACAACTATTGTATTAGTTATTATTATACAACTATTATGTATATAGGCGAATTTTTCGAAGATCGTATAATTAGATCTTGTGATTTGAACCCGTGATTTTTTTGTGGCCTTATCTTAAAATTTTTTTGAAACTTCCATTAGCGATATGTAAAACCTTTAGCACTGTATTGTCGATAAAATAGCTCAAGTGTGTATAAATATGTGCGGTCGTCATTCTCTTTACTAGTGTCTTATTTTTTTGAAAATATAGCTTCTTATTGATATTTTTTTTTAGTTCTGCTTTTTAAACACCAGTAAAATTACCCATCTCGTGTAGCAGCCTTGAAAATACAATAAGGTTATAAACTTAACATTGAAAAGAAAAATACGTCTTTTTTGCCAACTTTGATGACGTCTTTTTTTAAATGACTCGTTATATTAGATGGTTTATTTAATATTTTCCTAAGTTTTTTTTATGTCTCAGCTTTTAGTTTACAGACTTTATCTGCTCACCCAGGATAGTTAGCAAAAAACTTTATATATAAAAGTTACTTGAATTCATGAGGCCTATAAAATGACATATTCCGTTTGACATGTGCTAGTGACCTTGAGGTTATGTCAGTGTCAATATAAGTTTTTTAAATACAACACCCTGTATTTTTCGACTTTTTTGTATTTAGCGAACAATTCTACACATATTTCATGTAACATACCCTATACCTATCTTCAAACGTTTTCGAGATTTTCAAAGTCAAACAATGATACGTGCAACATGCAATAGAGGATTAATACGCCGTTTAGAAGCTGAAAATTTATTAAACTAATTGCTTATAATTACTGAAATATCCCATTGATCTGATTAAAATTACTTTTAACAATGCCTCTCAATTGTTTCAAAACTGACAAGGCAAATTGAAAATTCTTTGTATTGTAAAATAATAGCAGTTTGACTTTGAAAATCTCAAAAACGGTTGAAGATAGGAATAGGGTATGTTACATGAAATGTGTAGAATTGTTCGGTAAATACAAAAATGTCGAAAAATACAGGGTGTTGTATTTAAAAAACTTATATTGACACTGACATAACCTCAAGGTCACTAGCACATGTCAAACGGAATATGTCATTTTATAGCCCTCATGAATTCAAGTAACTTTTATATATATTAAAGTTTTTTGCTAACTATCCTGGGTGAACAGATAAAGTCTGTAAACTAAAAGCTGAGACACCCAGTATAAATAAGGAAAATATCATCCTGTTGTGGTAAAAAAGACGAGATATATTTTTAATGCTTTGTCTCAAAAGGTGTAATTTCTGTACGCTTAACGGGTGTTCCTCGCAGAGCAAATAATTTTAGGACAGAAACCGTGCTGAAAAACATCTGTTTCATAAAAAGTTGAATAAATAGTACCTCGGGGTCTCCTTTGAGTCGGCTGTCAGCTGGATCATGGAAATAGCCTCCGGGTTTTTTTTTTTAACAGATTACAATTATTTACAAAAAGTCGAAATAAGTACCACAAACTCTATAATCTACTACAGCTGAATGTTAGTTCCATTCCTTTATTAATTTTTAATATACGTATATACAATTACTACTGATATACAAATAAATAGCGTGGTCGTTTGTACAGATGGAGCTATTTTGATTAGCTAGTATACAACTCATAAAAATTATTTTCTTGAGTTATAGACAAAACTTAGGTAAACCAAAATATTGATTGATGAAATGCTGGTCAAATTTGAATGCAATGTTGATTATTTCTACAAATTATGAAAATTATTTAGTATCGCTAATCTAAACTTCAAACAAAATAAAAACCAATGCAGGTCATCAAACACGTGTTTAAATTTTAGAGCGCACTGATGCCAGATTTATGTTATAAAATTATACAGTATTTAGAAATAATTTTGACTAGCATATGGATGGATTTTTGGTGTTTGTTTATTATTATTTTTTTAATGGGAGTAAAAATTAATAGAAAAAGGCACACGGAAGTTTTGAAATTTTGAAAACATAAAAAAAATAAAGATTTTCTTACAAACACTATTCGGTTACAAATAGTGCAGTATATTTTTTTGTGCATAAATATCAATTATTAAAAATGTTAATAATAGCACTTGTATTCAATGCTACAGTATTTGTAACCCTCTAGGTAGGATTACGCTTTCTAGGTAATTTTAAGAGTTCATTATTTTTCACTTTTCGTGAAATAGAATTAACCGAAAGAAACATTCAAGTTTAGGGCTGCTGCTACACGCTAAAACAATACATTGGTCTGCGATTTTAATTAATATCATAAGTTTAATTCAAATTGCCTTTCTAACAGCTGTTAAGGGTAGTAGGTATGGAGCATTATCGTCTCGTTCTTTTTCAAAATAGCGTATCAAATATGCTACTAGCTCTTGCCAGCAGCTGTTAACAGTTCAAGCATTTCGCAAATGGAAGTCTGACAACTATAACACTTTGATTGTTCTGAAAACAGTTTTTCAATGCAAGATAAATGTTTTAAGCGCAAAAAAAGACACAAACCACTACTAAAGCCTATGTAAGGGTCAGACAATTTCAAACTGTTAACAAATGTCAAGTAAACGGCAATACAACACAGTACTTTTGTTTTGGGTGATTTTGATCATTTAAGGATATTTTTGTATATAAGTAAATATGTTCATATACGTTTTTCCTCCCTCAGTTTGCAGCATTTTCACTTAATGAAAAATTGTAACTTATATTTGTTTGAACAATATTTAACACAGTTTCAATCTATAGTCATATGTAGACGAATAAAATCTTAGTTGTTTTTTACGTACAACCCGACAAAAAAATGCCATGATTCCATTTTTCCTCATCACCATATATTAAATGACTTGTATGTCTTAATAATAATAGGTACATCTATTTAACCGGTTTCGGCCGAAAACGCCACTCCCCGTACATCGCTCTTCAGCGCCTCATAACTAATACTATTTGTGACAGAAAAAATTGACAGAGACATATTTTTTAAGTTTAAGACGTGCCCTTTCCGATGGTGTCCATGAAATTCCTCCATAAATTTATTAATTATGAAAAAAAAGCAATTTAAAAAAAAACACGATTATTTTTATCAAATCTTCAAGGGGTTTCCAGTCTGCAATGGACCTGGAACCTCACTAACCGGTGGAATAAATGTTTGAACATTAAGTATACGTGGTTTAAAGATCGATTTTTTGCCTTATGCGTTCAAAATGGCGCCTAAACTGCAAAATTTTTGCGTAAAAATTCAAGAATTTTTTTATTGGAAAATAATGCACTTTTACAAAAAAAAAATGTCAAGAATAAAAAGTTCTTAAAACCACTCAATGAATGCACTAGAATTTTTCCAAAATTTTTTTAGCAATTTTCTGGATTTTGCAAATAGTCAATTTTTGCAAAATTTAAAAAATCGCTTAAAAATTCAGAAAAAAAATCCAGTGCATTCTTTGGATGATTTTAATAACTTTTTATTCTTGACAATTTATAGTAAAAATGCATTGTTTTCGAGAAAAAAAGACATTCTAAAGATCAAATTAGTATCGAAATTTAGAAATTTTTTTCTCGAATACAATGCATTTTTACAATAAACTGTCAAGACTAAAAAGTTCTTAAAATCATTCAAATGCATGCACTGGAATGCATTTTTTTAAATTTTGCAAAAATTGACAAAATCCAAAAAGTTGCTCAAAAAATTTTGAAAAATTTCCAGTGCATTCTTTGAGTGATTTTAAGAACTTTTCATTCTTGACAATTGTTTGTAAAAGTTCATCATTTTCCAATTAAAAATTCTTTAATTTTTAGGCCAAAATTTTGCAGTTCAGGCGCCATTTTGAACACATAAGGCAAAAAATCGGATCTTTAAACCACGTATATTTAAAGTTCAAACATTTGTTCCACCGGTTAGTGAGGTTCCAGGTCCACTGCAGACCGGAAACCCCTCGAAAATTGATTTAAAAAAATGTGGAAAAAACCGTGTTTTTTTTTAAACTGTTTTTTTTCATAAATAATATTTTTTTGGAGGAATTTCATGGACACCATCGGAAAGGGCACGTCTTACACTTTAAAAATATGTCCCTGCCAAATATTTCTGTCGCAAATAGTATTAGTTATGAGGCGCTGAAGAACGATGTACCGGGAGTGGCGTTTTCGGCCGAAATGGGTTGACCCATTTTGGGGTCATGCTTTTCTATGTAACTACAATAAGTCTAGAACCCACACCATAGCGGAAATGACATCACGTCTATTGTCATAGGTTTTGACTTAAATTGTGATTTTTTTAAAATCAGGATTTAAAACAAATAATTTAAAACTCACAGGACGTCAGAGCTGCTAAGCCTTCTTTTTCGACGGTAGCGATCAGAGGCTTCGAAAAGGAGCTTAAGTTGATAAGCCTAATACTTTTTTCTTGGTTACCTCAGTTGGACTTTAAAGTTTGTAAATTTGTCTAGAGTCTAGAGCATCTGCTCATCAAAATTATTATTAAATTACATAAATTCGGCATTTATTTAACGCTTTGTATTCGCGTAACGCTAGTCGACGTCGATCCCGACGGCGCGCGTCTTCCTCCTTCCCGCGTAAACAAACTTTATGTATACCGAGAAAAGTCATTACAGCGTCTGATTTTGCGTAGCGCGCGAGCGAGACAGAGAGAGAGGAAGGAAGGCCGGAGGGCGCTGCACCCGAGCGCAGTCGTCGGACCGTGCATGTTATCCCGCATGCAGCCGCCACCGCCGCCGCCGCCCCCCCTCGGAATACCTGTCGGCCGCCTCGGGCAGCTCGCCGGCGATCATTTATCGCGGTGCATATCAAAATAGGTTGGCCGCCGAAGCGTTATGTCAAACTTAATCTCGTAAACGGCGAATGATCTCTCGCTGGGTCGCACGACCAGACAGGCGCTATTTCTATTTAGTGCCGCGCGAGGGTATTTTTGAATCGCGGCACTTGCTGCTCCGCATCTGCATAAACACCGCTACCCGAACCTGTTTGGTGCTTTGAGAAAAACGCGAGTTCAAAGGACTCAATATGCTGGTTTAGGATCGAAAAACAAATCATAACGTCAGGCTTGTGAAAGTAAACGAACTGTGCGAAATTAGAAATGGTTTACCGCTTACCATTCGCGCTGTGTATGGGTGGGCCACCGTTGAAAAGGACCTGCAGGTGATCACACTGATCACCTTGTAGTGGCACGCATTTAAGCACAATATATCACGAAAAGTGAACAGTATTTGTTGAAGTCTAGATCAGATGCATTTTTAGATGAAGCCAAGTCCAAGTCCAAGCCTAAATCTAAGTCCAAGCGTTAAGTCTAACGTTAAGTCCAACCCTGTATAATCCAATCCAGATCCAAGCTTAAGTCCGAGTCTAGCTCATAGGTTAAATCCAAGCTTATATCAGAGTCCAAGCTAGTCAAGTATGCGTCAGAAGCCAACTCCAAGCTTCAATTATAGTCCAAACAAGTCGAAACTTAAATCCAAGCCTATATCAGAGCCAAAGTCCAAAAGTAAGTATGAATCAAGGGCATGGGCTACGTTCAAACTTCACTCAGAGCTAGTCCAGATGTAAATCCACCACTAATCCAAGCTTAACTCCAAGCATATATCAGAACCCAAGTCAAAATCTAAGTGAATGTATGTCAAAGGCTAAGTCCAAGCTTCATTCAGAGACTGTTTAAATTTAATCCTTCCCTGAGTCTAACCTTAACTCAAAACATACTATATCCTAAGTCCATATATAATTCACCCCTAAGTCTAAGCCTTAGTACAAGCTTATATCAGAGTCCAAGCTAGTCGAGTATGTGTCAGAAACTGAATCCAAGCTTCAACTAGAGTCGAAACAAGTCGAAACTTAAATCCAAGCCGATATCAGATATCAAGTCCAAAAATAAGTTTGCATCAATGTCATAGGGTACCTTCAAGAGCCAGTCCAGATGTAAATCCACCACTGGTCCCAGCTTAAATCCAAGCCGAATCTAGCCAAAATCTAAGTAAGTGTACGTCAGAGGCAAAGTCCAAGTTTCATTCAGAGTCTAAATTTAATTATTTATTTATATATTTAATCTTCTCTAAGTCTAAGCTTAACTCCAAGCATACATATCAGAGCCCAAGACAAATTCTACGTCACAGTGTACGTCAGAGGCTAAAACCAAGCTTCATTCAGAACCTAAGTCCAAATTTTATCCCTAAATTTAACCCCTCAGTCTAAGCTTAAGTCCAAGCATATATTAGATCGAAGTCAAAGGCTAAGTCCGAGTGTACGTCAGAGGTTTAGTCTAAGATTTATTCAAAGCCTTAATTTAGCCTTAAATCCAAATCTGTCGAAGCTTATTAGTTAAGATTCATTAGCTTAACCTAGCCTATATGAAAGCCCGTGTACAAAACTAAGTTCGAATCAATCAGAGGATATGTTTAGTCTTGATTTAGAGTCAAAGTTCAAGCCTAAGTCTAAGTTTAAGTATAGAAGCTTATATCAGAGCCCACGGTCAAGTCTTAATACTCGTATAAGTCGAAGGCTACGTCAACATGTCATTCAGAATCTAAGTCATAGCCTAAATCCGAATCTAGGGCCAAGTCGATCTTTAAACTTAAATGCTTTTGTTTAAGAATCCTTGTATCATTCGTCAGTTCAAGTTGTGAAACATTAATTGTGGAGCTCGCGCGCAAATCCTGCTAAATCCATTTTCAGACATTTTTTACTTTTTTGCGGATTCCTATACTTCTCAATGACCTCTACAATATAAGACTTTACATACAGAAAAAAAACCGTTAAATCAATTTTTAAATAGCTGTCAAATATACGGCTTTGGAGCATACCGCGCTAAATCCAATCTCATATAGGTAAAATAACGCTTTACGCGTTAAGCGGACTTTGCCGGCAACATTTCCCCACCTACATATTTTTAGTGATGGCATACAAGACCACAGAATACCGATATTTTGCTGTAGTGTTGCTTGTCAGGGGAATCTTGTGTTGCCAGCGACACTTCGTCGTTCTGTGAAGCCCGCTTATAAGAGAAAAAGAAAAAATCTTTGAAAAATCTATTACTAAGCATTTTGGAAACGATTGGAAGGATGACGAGGACTTGGCTTGGTACAATGATTTATTACTCAGTCAACCAATCAACAATATGGAAGAAGACACGGCCGAACCGTGCGATTGCCTGGCAGAGGAGAACGCTGTGCATGTATAATGCAGATTTTATAAAAAAAAAAAATATCTGTATTTTTTTATTAATAGAGGATTGAGGAAATAGTTTTCTTTTATATACAAAATATGTGTTCTTTTATATACAAAATATATTTTTATATACAAAATATTTCCATATTTGAACCAAAACCCGCTTAATCCAAAATAAGTATTTATTTTTTTATAAGTAAACGTTAAAAAAAATTCTGCGAAAATTGTCAAAAATTGTCCTTAACGATCAGCCGAGTATAAAGTATAAATCAGTAAAACGGTAATAAAACTGTATTTATTGCAATACGTTTTTTGCGATTTTCCGCAAATTTAACTTTGGGGATTTAGCGGGATTTGCACGCGAGCTCCACAATTGCACCCGTGACAGGCGGTTCAAGGCGTGGCCAATTCCCTTCCAAACTGAATCTTTCAGCTGTTTATTTATCTATATCTCAAAGTATTACAAATGTTTTCCACAGTTGTATGTGCTAGTGGCAATTCCTTGGGAGCTTTCTCCTTCGTTATACCACACTTCTGTTTATTTTCCAGTCAACATTTCCATTTTTCTGCATGGTTTATGGTAATGGCTCTCGTTTACAAACTTTTTCAATGTGGGCATTTTAAGGGTACTACACTATTCATGCACCGCTAACAATATTCCCCTCGTATGTGCATGCATGAACACAAATAAGAGGCAGCCATAAAATAACGCATAATTTGCTTAGAGTTGTAATTAATAAAGTTGGTTATTTAGGCGCCGTCTGACTCGTAACAGCCAAGTAGAACACGCATTAATTATTATCCGCTGAACCTGTTAATGAATTGAATCGACGTCGAACAAGAAACTCGAGAGCGAAAAAACAAACAGGACGGCTTTTATAGCGTCTATGCAATGTGGAAATTAAGTGGATAAGTCTGCTAATAAACGACAGTTTTTGGGAAATCTTTATAATAAGGGATAGGGTTTCCATAAAGGGTTTTTGAAATTCAGGACAAGTGAGCCCTGAAATCCGGACAAAATCCGGACAAAACCCGGACTTTGCCGAAAAATACGCCATAAATTTACTTATGTACTTTAAAGGGTAAATAAAATTATAAACAATTAAGAATTTATTTGTTTTATTAGAAAATACGTTTTAACTCAAAAAAATACATAAATATATGCTTATTATTAAGCTAAATGGTATATCAATATCATAAAACACAAATCTCCCTTCTCTGGTAAAAAAATAAAATCTATATTCTTTGGTAAAGAAAACGCAGTTGGCAAGTTGTATAAAAATAACTAATCTACGTGATATTTCTCTAATTTCTGAATATCGTTCAGGATGGAAACATTTTCCGGTGACATAATATAGTCATAAAACTCAGAACAGGCATTATAAGAGAGATGTGGCGTCGTAGCGATTAAAATATTCAATAAAGTTGTTTTTACGTAATCCAGGTTTCCCGGACATTTTTTCCAATTCCTGTGCGACTTCCCCGGATACCTTAAAAACCCGAACATGTCCGGGTAAATCCGGACGTATGGAAACCCTTAATAAGGGAGCTTGTGAGGGCTAGGACTCTTATCTTATTTCTTAACTATATTTCTTAGACCTAGGTTTCCTGGAGTAAAAGTTACCCGTAAATGTTGTTTATCTTCCACAACTTTCTGCTACTAAGAAAGACCAGTATTCCAGGTAAAAAAGTTTTTAGTTTTTGAGATAAGTAAACCTAAAAAAGTTTCTTAAATTATGTATACCTATTGTCGGTGTAATTTGCGAGCATCCTGTATACACGTAGGTGTAAAGTTGGCAATGCATCGTCTCTTGGTATGTATTTTACTTACTGACACCAGTGTAACATATCTCCTAGTTTGTCATAATGATAAATTTTCCTTGGCAACAATCCAGGACTTAATACCCGACGGAACTCGTTTATTTTACATCTCTTTGCATAATTAGAGTGTAAAACCGCATAATTTTACCAATGTACCGACGAAACCTCGAAAGCGCTTTTTTAGCGTCGGTGGCTTTTTTCAAGTTTATGAGAATTATTCGACTTGGGGAATTATGACCGACTTCAAGAACGCGCATTTGTCGGAAATTCTTTCGGGGGCCCACAGAAAGGGGGCATTCTTCCAAAAAGGTAGTCCAAATATAACGCCACAGGTATATTTATTAAATATAAAGATTTTTAGCTCTCGACAGTAAGTGTTCAGTTCTTTCGTTTATAATTCTGTTATTTTATCTAGGTATATACATTTTTAACTTACATATTTTTCCTACACTTAACTAAAATAGTGTAACATTCTTGCACAGGGTGTTACTTAATGTACTTATTTTAAGGTGTGATTACTGAACCAATTTTAAATCGTTCATATAAAAGTTCATAAAATAAACATAATCCCTAAAATGTTTAAAAATATACAGAGTTTCTAAACTAAACTAAAATTTTTATTCGACTTCGGTGTAAACTAAAAAGCTCGAAAATCTCGTTTGAGGTATTGATTGAGGTGTTATCGGGTTAGACAATAAGTTTCGTTCCTTCATGTCTTTCGTTATGTTGATTTCATTATAAAAATATTACAATATGATCTTTGATCTAAAATACATTAGCCATCGATATTAAATACTTCTAGACATTTCTCAAGTACGTTATCAACAATTCCTTTTGCATCAAATTTCTAGTTGCAGTTAATTGTAGATATATCGAGTCATCCAAAAAAAAAGACGTATTTCGATTTTATCTTAAATTTATAACCTTATTTAAATGTTAAAGCTGTCACATTATATGACAGCCATTATTTATTTTACAATTGTGACAGTTACTTGTCAAAAGCTTCGACATGCCACTATTTCTATCTCTCTCATTCATAGCCAGATTTGATGATTTTTTTTTATGTCTCTACATATGTATGTATGTAAATTGTTCTACAGTGACCGGATAGATGGTAATCGATAGACTTCAATAGTAATTTTCTTAGTAGCCTTTCCTATAATATCGTTTTACATTACCATACAATAGGTAAACTACCTTTTTATAAAACTAAATTTTCTTTCAGGCTTTGGGCCTGGTTTAAAATGAAATAATTTGCATTTCGTGAAAACAAGATAACAAAGTCTAAAGAAAAATAGTAATAAACGGCTTTACTTTCTTCTGAAATAATTAGGAATTCAAATATGCTTACAAATTCAATCCAATTTATTCATGCTTCAAACTCGCCATCATACAAAAAACAAATGCGTCTTCAGATGTCCACAAAATCTGGTCTTCAAACAGACTCCTGGTCTCTTGAACATTTCTTCATATAGAAGGAACATCACTCAATTTAAGTACTTCCAATTGCTAAATTGTTAAAAGTATTTTTTCTAGTCTTCATATAAATTATATTTCTTTACTAAGAAGAATCTAGTTATATGGTATTGACGATATGACTAGTAAGGTGCAAGAGGGTTTAATATACCGGTTTAATAAAAGTCAAATAAAAAGAGGTGCCATTGCTACCAGGATATACCTGTATTTACTGCTATTATTGACACCTCATAGGCAGTAAACCCCCTTTGGCAGTTTACTTTTCCCTACAAAAGCTTAGATACTAGTAAATCGGTACACATAAAGTACAGAAAATAAATTTTAATTACGAATTCTCCACTTAATTCTGAATCGCACAAGACATCAAGCACAACAATTGCATTAATGTCATTAACGGTTCAACTGCTCGGCGAAAAAATGCAGAATTTCCGTTCCGTCGAATGCAGTACCCATCACGCTAGGTTTATTGAACTGCACCGCAGAACAGTAACTTAAGCGTGACACTCTTACGTGTTCTATTATTGTACATAATTACTATGTAAGCTGCAGACAAACGCAAAAATAAAACAAGAACAAGTGAAAGGACGGCTGGCGTCGTTCGAATTTGTTCCTGTCGAATTCGGATGGTGCCAACCGATTCAACGAAAGTAAAACAAGTGGATCGCTGGTAAAACCAAAAGTGTAACTGGCGCCAATCAGTTAGCTTGGAAATTCTTGGTTTTCCTATGTATTTGTTTTGTATGATGCATGTACATATTTTATTGCAAATGTTCTTTAAAAGAATCTAATTCATACAGTCTTTCAAAAATTGAAAGACAGCGAATCACAACAGGTTCGTCTGCTGAAACTTCGATTTTAAAGTAAACAAAAAAAAAACACAATTTAAATTTAATGTCATTGTATACAGTCTTGTGATCAGTGATCACCAGAGTTGGCCGAAATGTGCCGTGGGACATAGGCGTACGGATCATAATATAATACATGTAATACAAGAAAGTAACATATTAAAAATTGTAACAAAAGCAATAATTTCACACTTTACATTAACTATATATGTATGTAAAACTAACCCTCTTAATTAGCTCGACGACGTAGCTTAGTTAACAATATTATCACGAACTGGAGAAGATTCCTAAACAATTTGTAGCATCAGATAATTTTCTGTAGTTACCTCCGAGAGTCTTGTTCGCTGTGGTGAAAATATATGCATATATTTTGAGAACAACCGTTCAACATCTATTGATGTAATACAAGCATAGTTAAATTACTCTTTGCACTCAATTCACGAATCTGTAGATGCACATTCATAAACTTCTTAATTTGGTAAAACCGGTGTATTTCTTTAATACACTCAAATTTATTTTTATCTGACTCATTTTTAACAATTTATATTTAACTGGCGAATTTACTTCGTCCACTATTTGTAGTGATTCAGCTAACGACAACGCAATGTTCTGTAATTTTTGTATGGCGTCATACAAACCTTTATAGTTACTATGGATAATATGTACTATCAATATAGTGTTACTATGAATACGAGGTGTGGCTATTAAATAACCGAACTGATGCTGCCACCAGCGTACTGCGAGCGTGTTGCGACAAGTTTGAACATAACTGTGTCTGGTGATACTTTCCCCACTCTGAGCTCGCTGGACAAGCCAGTCGGTCGGTCAGTTTAATTTTAGCAGTCGTTTGAATTAGTCTACGCACCAGTGATGCGTCGAAAAAATGTGAAAAAAGTGTTCAGATGGAGCAACGGGTCTCAAGTTTCTTGTTAAACTGGGGAAAATTTTACAGAAACTTATGCAATGTTAAAAGAAGTGAACGGAAATTACTGTTTATCCCGCACACAAGTTTTTGAATGGTTTAAACGGTTTAAAGAGGAACGTGAAACGACCGATGACGATCCACGCCCCGGACGGTCCACAACGTCAAAAACGGACGAAAACACCGGTAAATTAATTCGCGAAGATCGTCGTTTAAGCATCAGAGGGCTTGCTGAAATAACAGGAATCGACAAAGAATGTGTTCGCCAGATTTTGCATGAATCGTTCAACATGCGCAAAAAAAGGTGCCAAAACTCCTCACTCCCGAGCAAAAGGAATCAAGAATGAACATTTGCGCTGACATTCTAAACAACATTAACACTGATCGAGGCTTGTTTGTACGATGATTACTTGTGATGACAAGATTCGAATGTGTGGAAGCGGTTAAAGCAAAACCGACGGAGTTTCTGAACCAGCTGACAGAAGCGGACTTCCAGCACTACTTTCAACAATGGAAAAGTCTATAGAGTGGTGTAGAGATCGCCAAGGGGATACATTAAAGGCGAAAAAGTTGCTACTATAATTGGTAACGAATAAAAAGTGTTATGACAGCAGTTCGGTTATTTAATAGGCACACCTCGTAGCTTTTAAAGCTGTGTCAATGGACACACCTTGAAATTTGGTATGGCTCTCCTTAATAGCTGCAGCTTCGGCAGGATCGGATTGTAAAATAACAGCTTTTATTTACTGAAAATGTTCGGCATAATAAAAAGTGTCTTTCAACCATGTTTCCAACAAGTAAGAATCTTCTGTGGTGGTTCGGGAATAGAACAATATTTCACAAACAATAAAAAATATTATTCCAGTGGTAACCTTTTCAAAATCATTCAAAACTGTTGCCAGGCCTTATGAGGTGCCGCTAAATCGATTTCTTTAATGAAAAAATATAGGTATGTGTATATAAGGCAAGCACACAAGTGGGTGTCACGACGATCCCATCGGAAAAGTGAACACTCTGTGTATACATGTTATATACATATATCAACGTAGTGAAAACCTCTAAAAATTGTATTTTCAAATCTGACGTCGGCATTTGTTATATAATTCACTTATCTCAAACATTCAAGTTCAATAAAACGAATTTTACAAAAAATAATCTAATTTCGACCGAAATTAAAACATTTCATTAACTTTTTTGTCCCGTAAACATTCGGGAGTCAATACACTTCGTTATGCCGCATCATTAGTTTTAATTCGGACGTTGACAAGGCGCGAGCAATACCTCTCTTTCCTTTCTAATTATATTAAGGAGCTGCACCGGACACAAATTCGAATTTTCTGGAGTACGTAACGCCGCCCGCGATTGATGAAAACTGCAAGGTAACCAATCAGTAATTGCCGTGTGGTATACCTACAAAGAAACAACCGATGCTAAACCCAATCTAATTTCGCTTTTTTTTTCTGTCTCGTCGGAGGTAAACGCCCGTAGCGAAGGCTTTGATTTAGATGTTACAGAATTTCTCGTTGCCTCGATCCGTCTGTTACAACTACTTATTATTTATTACAGTCTATTTAGTAAGAGCGTGTACGGTATATTTCGTGGGAAAACGTATTTATTTTTTTTTATGTTAATCGAACATCAATAGTGTCTTCTTGAATGCAAACTTATTAACCTTTGGAGCGTCGAGGTTTTTGGCACTTTTTTGCCTTAAAAAATCCTAGTGATTTAGTCCTACTTTGTACATTTAACCCCCATGCAGTAGAAACTTCAAATAGCGTCTTATATAAGACGTTCCGGCAGCTAACGATCCGGAAAATTTTTAATTTTTTAAAATGCCAAGTAAATGCTTCAATGGTGTTTTCGAGGATGAGGAATGCGATGATGATAGTAATTTTTGCGTTATCCTTCAAAAACCACCCCGTTCTGATTAGAAATTACCCATTTTATCATTTTTCTCGGACTCTGCCGTAAGTATCTACAATATTGCTTTGTAATAAGTTTTTGAGAGTAGAAAATTCTCCAAAATCAGGAAAGATGAATTTTGTTTACAACAATAAAGTATATATTACTCTATCCTTTTCAGGGGAGAGTACGTATTGCTCCTTTTTTCTCTCACTGGGTAAGAAAATTATTTTATCAAATTTTAAACGACGTTCACTATAAAATATTTATTGGCCATTCAAGGGTCAGTCAATAATTCAATTGAACTAAAAAAAATTATTCTTGAAATAGATCATTTACAAGAATAGGTTGGAAAAAACATAGGCTGTCACTAGCCAATCCGAAGCGCAAACACATTTTCCCTCCGTCGATTCAAAATCGGATTGGTTTTTATGGTGATTTTGGAATCATTTCACCTCATCAACGACGAGGACGTAGAGACTTGTGGCTTAATTTTTTTTTTGTTATTTACTACTTTTTTTTAGAGTTGTTAGTATTTGTCTTTTTTGAGTTCTTAGTATTTTGTTTTTTTTTGTATTTAGATTTTTTTTTGTTTCCAGTGTTTTTTTTTTTAGTTTTTTGTATTTTGTGTTTTTTTACCGAAAATTGCTTTAGAGTGATTCTAAACGAGTAATTTATTACGCGTTGTAAAAATATTTTCAAATATCGTCTAACTCAGAAACACCCCTGGAAATAGCAACAAGAATTGGTTTTCATTCGTTTACTATCAGAAACGTCCACGAGATATTCCCTCAGGGGTATCTGCCACCGTTCATAGTGCAAAGACACATATGAAATATAAAATGAAATTATATTTTTACTCAAAACTCAATCTTACATTGATAACAGAATCGAGGGTACTTTTTTTAGGGGGTGTCAAACCCAAAGCCTTTTTTATTCGTGATCAACGACATCCAAAAAGCAAAGACGTTGGAGAGTGTTTTATATAAGATTTTCCGGCCCTCCAAAAGGTTAATAACTAGAGCCCGGCGCAATGGTCAGCACCGTTGCCACCCACCGTTCTCAAGTTATTTGAAAAATATCTTCACCCCTGATTATTTTTATTGAAAAAAGAATATCCTACCTCTGATTGGATTAATCTCTATGATGAATTTTTCAAACAACTCGTGAACAACTCGAGAACGGTGGCTCGTTGCCGACCATTTTGCGCCGGTCTCTATTAATAAGTGATCCAGTCTCCGCCGATTTCGATTATGCAAGTAGGTTGGCACATTCGAGGCATGCTTTTCACGAATCTCTCGAAAGGGCTCCAAAGTATGTATACATTTGTTTCTTGCGAAGATGAAACTTATTGATAATTCCATACATTTTCGATAGGGTTCGCGTCGGGTGACTGAGATGACCACTCCAACGTGACTATACCATTTTGCGGCTTCCACTCGCTGCACATTTTACTCCGGCGTATTGAGCAATTGTCCACCTGAAGGATCCAATTGTCGCTGTCACTATCAAATCAGCGTTTCGCACTTAGTCCAGTAAATAAGCCGAAAAATACTGTAAAATCTGGAAGAGTTGATAAGCAGCTCCGATTTCAAAAATTTTTGTTTGTACGTGTTCTTTAGACCCTCAGGAACATGCATCACCACTAACATCTGCCTTGTTTTGAAAAATTAAAAAAATATGGTAGGTATTCAAAATTTCACTTGTCTAGAAAATTCTAGGCACTCCGAGGGAATGACTCAATACCAATGAATCAACCGGATAGATTAGCTCTGCTTCCTACAAGAAAAAACTACACGAGAACAATGCGAGTAGAAAACTCGCCAAGTACTTACACTTGTTCGCTTTGGAATAGCGTTTGATTTACCGCTTACTATATTATATTTTTGCTTTACACGTAACAAACGTACCCACGTGTAACATTCACCAGGAGTAAATGCGCACGATTTTGCATCGTTAACAACACCTTGAACAGAAATAAAAATAAAATGCAGCTGGAGTGAGTTGCAACACGTAAACAATTACAATTAACCCAAATATAATAATAAATATTATAGAACCTCGAAAACGTACTATTACCGACTGGTCATAGCCTGTAATAAACCAAACTTCGTCGGTAACTTTCCACATACCATCTACAGGGTTGCCACTTATTTTAGGAAACGATGCCCAACCAACAAAATTAGGTAATCAATCGTTTAACTATTTTTCAAGTCAACTTGTTTAAACAAAGTTAGTCAATGGATTCAGTACTTCCCCTAGTATAAATTATCTACCAATATGTTAAATACAACGACTTTTTAATTTGATATGGCAATCATGCAAGGATATCAAGGAGTTGTCAATTCAATTCTAAAGCGTTTTCTGTTTTGGTATTGTTTGAAGTCTTGTAATGGGCTATTCAGACCTAGAACCGTTGGACCATGTCTACCATAAAGAACCCCGCACATGTCTTATGGAAATTTCGATGTCGATTTATAGTCGATATCGATTCGATTCTATCGAACTTGGTACTATTTTCGTATCATTCCACAATTTTTCGCTCCCCCTCTTAAGCAATTTATGTCGATTCCGAGCGACAGCTAAACACCTCCCGATTACATGTGTACAAGTGAAATAGAACCAACCAGTTAGAACTATCGTCCTCAAAAAGAAGAATCATTTTCACAGAGCTGTCAGAGCACAGAATTGTCCTAACCCAAACCTAACCATTAACTTTATTTTTGAAAATAAAAAATCTTGCAGTTACAACAGTAATTTTGTGTCACACATGTGTTTTGTGGATGGTGGACCTCCTCCTTAGATATTTTTTGTTAATTATCTGTTATGTACAAGACAAGACAATAAATATGAAGTACCTAGTCAAATAATGAGCATGTAATTTATCTTATTATATTCAAAAACTTCCAGACTTCCATAATCCAATTTAAGCAATTTATTAATTGTTCCCACAACTCGCTGGACTTTTTTTGGCTATCGAATCCTGCGAATTGAAAGAAGATGAACAGAGTACCAAATGAAACGATACTCGAAAACAATGTCGCAATGATTCTATCACCTTAAAGCGTGAACAGTCCCACCCTTGGCTAACATTGTTCTGACCATAATAACATATTAATCGAAAGTTCGTCGGCAAGCGCGTAAATCCGGCAACTGTGCACGCGTGGACCAACTTGCATTATGCGGTCAGTGCATCGCTGCAGTTGCATGAACCAAACTTGTTTGTGTTCTTTTTCCTATACTGAAACGTGCTCGCACAGCTGTATTCTCCCTTTCGCTCTACGCGACGATTCGCTTCGCGAGATCGACAAGGATGGACTATCTGTGTGACCATCAACGGGGCTTCTAAACAGGTTGAGTTATCCATGGCTCTTTGTCTAGGCGAGGCTGATCCGCGCGGCGATGCCAGATTTCCGACTTTCTCCCCAGTTCTCAAGAATCGTTTTCAAATTGATATAGTTTGAATCTACAAATATTTTCTGTTATTCCTCATTGTAAATCACATTGATTTGACAGACGAAAATGCATTTCAGTCATGCGACACAGCTGGTCACTGCAATCAGTCGTAGATGACCACAATGTCAGCAGCAATTTTCGATCTGAAGCAACATAATGATTAATGAGTTAACGCTCATGGAGGCAGTTGTAGAAAAGTCAGTTGAGTATAAAACGTATTTTAAATTTTAATGTTACTGTAAAATAACAGCAGGCATGACTCTAGCCATCTCTGAAAATACATCATCAAATGACATTACCTCCCAACTTAAATAAGTTTCCCCTCAATCTTAACAAAGTCGGGTCGCTGAATAATAAAAGTTGTAAATCAAACTCTCGAAATCTTAAATTTTGGGAAACCCAGGTTACGCATGGTCCGGGACTGATTTGACAGATTTCTTTAAAATCAGACCTCATCGTTGCCCATCTGGCAACGTCGGCTTCGCGCAGATGTCACGTTCGTGATAAGGACGGAGCGCCGCGTTTGCCAGCGAGACAGAGACGGCCGATCGACCGTCCGTTTTCGTAGGACTGCTTTTAAAACCGGGTGGAGGATCTTTAAAAATAGTGACGATCGAAAATGCGTCGTCGTTCTCTGCGAGTCTAAGCTGAGTGGCGCACGGATTTTCTATCTGGTTAATGACAATAACGAAATGTGTTCGTGGCATGCGACGGAACGGAGTTACGAGCGTGAACAAAAAGTCGGTACATGTTTTATTTATCAAACGGTACAATGCACTCTTAATGTATGTAAGGTTATGACGACGATTCACTGAAGTACATCGATATGTTTGTATCATTATACACAAAATATTATAATTTCAATAATCAGTAACAAATTTGAAATTAATTAAATGTATGTACATAGGTATACTGTTGGCAAAGTCAGATCTTCGGTTAGGAAGTTGATGTATTTCATTGGTTAGAGCGACAAAGGTAGGATTACCATGGAGGTAGGACTACCCTGGAGGGTGTAATTCCAAAAAATTACATCAATTTCCTGACCGAAGATATTAACACATTTGTTGATTAAGATATAACATAAGATTGTCAACATACATATAGCAGCGATACATATTTAACGCATACAGTATGCGTTAAATATGTATCGCTGCTGGATAAGTGTAATTTAACTGTTGTTGGATCACAGAATAAGAATCTCTTCTAGAGTACCTTTCAATTTCGTCCAACTTGCGTCAGTTCCCGGCGTAATATCCATTGAATTATACGGGTGTGGCCCACGTTGACTTGGGGATAGCAAATACTCCTATTACCAGCTACAAAAACCCATGGGCACCCCCCGAAGTGCCCATCTGACACGAGCTATGAGGTGTGGTCGGGGCATGTGAACTAGTGATGTAATGAATGTTAGATTTCTCACCTTCGCGAATGCGAATGCGAATATTCATAGTTATCCAATATTCGCGAATGTGAAAGCGAGTGTTGACTTTCAAATAAAGCGCGCACAAAATGTCATATAGGTTTGACATTTCGTGTCAGCCATGTTTAAACCGAACATAGTCGAGCCGTTACAGGTTGAATGAACAGCGAGATTTAGAGTTTTAAATCTCGGTGTGAATGAACGAAGCTAGTCACATTAAAGGCGTTTTTTTCTTGTTAACTCTTGTTTTCTCTTGTTCTATTCAACGTATGTTTCAAATCGTATTTAAAGATTGACGTCAGCAATTCTGATTTCAAGAAAATGAATATTTTTAAACCGTCGAGTTAACCTCAAACGGCCAAACGTCAAAGAAACAAGGTTTTGATTCCAATGGATCGTCTATCAAGTTTACAGTTCTATGTATTTAGCCAAAACGAGTATTCCAGTCTTTTATTAACAGATCCTCTATTTGTATTTCTACAATACCGGCATAATCGGGGTCCATTTTCAAGGCTTATGGTAAAAATTACCATAAAATAACAAAACATTTGACAAAAACTGGAAACTGATGAATTATATACCTAACATTACAATCTGTGGCATCTTTACATTTTTCCCTGTCCAACAAAGATCTTGCAAGAAAAAGACAGAACAAACGGTTCAAACACAAGTCCCGGATGTTTTTAAATGTGGTTCAATACGCTGGAAGAATAACGTCGGTTAACAAGAAAATGAAATGTTTTGGAATGTGTTTGAACTGTATTAACAAGAAAAATTTTTGGTTCAAGACTGTTCCATAATCATTTTTTTTATTCAAATATTATAAGTAAATAAAAAATTATAAATCATATCAGTTGTATTATCATTCCATATCCATCCAATCCATATATAATTTCCTTTTTGTTTGTCAAATACATTCGCCAAATATTCGCATCGTTTCTTGCGAATACGAATACGAATGCGAATGGCAAAAAAAAATGCGAATATTCGCGAATGCGAACGTTCGTTACATCACTAATGTGAACGAATGTGTGAGACGCAGGTAGGGCTTTTCGGGAGGACCCTATGCGCAGAAACGCTTTGTCGTTTAAATATGTTGAGTGTCATCTCCTGTATATATTATTACAGTGCACAAAAGCAACTGGCCGTAGGATACGCCGTAGACAAAACCTGAAAATGTGTTCAGAGCTTATTTATTTTTTAGCTGGAGCCGTGAACACGTCGAGAAGTACAATCTGCTAAATAATTATTTGTTTGTGGGTATAATATCTGTAAACTTTTATAAGAACAGGTAAACTAGGATTAGCAGATTATACTAATCACATTCTCTGAGTTTATTAGGTCATATAGGTGAATAAAAGTAACAAATTGCTTGTATGAAACACAATAACATGGTCAAAATAATGATCAAGAGTGTGTTCTTAAAATCATCGCTGGTATGTTTCTTTTTCTTCTGTAACCATAAACGACTTTCCACATTTGATTATTTTAAATGATTATTGATAAATTGATGTGATAGGTATTGATTTTTGGGCCGTTATGAGTCAACACAAAACCTTAAAATTCATTAAATGGATTAAATACATAATTACTAAAACTACAAACTTCGATACATCGTAAAGAGTATTATACGAGTAGTAAAATCATATACGCCACACAATGAAACAAATAATACCTCAAAACAATAGTTTTTGTTGAATGAGTCCTCTATTGAATGAAGTCCCTTTATTGTCCTGTATATTAACCCATGCATACAAAGTGTAATTAAGACTGGGACGCTGAGAATTACGGCTAGACGTGTTAACTTCGTACGAGGCGAATTTGTAAAACAATATGGTTCAGTTATTTTAACAAGACTAGTAAACACAATCTTTACAAATTGGTATCTATATATGTACATCAATTTGTTATCTAGGTACTTCACTTTGGAGGATACCAGATTAATTACAGCTTTTGGAATACTTAGGACAAAATATTGTCTAGTACGATCTTAAATACTTTTCTATTATCGCAGTATCTCAAAATGTATCAAAAGCTTTTGGTGTTAAGTATTTAATATTTTAATAGAGCTAAATATAAACAGAACAGGTACAGTACAGTTTATTGCAGTTTTAAAACGTTGTATTTTTTTCTTTAACTAACCGAAAAACTTACTTGGTTAGTGCCCATAGTTTAACATGGTAACGAGATCGTTGCTGAATAAGAAAATGGTTGTTGACGAGAAAAACTCATGATTATTCTTTTATATTAATAACAGAACTTGAAAATGAAGACCTAATGTCGGACGCTTGTAGGTACTCCATGGATTCATTCATCTACAGTTTTTGGTTTTTTTTCTTCACACTGAAATGTTCGCGCATATACAGGGTCTAGTTTTATTTATGTACAAATCCACACAATCCTCATTTTTCAAAATAATCTAATAAACTGTTTTTGTGTTAAAGGGCGTCTGAAAACTGCTTCTTCTGATCCTACTGTCGCTTTTAAGATGCAACTCCATGGCCTGCTACGATTTTTTTTATATCCATGTCATAAAACAGTGTTTTTTTTTTATTTAAACTTTGAATCCACGTGAATAGATGATCATATTGAATATGGGGTGTTTAAAAAAATCGTAGTTAGCCATAGAGCTGCATATTAAAACCGATGGTAGGTTCTGAGAAAACAGTTTTCGATGCCCTTAAAAAAAGCAAAAATCGATTATCTTGGAAAATGAGAATTACGGTACAACCTCGATAATCCGAATCAATTATTACAAACAGAACTGCATACATACTCATACATAAGTTTTATTTCTTAAACAAAACAAGAACACAAAAGAACTCTTAAAGTCCTATATATATATATTTTCATTTACTTGAAGATGCTTGATCAGCATAACGCAATTAAAATAGACTCACCCCATATTTGGAGGGGTCAGTGGGAAAGTTGCCTATCCCATAAATTTGAATGTTTAATTTTGTGTTTTATATTATATTTTTTTAATTCGGGTAAGTCAAACTTAAATGCTCTTAATCTATACAGGGTGAGATCATGAGAATTCTGACCCCCTTTACTTCATTATTTTAGAGGTAAACATTTTTATTTTACAAAAACTTTTATTTTACAATTTTTTTTAATTTCATGCTATTAGAAAAAATAAATAAAACAAAAACGTGTCAGCTGTTCAATTAACAATATTATTTTTAGTACAACACCCTGTATTTCATTTAATTAGTTGAATTCCCTTTGAAAATAACGTTGAAAACGGGGGTGGGAATTCATCCCGTACATATTATTGTCCTACATATTATTACTCCCTAACAAAGCCTTAAAAATATACTATGTTGGGATAATCAAGGTTTGTGCGGATTATGACTTCGAGCATCCACTGTTCGGATTAGCGGAAGTTCGGACTAACGCATGTTCGGATTATCGAGGATGTACTGTATACGGATTTGTATTTTACATAAATAAAAGTAGACACCCTGTAGTTCTTCAAGAATTTCCTTACATTCTCATTGGAATATAAAAAAAAAATAAAGAAGTGGAGATCGGAACTGGTAAATAAACTAAACAATAAATAATTCAAATAAGCTCTTCAAAAAAACTCGCATTAAAACGAATTTTAGTACTAAGTCCGGTATCAAGGTTTTCAAAAGTTTTGAAACCCAAACCACAGTTTAAAGTAATCAGTCCAAACCACAGTTGAAGTTTTGGCTCACAGTTTTATTTTTATACTAGGGTAATGTAACCTGCGCAGTAGAGCTAGTTTCACTGCCAGAAAGAGATACTGTGTTTGTTAAGTTTACTGCAAACATGCACTGAATTTGAACCCGGCGATAATTGAATTACACAGGCCCACAAAAAATTTGTTTGACATTGGATAAAAACAAAGTGTTACCCTGAATGCTTTTCAAAAACATAAAGAACAAACTTTTGCCTTATTCATTAATGAGGCAAATCACTAAAACACGCATTGTGTTTTAGTGATTTCACCTGTCTCTTCGAAGAGCACTCACGTGACTTCACGTGATATGGTAAGAATAACAGCAGATTCTAATTCAGCGATCCCAGAAATATAAAGATATATGGGTTTATTCCCTTTAACCTTTATTTCGCTATTTGACCTTGAAATGACCTTGATCTTGACGTGCTACGGTTAAACGGACACCGGATTTGGATTCAGCGTCAAAAAATACAGGGAAAACAACTTTTCAATGTTCTTATCAAGTCAAAAAAAAATTTTTTTTGTGGGCCTGTGTTATTAATGACTTAAAATTGAAGTATTAAAACGTCAAATACATATTTGTCTCTAACACACAAAGCCATAATCCAGACATTTTCTTGTTCTTGTAGGTACCAATATACGATAGTTCGAGTAGGTAGGATATAGGTATAAGGTAAGTTGCGCAGTACGTATATTTTAGGTCAGATTCAGATTATGAGCACTAAAAAGTTGGAGACACGAGTGCAACAACTGATTACTTTAAACCGTGCCCAAACTACAGTTCTCTGTTCTCTTTGACATTCATTGTCGAAGGGTTTGTAGCCTCGACTGTGCGTTTATTAATTTATTTTCAAGTTTGCTTCTTCATTTAACAGAGGCCAGCACGTATTACACAAATTGACCGAACTGAGAAATTGTTTCTATTCCTATCCACTTGACCAATCAGTTTACTAAATGTAACCCTTGCTCGAGATGTTTACACGATATAAATAACACAACTTAATAACATGTCTCTGTCTACTTACACGCGTAAATTCACCTTAAAACACGGGCGACTTGTTTTCGCATGCCGCCCATAAAAAATCAATAAATCCTCGCAGCTTCACCCCTCGGAAGATACCTGATTTGCCGGGCTCTATAAACCCCAAAAAAAAAAACGCGACAAAGGCCGCATACATGCGAACCCTTTTGCCCAGCGCACGCGTCTAATGTGCGTAATTTGCATTTAAATCAAGTTAGCCCGGCGACGAGGCAGGCTGTTGAATAACAAAGTGCAATGGCAACGCTACCCTCGCATCTCCGCTGCGCCAGCGATCGTACAGCACACACACACGCATGCACGCATCAATTGAGCGCGTGTACGGTGCATTGTTGCGGACAATAACAAATGAATCATCTCCCGATAAACGGATCAAGTAACACATGTCTCCCCACCTACCGGCGGGGGAGCACGGTGCGGTCCACGCAGAATAGCCGTAGGGCTTTAATTAAAGTGACAAATTCGCCCTTAACCGTCCCACGAGACGTGGGACTCGATGAGATGGACTTGACGCCAGTGTTGCCAGATTACACGATTAATCGTGTAATTACACGATGTCGGTCCTTTTTACACGAACACACGAATAAAGGGACAAATCTCACGATTTTTGGCGTTGGAATGTTCAAGAAATGCTATGAAATGGTTCATTGATTCAAAAAAATGTCTCGAAGTCAACCTTTTAGTACATCAAATTTGGAGTAGAATGCCGCCAACCTTGTGTTTTTTGGAGTAGAATGCCGAAGCTTGTTTAGAAGACATTTACCGCTGAAAATGAGGTCAAACGGTTAAAAAAATTCGAGATGAAAAGAATAACCTTATTTATGGCAAAAACCAGGTTTTTAGTGAGAAAACATGGATATTACAAAAATTTATTATTTCAAAAAATGATATATCGGCAAAGAATTACGGACACAAGCGGTTGGTGACATTCTACTCCAAATTTGATGTACTAAAAGGTTGACTTCGAGACACTTTTTGAATCAATCAGCCATTTCATAGTAATTCTTGAATAAAAGTAAAAAAACACGTTTTTTGTGTTTTTTTTTTTTGAGGTTTTCATTACTATTATTATGACTTCATTTGCGGACCCACGTTTATAGGAACTTTTTTTGTTCAACGTCAAATTTCCTATAAAGCCCCTAAGGTTTATCCTTTTTTTTTGGGACACCCTGTATATAAAGTCCGTCCCTGCTCCTGTTTATAAATATTTCGATTATGAGGTATAATATGAACATCGTCACGTGTTTATTATAATTTTATTTGTTGTTTTAAAAGAATACCTTTTTTGAATTCTGTTACTAAATATATTTATAAAAATAAAATGTATTAGTGTTTGTTTTAATATTGGTTTTTTTTTTTGTTTTTTTTTTTAATAAATAACGGTATTTTATTACTTGTTTATTGTATTTCCAAAATAACATTTAACATTTTTACGACTTTACACGATTTTACACGATTTTCGGTAGCCGAGTTACACGATGATTCTCTTTGCACTTCATCTGGCAACACTGCTTGGCGCCACGAAGCTTGACATCGTGCGGATTAGCACAGCGTAGGAGCAAGAGAACATCCTACGATGGTGAATAGAGATGAAACAAAACTTAATGGAAAAATTGATGTTAACCTTTAGAGGACGGGAAATCTAATATACTGGTAGAAAAAATCCTCATATTTGTTTAAACATCATTATTTTGGGGTTCTAGTGTTGCCAATTATGAATCTGGTCAGATTTTAAAATTGAAGATGGCGGATCTAATATGGGGGACAATTTTAAATTTGCTAGAATATGGACTGAAAACTATACACATAGGTTTTTGAGGTCGCTGATAACAAATCTGAAATCAGATTTTTAAAAATTCAAGATTGGCGGATCCACTATGAGGGACAAAAATCTAAAATTTGTTCAAGATCGGACTGAAAACTGTACCTACCTACACACGGGTTTTTGAGATCGCTGATTATGAAACCAAAATTTCATTTTAAAAAATTCAAGATGGTGGACCCAATACGGCGACGAAAAGTTTTTAATTCAATCAATTGTAGGATAAAATCTCTATCCATTTCTATTTGGCATCACTGATTACGATTTGGAGGTTGCTAATGACAAATGTGATATGACATTTTTGGAATTCATTACGTTGATTCAGTTGGATGGATTCAAACTGGTGCAATAAAGATACCAGTTGATAAAAAGAATATATATGAGCTATTTATTTATTTATGGGGAAGAGCATTGTTTTCATTCTGTTGCCGAACTGAGACATGTCCATAAAATATGTCAAAATAAATTCGAAATACCAACATGTATTATTATCACTTGACTTCATAATTACGTGATAAGCAATTTCAATCGATCACAAGTGATGGTTTCCTAAATGGAGTGGAAAATCTGATAATATTGATGAAAATATGTACTGAAGAGTTCGTATCAATATCGTGATTCTTTGTTTTTCGATCGCCATCTTGAATCAGTACTTCTGAATTATAAAAATTTAAAATGAAAGACATAATCAAAGTCATTGTATATTTTTCCATTGTTTCTTTCCGCTATCTTGAATCCGCCATTTTACAACTATCATTTTGAAGTGTAGAAGTCTGATTCACAATTACTAACCCTAAATCACTCCTCTACATATTTTCATTATTATAATGCTATTTATTTTCGTTTCAGCAACTGTTATCTTGCATCCGCCAGTAGGAATTTCAAGAATCTAATAACAGATTCGTGAAGAGCTATGTCAAAACTTACTAGGATATTTTTTAAATAAATAGGATAAAACGGAACTAACGATTTATGATCAGCATTGAACGCCGTTTGCCAAGTACTACTCGCTAAGCACGCACGCGTACCATTCCCACATCCCTTTTTGTACCCGCCAGCAGGATACAGACGTTTCGTGAATCATCGCACCGTCACCACACTATCTATTCTTACAACTCAAAACAAGGAGAAATAGCATATTATGGGAAGACAACGCCGACCTACCATCCTTACCATCGTATCGACCACTGCTGTTGTATTTTAAGAAATTGTAGAGAATTCTGCAACCCAAGGAACTTACTACTTTATTCTTATAAAACTGATATTCATCATTAAGTTTGCCCATGGAAATTGCATATGTGTGTAACATGGGTATTAGATACAAACGCAGTATTTCTGTATTTTTACAAGCAAGCGTTAGTTCAAATTCAATGAATACATAGTACTCTTTTAAGAAGACTGTTTGCTTCTGTAGTGGGTAGATGTCTCTTTTGTTGAGATCACGAAATAAAATATTCATGTGCCACATAATCTTATAGGTTATCGGGTAAGAGAAATTTAAATATCACACAAAAGATGTCCTTACAAGAATTACTGACTACGACTATAACCAATGATATCCATTAAATCGTAATTTAGTGTGAACGCGGTGATTTCATTCTCAACATCCAATTCTTATCCGTTTCCTTCATCTGTTAAAGCTTGTTAGCGTATATTGTTCTCTTTAAAAAGGATTGATTCTCTCGGGGAGTCTTTCTACATTTTCGATATTACGAGATGCTACATATATATTTTAGTAGGAAACTCTTGTGACTCTTGTTCCTATTTTATCCAGATTTATGGACTGTCTGTGGCTACAGAATATATGACATGAAATTATTTTTTATGCCCCTCTTTTTGGCCTTACGTTTAGCTACATTTTACTTTATTTCTTAGTATTTGACTATTTCACACCGATACTATATTATTTAACTTCACAATTTACCATTAATTAAAATACAGTTCGCCAGTATGATTTCTAAACCGAAAATCGTCTAATGAACGCCATCAAAATATACGACGGCTGCCTGGGTCTGGAGCCGGCCCTGACGCACTCTTATGCTGTGGCAGCAGGCAATTCTCTAAGGTAAAGAACAACTCGAACATATTAAATAAACATGAAAACGGTCGATTACATACACCCTTTCAGCGAATGAAATCGAGTAGTTCCCAACAACGCTTTCGGTAGAGAAAGCTAAGGGTATACGCTTTAAAAAAATACCATAATTTATTATGAGTTACATATATATAAAAGTGCTTTAAAATGTTGCTTAGATAGTAAAATGTTTACACACAGTGAATAAGAACTGTCAAACAATTGCGAAAATTAGCACTCTATTTAATACTAATTTGATGGGTTTATAAGAAACGTGTTTGGCTCCTCAATTTTTATTCATTATTATTAATACAGAGGCGTAACATCATAAGTGTAATACACCAAAGTAGTAAGTAGCCTTTCGAAGGTTGCCGTAGTTTGTTATTATGAAATTATATCACACTATTCAACATATTACATACAGTGGAGGCTGTGGAACAGTGCGAGCTATCACGGGACTACTGCAATAAATACGAATTGAGGCGACCCTCATCACATGCTACGCGAGTTGCCTTTGTATTGCGTCGCCGAATGTCAACTTTTTCAATGACTTACTTTTACTATCGCGTTTACACAACTTTTAAAAATTGTAATTTTTAAATCGTTAATAATTCCTGTGTGAGTGTGGCCTGGAGGGGTGCTTGAGTTGTCAAAGGGTAAAAGTGAGTTGTTGCTAAGGTTTAGTAACAAGTAATATGTAAGCAATTAATAGCCTTATGTAAATAGGTACACTAACTGACCTATTAGAATTAATGGAATAATTTCGTATTATGAATCGAAATTAGAATACGTATATTATATGTAGCCTTATGTAAATACTTTTTTAAGGACTCAGTAACTCCCTGTAATTAGGCAACGTATAACATATGATCGCTTAACTGAAGCGATCTCTTTAAGAGATTTCTTATACAAAAAAATTCTTCTTCAAAACAGTCCCTTGTTTTCTGCTACTCCCTCGTTTCAATTCTATCAGGCAGTAACTTCCAAAACAAACTTTAATTCATATTTTACATTATTAAAAAAAGCAAAACACTGACAGCGTCAAATATCTAATTACGCTCGGTGTTTAATTGGCGCCATGATGAATACCACTTTTACAAAGTACCTCGGGGAGGGATGAAAATCTATTTTCGATTAACGCCGCTGTAAATAGACATAATTGTAATTAATGGCCGAGCGTTAACCGTTACATAATGCGGCAAACAAAAGAGCAAGAAGCTGTTCGTTGGATCTATTGTTCATTCACTAGTAAAAGGATCGGGGTGTTCGGGTCACATTTTTAAAAGTTCATGGACGTGACGGGTCACGAAAAATGATAATCATAAATTTGTCAGTCCAATCAACACTTCTGTCAGTCCAATACAATTACTTTCACATTAATTATAGATATCTAAGATACGTACATTGTAAGATGTGATACAACCTTGAAAAATCATTTTTTTTTCTGACAAATTGTTGGCATAGTAGTGTTTAATAGATTGACTTGCCCCACTTATATGGTAGTATGTATTTTCATATAGGTAATTATAAAAATGAGGAGAATGTGCGTTACTAAGACGGATCACGGAGTTTCGGGATTATGAAGTGATAATCCGGAACCCGGGAAGATGTATTTATTCGGCCACCTGGCAACTCTACAGCGATTCTTTTTTGCTGTTAATTACGAATTTCACGATGTGTTTTTGGAATTTGGATTTTGCATTGAATTTCTTTTTTTCCCGTTTTTTATTGTAGTGAGGCGCAAAACTAGACCAAGACCAAAACTACGGTTGTTTTTGCTTAGTCTCGATCTTGTACATAGTCTTGGTATTGGTCTTGCACTGATACCTTTAGTCTCGGTTTTGCTGCAAGACCAAGACGAGTTAGCCTCGGTCTTGTTTGCTGCAAGATTCTTACAGTCTTTTACATAAATTTAACCCATTACAATTAAGTTCTCGTGGAATTGTCTAAAACTCCATGAAAATTCTAGTTCTTTTGGGAAATCCTAGGGGCCGGGGAAAGCCAACTGTAACATAATGCGTTGTGAATTCCATTTAAAAAGCAAGACTACAAAAATCTTGTGGCTAGGTCTTGATCTTGCTAGAGTCCTTCTCCTTGGTCATCATGATGATGACTTGGATGACTCGAATCTTAGTCTTGCTAAACCACGTGCTCCTTTGGCTTTGCAGTTTATAAAAGACCAAGACTAATCTTGCTCATCATTAGCAAACTGCTCTACATCCTGATTTATTTGGATAATTTTTTTTTAACACAATGCTACCATACGTTATTCTCGTTTCCCCCAACAATTTTTCACTTAACATAAAAAAATAATTAGCACTTTTTCGCCTAGTTTCATTTCGATGCCTTCCAATACTAACAAAATAGGCGTTAAATTTTTAGAGACACGAAAAAGCATGTCGCGATAGAGCTTTTCTATAGGGGGCCAGAAACGCAATCTATCAAATGTTCAACCTGTAAATTCGACTGTTTTCCTATTTTTTCAAAAAGAAAGAGATTTAAAAAAACATAGTGTGGAGGGCTCCACATTTTTTTTCACTTTTTTAACTTCACATTTTCTCCACCAAAGTAAAACTTCGGCACTTCCTTACCGAAAACGATAGCCCATTAATTAATTTTGATTGCCTACTTACTGGTATATGTGAATAACAAGTGATATACAATAAAAGCTGTTGGGGAAATTTCGATAACACCTACCTTGCAAATAATTTCCACATATTTGCCCAATGATCACTATTTTTTCACGAAAATGGGCAATCAACAATATTTAATTCATGGAAAATAATAGTCAATCTATTGGTAATCGTGGGCAATACTTTTTCTATCATATTCTCGAAGTTAAAACATGCACATTAAAGGAGAATATCCTTGTTAATTTAATCGGAGTTCGCCTACTCATTTTCCCATATGAAATACCGCGTATAGTAAGTTTTTTTACTATTGCGCAAAGACAACGGTAAACAGGTTAATAGGTTTTACTCTCGTCAGCGTCACTCTCGTTAGAAATGACCGAATATAGATACACCCACACGACTAAAACTAGTCGGCAATCCCGTGGCGCTGCTGTGAATGGAAAAAAAAGGTAGGTGTGTACACTGTCAATGGTTCCGAATTTATTCCATTCACAAACTCTCCTCGGTAATTTGCTTGGCCGTCTGCGTCCGCCGCGCAAATTGGTAAACGAGTTTTCGTAATTTATGAATAGGAGAATCATCCGCTATTTAGTTGAGAAACGTCGCGATCTGTCTCCAGTGATGGCACGTAGGACTGGCGAAATATACAGAGAGCGAAAAAAAATATTGCACAAATTCGATAAAACCGAAACAAGCAAAATGCGTACATTGCCAATATTTTGTGGTGTAGTGCATAAACTTCTGTCTTTAAATATCCTCAAAGAAAATAGTCCAGGGACGTAAGACCTGGAGACCTTGGAGGCCACTATATTGGCCTTCTTCTACCAATCCAGCGCTCAGGAACAAATACCCAAATAATCTCGAATAGCAAATTTAGAGGATCCATTCGTAATGTTAATGTCCTTGATTTATGTCTTAGTAGATAATTACTGGGGTTATTTAAGTCGAACAACTTGCATAGTACGCTTTTTTGATAATTATGATCTAAGTACATATTGTCTCGGGTATCTACTACATTCACAAATAATTATTGAGTCAACCCATTGGATGATCAATTGAAGGGATGACTCAATAATTATTTGTGAATGTATATACTTGTGTATGAATTATTATGTATTTTAAGAACAGAATAGGGTATTTTTTTAATATGTCGAAATAATTCGTATTTAACTTTCAATTATTTCTACCGAGCCGGTAATATATGTGTAAACTGTTGCGCGCACACAACTAATCATCTACCTACGAAGGTATATCCGCATATCTGTGAATAATAATATGTATTTAGGTTAGGGGGCGCCTCCACATTGATAAAGGGCAACCCCACAAACCAAATTCTCCACCCCACCGCATGCATTTCGCTGACTCTTCATAATAATTACACGGTAGCCCGACAATTGGGCGGCTTTTCCCGATATCAGTAAACATCGCGTAGCAATCGCACGAAACGTGCTGATGTGACCACCTGATAAACTACCCCCAGTGGTGGCTCACAATAAAAGCAACGCATATAATTTCAGGATGTAGAAAAACGAAAATATTACGTTTTAATTTTTTCGTAGTTTATAAGCGCAGATTATATTTTTTTACTGTTCAGTAAACGCTCGGTAGATACACGAGAACAGTTGTATTTTTGACCAAAAGAGAGTGCACGTATAAATGAATGCCTTACTGTATTATAAATCATATACAACAGAGGATTAGTCCAGTTCTATCTTAATTCTCAGGTTGTTTAAAGGATATAATTTGTAACTAATTAACCGCTATTGATCGCTTTGTATGACTGATAGAATTAGATGTAGCTGATAGAAGTAGAACTAACCAATCAACATATCAGTCAATTGGCTCAAAATAAATAATAGATCAACGGTTCATCTTCTCAGTCTGAGTAGAGGATGAGATTTCTTAGGAACAATCTGGCTAACAACTGCTGCCTTTCTTCAAAGATAACCACATTTTTAAAATATTCTGAAACTAGTAACGATTGATGCCTTATTTCACTTTCATTACAATTACAATAGTTAATGTCACTTATATTACAATTAATGGAGTACCAGTTATATACGGACAGACGAAGATGAAACAACTATTATTCAGTTCTCGCGAAAATGACTAAACTACTTTACCGAGAAAATATGTAACCCCAGAGAATTTTGTTAACTTACTGAATGTTATATGCCACCCAATTTACGAAATTCGCGAAGGGTTTATTTAAATTTGTGTAGAATTCACCCCCCCCCCCAAAATCTTAGATACCGGTGGTTTCACACTTTTCACTATTTGACTATACTTAAAATTGGTAAGATTAAATGTACTGTACCGGGTCAAATAGTTCTAATCGTTACTGTAACCATATAAACATTTATTGTAATACTCCCATTTGATTTAGAATACACTTTTATCAATGTCTCAATAAGGTTTGGTATAGTTATTAGCAGACTTAGGACAAACGTGGTTTTAACCTTGAACGGCTGCCAAGTAAACATGAATTATCTGTTCATCGGATGTAAACCTTATGTTTTATTTGTGATAATTTTTTAATATATTTGGGTATACGTAGTTAAAAAAACTCGTTTATGTTAAAACCTTAATATATTTTAATACAGTGCAATTTTCGTTTAAATAATGATTATCTGACAAAAAAGGCACACTGTACTTCGCTGGTAATATTTGGTCTTTGTCTATCATACCAGTGCAAATATCCCATGAACAGGAACTGTTCAGTCGCAGGACCAACTATGCACGCGCCTTTTGGAAATTATGAACGAAACAATCCATTCATAAGACCCGTTCAAGGTTAAAACCGCGTTTATCTCATGTCTGGTTATTAGTGTTTGGCTTTTCTTTCCCGATAATTTGAAACATCTCTTGTTAGGTCTTCAAACTAACATACCAGATGAATTGAGCTTTCTTTTTCATTCAAGCAGAATCTACGTGTTGCTCCCTCTGTGTGACCAAACAGGCACTCAAGCCTGTTTATTATTACATATAGTGTCCTGTAGACTTACCATTATTCTTACAAACTCTTTATTTCGACTAAATATATTTTGTGTAAATTTGGGCGATCATACCTAATAAGAATAAACAATACTAAATTTAAGTAAGTTTCACCATCTGTACCTGTGTCCTATATAGTTTTTTTTATTGATTCAGTGAGGAATAAAAAATATTCAGTTATTATAAGTATCTTGTGTTTTCTACCAAAATGTTTTTATAGAAATAAAGACGCGAAACTGCGGCCAGTTTATCACAATTGGATATGTATATCAAAGAGGAAGAGAGTATCAACCTATAGCAAAATAAAACATGATTGGACCTGTCTCTGACGCATTAACGTCATTCTCAGAGATTCTTGCTTCGTTAGAAGACAAGATGCGTCGATGTCTAGTCGGTAGACGTTTCTACGTGTCTACGTGTTGTTTTATGGCTGTTGTACCATTATTTTCGTCCGTACTTATATTTCCGTACCGTTGTACTATGATATATATTTATATATCATCAAAAAATTTTCGTCACCAAAGTCAAACGAAAATAAAATTATTACTACTGTTAATGTACCATACTTAATTATATCTTCATTGACTTGTCAATCGCCAGTGTTTAATACAGCTGAAGTTATGTCAAACAAAGTACAAAAAAATATAATACGCTTATCCACAATTTAATAAATGCACATACACTCGAACCCCTCTTATTTCACCTTCGCTTAATTCACATCCTCTGTTATTTCACCACGTTTCCCCCTATTAGGTCGCGAAACCGTCCCGGTTAAGTCGCCGCCTGTAAAAGTTTTAGAACTACGTTTGAAAATTGGATTCTCGCATGAATATGTACAATTTTTATTGAAAAAAAATGATTGTGTAATACATTTATCGATTTAAAATAGGTTAGGTGTCTTTTAAAAATATTTAATCTTTAAAATATTCATTCAAGTGGAAAATTGAACTTTGTCACGCACGACTAGGTATACGTACATTGATTGTTCGTTCAGTTGGCTCATTTTTCGTTATAACAAGTGCTGTGGTATATCTCTAAATATTTCTTTTTGCAGCTAAAACACGACAAAGTTGAGGTTATGATCGCGACTTAAGAGAGGATAAATTTCGCGACTTAAGCGAGGTAATGATGCACGGATTTGGCGACTTAAGAGGAGTTCGAGTGTATAGGAAAGACATGCGCCGCCTCTGCCACCCACTTAGTTTTTATAAACACCACATCCAGTCGCATTACTCTTTCGCCGGAATATTTGAATTTTTAATTAGCAATTAATGCTCCGTATGCTAATGAATACGTCGTCGAGGTAGGCTATAATAAACTTGCGCTAATTCGGTAAAAAAATTCGAAATAAGCATCACCGAACGGCCTACGGGTAGGTTAGGTGTCCCATATATGTGCCGAGGAATGCAATTTGGGTGAATAAGAACATATATCCACACAACGCGCTGGTAGAGCTCGATTAGGTACTGGATATGGTCATCGTTATATTTTTTAGTGACTGGAATGTTAACGATAACGTAAAAGCGTTGCCTAGGACCAGTGGCGGTGGGCTATAAGGTGCGCTGGTGCGCGCGCACTACCGACAATTTAGCATTAATAATTTTATTTAGTAATTAATGGATGCATTCTTAATTAATCGCCTTTCCGCATCCCTAGCGTTAATACCATCTCAATATTATTTGGCCGCAGCGTTACGAATCCACTAGACGCTAGGTCTCTATCTCCAACGCTACTGGTTTCCGATCGCGGCACGGGAATCGACAATACGATTGTGCTTCCGTGCAATACGAAAAAGCGAACGCGTATTGTTACTGCTTGCCCCTCCACAATTATGAAAAGTAGTGGGCGAATCCTATAGATATGATGTGCGGAGTTTAAGAGCGCACCAGAGTGACAGAAGTCAGAATCGGTTAGTTTGTGAATTGTTTTCGTACATCGCTGTTTTATAGCTCACGTTTTATAAATATAAACTCGGGTTTTCGGTTAGAATCTAGTTTGGAATAATGAATTCTATTCAAGACTTATTAAACCATTCTTTAGCTTGAGTTTGGAGGAAAAAGTGCAAATTGAAACTCTAGGTAGGTCCACTCCACAAATTAATTTAAAATTAGCCGTGAAAGAAAAAAATAAACAATTTGTAAGAACATTTAATAATGACTTATTTCAAAAACATTTGTGGTTAAGTGGATGCGATGCATTGAACGCAGTGTTTTGTTTTCCGTGTGTTTTGTTTGGCGGAGAAACACCTTGGACCAAAACTGGAGTAACGGATTTAAATCACATAAACGAGAAAATAAAAAAACATGCAAATTCTGCTGGACACACGAATAATGTTTTGAATTTAGCCATGCAATGCAAATATTACGACAATGCTCGATTCTGCTCATCGACGAGCAGTGACAGCACACAATGAAGCGGTTTCAAAAAACCGGTATGTTTTAAACATTATTATTAACTGTATTCGTTTTTGTGGAAAATTTGAACTGGCCCTAAGAGGACACGATGAATCGGAAACATCATCCAATCCAGGCATTTTTCATGGGTTGATTGATTTCAGTGCCGAATTAGACGAGGCTATGAAGTATCATTTACAAAACGCGGCGGCTTTTAAAGGAACTTCTAATACTATACAAAACGAGCTACTTCAGTGCATGCTTGAAGTTTGTCACGATGAAATAACCATTGAAATTAAAAAATCCAAATTATACAAAGAAAATTAGGTAAGTTTTCAAATTAATAGAGTTAATAAGAATAACCTTAATATGAGATAAATATTTATGTCATATTAAATATAACATATATATATTTATCTCATATTAGGGATATTCTTTATTTTTATTATGGTAACGTTGGATTATCGTTATTTTTATGTATGGTGCACCCCCAATCTTAGGATCACGCATCGCCACTGCCTAGGACTATTTGATAGAACACAGTATGAGAGGTTTTTAATATTTTTCTAACAATTACGTGATTGTTAGACAACTATGGTGTTGGAAACTGGTGGATTTTGAAATTCTCGCATTTTTCGTAAGGAAATATGGGACCCTCTCAAGATTTTAGGGGGTTAAAACTAAACCGAAATGGAAGGCTAGAATAGTGTAACGAAATCGCCGTACAGCAAAACAAGAGTGACGCAGCGACACCTCACAGCGTTGCGAAAAACTCTCGAGCTTCGAGTTCTTTCGAGCGGCCATCTAGACGAATTCCCGAATATACGCGTACCCTAAAAGGGGTTATAAAGGCACACCGAAGTGGCAATGAGTAGTTAGTCTTTGACATAAATTTACTGTGCCGTGAGCTTCGTAAAACATTAGAATATAAATTGTACATAAATAAATAAATGTTTGTTAATTTAGTGCTTAATTCGTACTTGTATTTATTTACATAAATTGTGTTAGTTAAAAGTGCGTATCTGATTTGTTCACACTCAACGAATCATAAGTGGACAAACAGTTACAATAGTAAAGAAAACTCAAACGTTCTTGTGAAATTTTTTTTCAAAAAATCTGGCGCACCCCAGAAAATCCCGGCGAAATATGTTTTTACAAAATATTTGCGAAATATTTTATTGTCTAAATCATGAAATACGAAGTCTTTTTATTTCTGTATCTTTTTTGAAATTTCAAAATCTGCTAAAGCTATTTTGAATTTTTATTTGATATCAGCATTTCGTTTCTGAGATTTCATATTAACATGGTAATTATAAAAACAAAATATTTTGTAGTCCGTTTCCAAGATTTTCTGGAAGAATGCCAGATTTTTTGGCAGGTTTCGTTTCCATTTAAGTTTAGTAGTAATCCCCTGTAATCTGGTATAGATGCCATGCTTTCTTATCTAAATACGAAAATTTCAAATTTCATCAGCCGCCACTATAATAGATGTACCTACCCGATTGTCTCTTTTTAGTCGGACTATAGGGTGGAATACAGGGTGTAAAAGAAGTCTGGAAAAAATCGAAAACTCACAAAATAAACATTGTTAGAACATAAATCCTCAGTTCTTTTTATTTTTTGTTTTATGTTTTTTGATGTCGCAACAAGCAGAGATGAGCGTTGACTACGGTACGGATATAACTTCATCAATATTTTTTTTGAATGGCAACTCTAAATTTTTTGGCATCTTGTAGAGTGTCATTGAAAGTTGTTGAAAGCATCTAAGTTACAAATAATAACACCGAAGCAGCCTGTGATGTATTGACAGTTCATAAGACACAATAATCAATAGACACACAAAATATGTTAGTATAAAAAATTTCCCAAAGATGTTTATTAATAAAAAATATTGACAAAGATATAATTTACATTTTAATTCTTGTAAAAGGTTAAGTATCACTATCTGTTCGTGATAAACCACATTTCCAAAAACTGTGAGAATATACAAACATGTTTTTTGAGTACTGAATTGGAGGAAGAGGTTGTCATACTTGTAAAATAATACTGTACAAGACTCCGTAAAAAATGTGGAATTCTAAAAACTAGCCATTTAAAAAAATAATGATAGCGTCAAATCCGGATTGTGGTTAACGCCACCTTTGTCTGTTGAGATATTAAAAAGAGTTAAACAAAAAAAATAAAATTCACCCAATTTTTTGGATATATTTAATTTATTCCCCAGTTTTTCTACACAGTGTATGACTGATGCAGTTAAAAACATTCATTCTTTTTTATAACAATTCAAATGTAGTCATAAAAAACTAGCAGTACAAACAAGCAGCATTACAATCCATACTGGGTGTTTGGTGTGATTTTTTTGAGTTCGGGATTTATAACATGTCGCTTCTGCGTTTCTTAATGGCGATGAAAAACTAACATTTTCCTGGTTCAGAAATCAGCAACACATCAAACTTTGTTACTCGACACTTGAAACCAAAGATTCTATTTTACAATAACCTCCTGATCTTTGGTTACTCCTTTACATCAGACAACGCAGAATCCGTTGCACAATTTTTCTTGCGCTCCTTTTAATTGTAGATTTTATTTCGATAACTGCAAGTGGCCTATTACAATGCTGGCAGAGTTAATAAGCCCCATCAAGAAAAAATGGCCACCAGCGTTTCTCGTTCCGCGTCCTTTTCGTTCCTCGCCCTACTTCGTGGCGCAAATCATGCAACAACGTTTGCCTTTGTGTCGCCGTGCTTACTGGGACCGTCAGTTGAATAATAGCCGTTTAACGCTAATGCGTCGTCTAGAAAAAAGAGTTATAGAGAACCGGTCGCATATCTACCGGTCGCATACTACCTTAAGTGATGGAGGTGAAAGTAGAATTTAGAAATAGAATTATCGGCACACCACCGCCTCGACCTTTCTCATGCCCGTTACTCAAAAACTTTTAACGCTTCCATTATTCATCGGGCTGAAAAGACTAGCCACAGGTATGCTGATAAATTTGTCCCGCGCCAACCGTATATATGCAGCGAAACTTACGTAACAGCGAACTGCATAATAATGGGTTATTTGAATAAATTTCTATTACCCAAGGTTCTCGAAATGATGTATTACGGGAAACGACGGACACGATCCGTTGGAAAAAAATGCTCGGATGCCATTATTATATAGGTGCAGTTGATTTTTCCAATGTTTTATTTATGAATACTAGAGGAACAAATTTCAATTCATTTTCATAAGGGTAGCCTACATTGAATTATAATAAAATGAACGTACATACATTAGATAAATAACACGTACATATTCGAACGCAATGGCTAAAAATCCCCGCGGGCCCCCCACCCCAAAACCCCCCCCCCCGGGGGCCCCCCCCCCCCCCGGGCCCCCCCCCCCCCCCCCAAAAAAAGAGGGAAAAAAAATTTTTCCCCCCCCCCCCCCCGGCCCCCCCCCTTTTTTTTTTTTACAATAAAACGGGGGGGGAAAAAAAAAAAAAAAAATTTTTTTTTTTTTTTTTTTAAAAAACCAACATTTTTTTTTTTTTTTCCTTTCTTTTTTTTTTTTTTTTTTTTTTCCTTTCCACGCATATATATAATATAAATAGCACGTTAGGAAAGTGCAAGATTTCAAAGCCGAGCATTAATAAATAAAGAAAAGAATAAACTCTGACAGATAGAGGAACTGACAGAGAAATATTATATCCATAGTTGCCAGACTGACATGTCATTTTAAAACTCTATGGGCGTTATTCTCTGCCTTTCGTGATAGGGTAGCAATAAAATATGTAGGCGGGACGCCCCGCCCATAAATTATAATGCGCACGTGTGAATTGAATTATTACATCGTTATTGGTCTACGGAAAAAAAGCACTTGAGTATTCCTTGTGTACGCAGTTGGTATTTTAGGCGATTCCATCGTTGGGCCATTTTTTATAAACGGTTCCTTAAATGCAAACAAATATTTAACAAACAAAACAAACTGTTTACGGACATGAACATGAAAGACCACGAAATTTAAATGATTTACGGGCCAGAATTGTACAAGTCCTAAATTGTTACGCTTAAGAAATGTTAGAACGCGTAAGAACTGAGTTTTACGATAGACCAGCGTTTTGCGAAGAACAAAGGGGCCACATTTTGAACCACTTCTTCCATAGGCATTTTTTTTCTTTCGTCTTATAACCGGGTTGATTTATATTTATATCTTTTTATTTTTTATAGAACTTCAATTTTATTTTCTTGCAGACCGGTTAGTTAAGGAATACAAAAATTTGAAAATAAATACAATTATGTTCGTACACTTCTTTTAAGTGTATGGGATCATTTTAAGTCAGAATTGCGTAAGAATTTCGTTTCATACAGCTAAGTCGATGTACACCCTCATTGCTGCGAAAAAGTACTGAGTCCGACTCACTCAAATTCGTTAGATGATGGGCGGTGTCTCTCCACCTCCACATTCCAGTTTCTGTTAACGCGCAGGTAACGTTTTATATCATACGTTTCTAATACGTACACAAGCGTGAAACACTGGTGCATCTAACTGTCTTTGTCTGTACTTATTGGTGTCTTTTAACTTATTCTCTTCTACACATGTATCGCCAATATGTAATGGTGCAATTTCGTATGGTGTATATATCTAATACTATTAATGAAGACTTTAATAATTTCTTAAGAATGAAAATCTGGTAGCAATTGCACTTTAACCATGAAATGGACAAATTCTCACAATGGTATATGTACACTCAAGATATAACTGACCTTGTAGAGAAGGTCGTTTCAGTCTGTTATGTCCATGAGTATGATATAAGCGACATAACACAATATATGTTCACGTACGGACGGGCTTAAATTCAGAGTACAGAGTAAATCCATCCCTGGACAGAACATCAAAGTTGAGTTAATTATGTATTACATAAGACTAATTTTATTTAGTTACAAAGTTACGTCTACAAACGAAAAGAAGCATATAAAATGAGTAATTAGAAGAAACACAAAAAACGTATATTGTAAAAAAGCACTTTTACTATCCTCGAGGGCATGTATGTGCATCTAAATTTCTTGATTGCTAAACTTAATTGCTTTAAAGGCAACATTCGCTGATATGTATTTCTAATTTTTTTTTTCAGATTTAATGTGCCGCTGTGAACAAATTAAAAATTTTATTAAGGAAAATACAAACTTTTTTATTATAAATTTTTTTTATACATTTTTTCAAATTCCTATGACAATTTAGAAAGCATCAACATACACAAAATATGTACATAAACATACATAAAATTCGATTTCCAAAAATTTTGACTTTTACAAAAGTGGAAAAACTGTGGCAAAACGGAGTGTCCTAAATGGCCATTTGGTATGAAACTTGTGTCTCAAATACAACATTATACTTTTACAGAATTTTACAAATTTTGAAATTTTTGGAAATTCAGGTTATAGTGCTTTGAGTTCAAATTTTTTTCTGAGATCAAGCGAGGTTGATTCTCGTAGCAAATTTAACGTAGGTACAATCCAACGGTACCCTGAAATTTATTATAGAAATGTACTGTACATCAGCACCAGCTATCACGGGACTACTGAAATAAATATTAATTGAGTTGCACGCGAGTTGCCTATATGTAAGTTGTTTTAAAACCATTTTTTTTACATAAAAAACGTTCCCGTTTTATGTTTTATAAACAAACTGTCATACATTGTTTTTTTTTTCGCAAAATCAAATTATAACAACTCGATTAGAAATAAACAGAAACAGGTTGCCCATTTTGGCGAATAACTAGGTATAAATATGACATACAAACAAATAAATTAAACCCGTTCAAGGCCGCCAGACCTCCTAGTCAATATTTTAAATGCATCATGTATGTTAAAAAAGTCGACCGACCGTAACGATTAAGCCAGAGGAAACGAACACTAAAAAATAATCTAGATTATACAGTGTGATCCATTTAAAACCTTGACACATTTCTAACCCATTTATTTATTTTCAATATTCACATATTTTCTTAATAGACGAGTACTTTGAAAAAATGTACCATAGAACAGTGATATGAATTATTTACAAAAACTAAAACCTCGTGTAGTTTTTTTTATGATTAATTTCACGAAAAAGCTGTGAGATGTACTCATGTTGACATGAGTCTGAGAAAATACTCATGTTGACGACAAATGGGTAGGTCCCAATAGCACTTTTATCAACTGGTCACCAAGGTCGCCAGATTTAACTACATTGATTATTTTCTTTCAATTCAACAAATCAAACTACTCCAGAAAGTTCTATAAAGAACTTCAAGAACGAATGAGATATATTTGTGCACAAATTGATCAAATATATTTAAGAAATAGGTCAACTAATTTGCACAAGATATTTGAGAAATGTGTTCATAAGGAAAACCGACATCAACTGATGTACCACAAGCATAATTAAAATACTATTTTCCATAGCATCACAAATTTGTCTTAATTTGGTTAAAGCAGTGTCTTTCTTTAACCTTCAGACTGCCGGCTGGCTCATATATGGGACAGTAATAAAATAATAGTTTTAGTGATGAATACAGATATAATAGTGAATTTTTCCCATTTAATAGGCTCTCTGAATCTATTTCTAAAGGATACAACTGAAATTATTTCTAGTCGATCGAGGTACCCAAACTATCCCTAGCGAGGGGGTGAAATATTTAAAAACTCGTTATTGAACTTGTATTCGTTATTGAACTTTTTATTGAATTTTTTTAGTAAATAGCCTGCAAAATCTGTAAAACGTATCCTAAAATTTTCCGCAATTGATTGAGATGCCGAAACTACCCCTAGCGACGGGGTGAAATTTTCAAAAATTCGTTATTAGGTGGGTATTGACTTTTTACACGATTTTTTTCGGAAGCACGCTGTAAAATCTGTAAAATGTACCCTAAAATTTTCCGCAATTGATCGAGATGCCAAAACCACCCCTAGCGAAAGGGGTGATATTTTTCAAAATTCTTTATTGAACGGTTATTGACTTTTTATCGGTTATTTCAAATTATTTTTTTTTATATAGAATAATTATTAGTTTTTTACTTGAATTACTGTATGAAGGATAAATAATTTTTTTTTAGCGATACTTGAAAATAATGTGCGATTGAATTCGAATGTAAAACATTGAATTTCTACCTATAAATATATAAATATATAAGTATAAAAATATATACGTATGAAAATATGTAAGTCTGGGGATGAAGAAAAAAATATTATTTCAGTGTAACTGATCGCTTTTTCACGATTTGGGTGATTTTATTGGTGACTAAATGTATTTTGAGTGTTTTTGGTAGCTTATTACATTATAATATCAAGCACATTCGGTTAAAAATAAATATATAGTAATTTACACAATCTGAAAATTTTTAACAGTGGCCCGACCGTTGCCAGCCGGCCTGGCTCATATATGAGCCACCCGTGACCTCGGCAACTACTCTAGATGTATTAGATGTTTATAGATATAAACTTTGCCCCTCACAAATATCCATTTATAAAGGGAAAATGCCGGCAGTCTAAAGGTTAAAACACTGGCGAACCTATTTTTACCTGGCTCATTTATTGCATAACCTATAGCTTGTAGCAGCAAATTTACTTCATCCACTATTTGTAGCGACTCCGCTAACGACAACACACTGTTTTTTTTGAAACTGAAATTTTTGTATGGCGTCATGCAAACCTTTATAGTTACATGAATAGTTGTTAAAGCTGCTTCAACGGACACATCTTGAAATCTGGCTCTTCTTAACAGCTACAGCTTCGGCAGGATTGAATTAAAATAACAGCTTTTATTTACTTGAAATGTCTCGTCAATTCATAACCATAGCCGTGTATTTTTTAATGCACTTTTAATCCAATTTAATAAGTCACTCCCTACACAGCAGTTTTCCTTTACAGACTCTACATATTACGGTCGCACCATCATAAAATAATTCTTCGAATTCACCGATGAATTTATTTACTTTGTCAGCAAATGGTAGTTTTTTAGGCGTTTGCACGCGTGATATTTTATTATTAAGGTAATACTGACGCCGACGACATAAACACTAAACAATAATGCTAAAGTCTGCTAGACGATCGGGCCAACCTTACTTATAAGTATTAACGATGAACACTGGACATTGGTATCAGAACTTTAGAATTGTTTTAATGGGCCACGCTGTATATAGCCGTCTTTTTCGCATAGAGACCGTTAAATTCGCAAACTGTTACCTGATTAACAAAAACAATCGCGCCGGCGATCCGGATTAATTAAGCAATTATACGTATATACATCATATATATATATAAATCTACTACGGTTTCATGACCTACTCAATAAAAGTTATTTATAATGCCAATCATAAATTTCAATAACACTTACGTAACGGCATAAAAAAGCTTTTGTTTAATCGAACAACTATTACTACCTACTCGACTCTCGACCGAGGGTATTTAAATCAGATCGGCATTACAAAATACAATATAAAACATTGTAAGGCAATAACATGTGTGTGGAAACGTAAACGGAACGATATTTTATTGTGAAAGTATAATAACGCGGCGGAATACGCGGTCTATCGCGCCATGGGTTATTGGGATTTTATGAGCACATCGATTTTTTTCACCGACGGAGTTACAAGGGAGCGTTTCTTCTTTGTGCTTGAATTAAAATATAGCGGAGTAATAAATAACTTCTTCATGTTGCCAAAGTGTTTCGATGGGTAATCTTAGTTTATAGGGAATATGTTGTTACAACTGTGATCTAGAATAACAAATTTCTGTCCTATTAGTAAATGCTCTACTAACGCCTGATAATGTGTAAAATGTAATCAGCATGTATTTCACTATATTTTTGGTATGCTGAACACGATCCAGGGATTTATTAGGTTCTATTTTGCACCCGAAGCAGACTAGAGCTCCAAGGAAATAACCATTTTTTCAGTTTTTTAAAAAATCTTTGTACTCATACTCAAGTTATGTACCGCACTTAAAACGGTACCTTTTAAACGGTCATATCAGTTCTCAGTACAGTTTCAGTTTCCATTCTCGTTTCATTTCAGTTCGGAAGAAGGTTTGTGTTTACACGATCTGTTCAATTCTTACTGTTCTTCGTTTCAGTTCTTTATACAGATCTGAACAGTGGTTTAACACGTTTTTCGTTTTGTGTTCAAAAAGTGTTCAAAACATATTGTTTCTCATTGCAATAGCCTTAGTTTTGGTGCTGAAAAAACAAGACGGTGAAGTTTTATAAATTCCAATGAACTCGACAATAAAGTCGTGATTCTTGGACATAGCGACAGTTGCGACACGCACTGGGCAAAATTTTCAAGAGAACTGACGTGAGCGAATGGACTGAGGCATGACGCACTTGCTTACACATAGGAATTCTAAGAACTGAAATGAAACAAATAGGTCTATTCATCCCGTCAATTCTCAGTCTCCGTTTCAGTTCTCCTTTCAGTGTTTAATTTTTACATGTAGGAAAAACTGACAGTTTTATAGCGTCTTATAGATATTAGCGTCTAAAAGGAACTTTATTTTGATAAGCTGTATCATTTCCAAGCCATTTTAACAGTATGGTGTTATGGTCAAAATTTGGGCAAAGTATTCCTAATGGTCAATACTGGGGGGAAATTGACCCCAAAATGATTCAGTTAGACATTTTTCTCTTTCCAGTGGAAACCATCTGTATTTTTTCATTCAAAAATGACGATGGAGCAGAAATATTTTGAATTGAAATGGATGTTCTCACATAACTAGACAACCGATGTTTGCCAACTAACTTTAATTTGGTGCAAATTACGTTGTTTATACGATGTTATAAAAAAGGGAATATCTATGGATTGACGTGACGTCATGTTGGTCGCGTAGTTATAATAATCAGTGATACCAAAACGTTAGGTAAAGATAATGCCCGGAAAGGAAAAACTGTTTTGATTTCTGTTCGGACTCTCAAAGTTTGTATATTATTCAGAAATTCAAAGATTGAGGTGAAGATCGAACAAGACTTTCTAATTAAGTGCGTCGAAATACGTCAGAAATAGCATTTGGATAAAATATTGGAAAACTGTAGATTGAGGATTTAACACAACACAAGATCAGTGGGGTTCCAACGTATTTTACGTTGGAAGTGATATGTCTGGTAAAAATAGCAAAATGTCATAAATTGAGCCACTTTTGGGACAATTCCTCCCAAAATTGGTATTTCGGAGGATATAGGCCAAATTCTGACAAAGCCATGATGATCAGGGGGTCAAAACATGTCGGAAATTATATGTCTAGTTAAAGGTGTCAAAGTTTCTAAGTTCGGCAGCCACAGCATATTTCAAGAAATTACCGTGGCAGTCAAGGAGTTAATTGCCTACTGGTTGTTGGCGCACATGTAAGTAATTTTGATAAGTTATAAACATAGTTCGTGAAAAATTTAATTGTTGGCTTTGTATTATATCTTTGTTGTAGAAGCCCACATCTGGCGTTGTATTTTTTTACTTCTTTCGTTTCCTCATCTTTTCTAGCGACTGATTGTAGCAAATTTATATTCTCCTGATCATTAATAATTACTTAATTTATGATTGTTTATTATTTGTTTCAAAAAAATACAAAACAAATATGTATTTGTTTTGTAACTCGTTATATGTATAACGAGTCATTAAAAAAATCTCAACAAAGTTGGCCGACATAACATCTATTTCCATCTCTCTCGTTCATAGCCAGATGGATGGCTTTTTATTTACCCTCCTATATTTAACCCTTGTGGCATTTTTTTAAATTGCTTCTATAAGTTGAAATAAATATCCATCTTTGATTTTTGACTTTTCTGGTGGCCAAAAGCTTTATTGGCAGTCAACCGATTCAAACATATGTGTTTGATAACAAATTTATTTTTACAGAGTAATTCAATTCGTACCGTACCAATCAGTTTTATGGCATGGATAACGACCCTAGAAAGGGATGACCTCCGAAAAATACTAATCTTTGTGGAATAAAGTACTACGGCCTATCGGAATACTTAAATGTTAATTTAACGAAACAATTAGTGGAAGAGATTTGAGACAACTACAAAACCCAACTGGTTTCCTAAAACATCTAAAACTTCTTACCATCGGCATTATCCAATCTATCGAGTCAACGAATAGGCCATGGTAAAACTTTTATGGAAGGAAAGTAACACTCTGTATAGCCATCATCGCAGCATGGAATACATTTATGTTGAATCATAATGATCAACCGTCATTGTTATTAGAAACAAAAAGTCGGATAAAATCCAGGAAGTCGGCAGGATTTTTTACCAACAATAACAGCGACCGAATTGACGCACCTTTTTTTATGTAGATAACCAAACGCATCTATTTGCAAGCAGTGAACGACGTACCACATAAAAACATTGTCTTGGTGAATCGATGGGAAAAAATTTAAAGTGTACCATTTCGGGAAATCCGCTCTTTTAAATTCAGGCAGGTCAACTAGGAGTCCACAGTAATTCTGCTACATACCAAATAGGTTACGAATGGTTTGAGGATATGCCAGGTAGAAGATCCTAGAGATGATCTAAAGAGAATTGATGTCGCTGCAAATATGAGGAATGTTGAAATTTAAACAGATACAAAATACAAGGTGTGGCTATTAAATAACCGAACTGATGCTGCTACCAGCTCGCTGCGAGCGTGTCGCGACAAGTTTGAATAGAACTGTGTCTGGTGATTTCCCCACTCTGAGCTCGCTGGACAAGCCAGCGGGTCGCTCAGTTTGACTGTAGCAGTCGTTTGAATTTGTCTACGCACCGTGACGCGTCGAAAAAATGTTGAGTGTTCAGATGGAGCAACGAGTAATTCTCAAGCTTCTTGTTAAACTGGGGAAAACTTTTACAGAAGCTTATAAAATGTTAAAAAAAGTGTACGGGAATGAATGTTTTGCACACAAGTTTTTGAATGGTTTAAACGGTTTAAAGAGGGACGTGAAACGACCGAAGACAAATCGCGCCCCAGACGGCCCTTAACGTCAGAAATGGACGAAAACATTGAAAAAATTGGTAAATGAATCCGCGAAGATCGCCGTCTAAACATCCAAGGGCTTGCTGAAATAACAGGAATCGACAAAGAATGTGTTTGCACAGATTTTGAATGAATCGTTCTAAAAGACATTGACACTGATCCAGGCTTGTTAGACATGGTGACACTGAAGGGGACAAGATTCGAAAGTGTGGAGGCGGTTAAAGCAAAGCGACGGAGGTTCTGAAGCAGCTGACAGAAGCGGACTTCCAGCACTGATTTCAATGCAAAAAGTCGTATGGAGCGGTGAAGAGATTGGCAAGGGGAGTACATTGAAAGCGAAAAAGTTGCTACTGTAATTGGTAACGAATAAAAAGTGTTATGACAGCAGTTCGGTTGTTTAATAGCCACACCTCGTAATTAGAGTACCACCGATATGGGTTTTTTAGCCGAGACCGATAATAATCGGCCGACGCCGATAAGTTCCTGGCCGATACCAGCCCATATAATTTAACATATTATTTTAATTGTGATAACACTGCATAGCTAATAACGGCTGCTGTAAATCCTTGGCACGATGCTTACTCGGACGTTGTAAACTCAGCAGAAATAAATAGGAAATAAGAGAGGAGAAAAAAATTTGATTTTATTTTTATTTATTTTTTTAAAGAATTTTATATGGCAAAACTTTAAAAATAATTTTTTTATAAAAGCTTGAATAATTTTTTACAAGCGACATTTTTTACTTAAAATTTAACGTAGAATAAGGGAAAAATTTTTAAAAGTAAGAATTTGTTTTTTATGGGGCCCCATGAGCCACAATGAAAAATATGACGAATCACGGAATTTAAAAAATACCATCGTATTCTAAGCAAAATTTAAGTAAAAAATGTCTCATGCCATTTTTCAATTTAAGCCGTTTTTAAAGCAACAAATTCAAAAACTTTTAAGTGAGAAAAACCATTATAAAAGTTTTCGATTTTTTTACTCGAAAAATACGCATTAAATTGAAAAAAATGCAAGCGACCTTTTTTAATCAAATTAGTAGTAGAATACCGTGGTGCCATACCGCCAGCGTATGGTTGCAGAATATTTTTCCAATATGTTAATATACACATACTGGTCCATGATTCCCTTTACACGATGTATGGGGCCTACACCTCTCCAGGAAAAGAAACCCCCAGATGACGACATTTCCGCCTCGGACATACTGTTTTCACTAGGATCCGATGGAAAACAGTACGTCCGACGCCCGCCGAAATGTGAATATAATCCGAACTATACAACCATAACGTTAAAACACGGAGGCGGAAATGTCGTCATCTGGGGTTTCTTTTCCTGGAGAGGTGTAGGCCCCATACATCGTGTAAAGGGAATCATGGACCAGTATGTGTATATTAACATATTGGAAAATATTCTGCAACCATACGCTGGCGAGTTAATGCCTGTTACGTGGAAGCTTGTTCAAGACAATGATCCCAAACATACTGCGAAATCTGTAAAACAGTGGTTAATTAATAACTCCGTATCTATTATTGACTGGCCATCTTGTAGCTCTGACCTCAACCCCATAGAGAATCTATGGGGTGAAGTAAAACAGCGAGTTTGTCAGCGTCAGTTTAAAAATTTTGATGAATTGTATGAAGCTGTTAGAGAGGCCTGGTACTCGATACCTGTAGAGTTATGTCAAACTTTAATAAGCTATATGGGTAGGAGATACGCAGAAGTAATAAAGAACCATGGCTATGTAACAAAATATTAATGTATGTTACATAGTTTCTTGAATAATGAACATTTTTTATATCGTTTCTAATTATGTGTCCTTCGAAAAATGGTAGGTATTATAAATGGCAATTATAAATATAAAAGTTGAACTGAGACAGATGGAGCACAAAATAAATTACGAATTGATTGGCTTTAGAACGCATGTTATATTTAGAACGCATTATTTTGGACGGGTTAAAACTAAACTAATGTGCTAAGTTATGCTAAAACAATGCCGTTTCTAATTATGTGACCGCCACTGAATTAATAAAATTATACTAACAAATAACCTAAAGTAAAAATAAAATGTAAAATATAAATGTAAAAATATAAATATAAATGTAAAAATATAAAATAATATATAAAAATATATAAATATAGATAATAAAATATAAAATATTAATTTCACGGACTAGTAGAAAACTAATGATTAATTAATATTATAATATCTTAGTATTTAAATCGGGTGTAAGACACATTTAACTGTATCTTACACATTAAAATTATTAACTAAATATTCTTAAAAGTTTAAATTTTATACAGGGTGTTGTATTTTCAGGGGGCGTGGTCCCTTTGGAACACTCGATTTTTTTACGTCGCCGTCGGCATTGACTTTTTTACTACCTACACTCTTCTAAAACTACATATTTATTAACTTGTCTCCGTTTTCGAATTATTGTACAGCTTGTATTGTATTATACAGCTGTCACGTTTGAAATGAATAATTTAAAAGATACCAACAGTACAGAAATTATATGCAAAAAAATATAATTTTTAACATTGTATTTTCGAAACGAAACGTTTTTGGCCTCATATTTATAAAAAATTTAAAATTATTCAAAAAAATCGCCATGTAAAACACTGGAATGTGAATATTTTATATTCATTTTTGTAAAGTTGCTGGAAACATCGAGACACTTATACAAAAATACCTACGACACATTTAACGTTAATTTTGTGCTGATACGTTGCCCTTTCTAGAGGGTTTTCTGCGAACATTTTCGACAAATTCAATTTGACGGTATAAAACCCATCGCTTTGAAGAAGTAAGAATAAAAGAGAAACGCAAACACCCACCCCGAACCTACTTTTTATTATAATATGGTACAAGCCGACTTCTGAATTATTACAAAATCTTTCCACATGTTAAGGTGAAAACATAAAATAAAACGATTACAGTTTCCCCCGAGCTACGGGAAATTTATAACAGCTATTGTAATAATCTCGTAAAGGGAATGTATAAAATTTATGTATAGGCAGATGCGTAAATTTATCGTGTCAGTATCCCCTTAATATCAATTAGATCGAGATTACTTGGAGTACTTTACATAAATAATACAGACATTCCTCGTCACATCGCATAAAAAAGCTAAACACTACTTCATTTCAATACACATCCTATTTTGTAATCAAATAAATATTCACCAAACTTTTTTTTTCGCCACGGAAATGTGTATTGACCTCCGTGGCCTTGTAGACGTTCACAGATTAAATGTGTGTGTGAGTGTGTGTGTGCGTGTACGTGTGTTCAAATAACGAAACCATATGAATTCCGTGGACGGACGGGGCCGGGCGCAAGAAGACCAGCATTCCACGAAAATAAAAGTGAGACTAGTTTTTTCGATGAGCCTAACCGGCGATGCGATTAGAGTTCCGGTGGATCGAATCATTTAAAAGGCGATGGTTGAATATTTGGCGGCCAATGGCATTGGGGCAAGAGTAAATTGCGCATGCAACCTTCGCGTATAAAACCGCACACAGTGTGATCTACCTCAATCCCTCAGGGATGTTTATTTTCTGCTCACATCTCCGACGACCTCCTAGATCGCCAGATCTAACTCCAACGGACCACTATTTCGAACGTGTAGGTTCGATATGCCCGATGCGAACGTATAGGGAAAGGTGGGGGGATTACCGCCTCTCAACAACACCTGTTTATAAGGTTATAATAAGTTAATAAACAGTCGAATGGTTAGAGGATTCAGGGAAACCGGCTCTCTAGAAGACGTGGTCAAGATAGAAAATACTTCACAAGAGATTATGTGAAGAGAGTAAAGAGAGATGATCGTCTTTTGCAACTACAAGCTCTCAGAAATAGACGAATAATAAGCACACATCCCGGTAACCAGTCTGAAGCAGTCAAAAATGTTTCTGCTTTAACTTTAAGAATAAGATTGAGGGAAGAGATAAGTAATATTGAGCAGTACTAGGCCTGCAGTTGGACTATTACCACAGCACACAAAATAGAACGTTTGAGATTTGTCCAAAATCATGCAGATTGGACTGGCCATCATGACGGTCAGACTTAAATCCAATTGAGCACGTTTGGGATGCTCTAAAACGATAAGTAAAGCGACTTAACCAGATTCTAGTAATCTTCAGGAAGTGGAACAAGCCATTCTTTCCGAGTGGAATAATATTCTTCAAAAAGTAAGAAGCTAGCTATTAAAAACGAAGTTAATTGATGCACCTTATGTACGTTTGTTGTATGTACGTTTAAATATATCCAGTTAAAGTGTTCTTTGATGATATTTATATGCTTATATTGACGAAAAATAATTCAGTTCGCCAGTCAAACGTTTTTGTACAATTTTATTTGAGTGGTGCGTTAATTTTAAACATGGGTGGTCTAATATGGAGACATCCAAAAAAAACGTCATCAAAGTTGGCCGAGAAAAAAAAGACGTATTTCTATTCTTGATTGAATTTATAACCTTATTCGCTTGTCAAGACTATCACATCATATGACAGCCATTGCTTATTTTACAAATTGTGACAGTCACTTGTCAAAAGTTTGACATAACCGAAAAGCTTAGACATGACCGCTATTTCCATCTCTCTCGTTCATAGCCAGAGTTGATGACGTTTTTTTTTTTGGATGTCTCTATATAATGGCCGTACTTACGCATACATTAATATTCCTGTATAAAATAAAACAAGTATTAAGCACCATATGGAAAATTAAAACAATAAAGTTAGATCGTATTGAGGGCTGAATGCTCTATGCCCACTTACAGTTTACGTTGAATATTTTACTAGTGTATAAATAAAGAGAAAGCCCATCGTAAATAATAAATCACAGACAACAAATGTACTGTTGTCTATGTGGAGCTTTTTATTCTGTAAAATGCCTTTAAACTGTTTGTAAAGTAAACTTTACATAATGTCATAGAGATGGATGCGTTTTATGGGAAACTTACATAGTTGGTAGCGCATCTAGAAAAACTAACCAAACTACTAAAATAAGGTTTATGATAAGCTGGTTTTAGTGCTAAATGAATATGGTTAATAAATAACGAGTCATCAAAAAAAAAACGTCAACAAATCTGGCTACAAACGAGATAGATGGAAATAGCGGTTATGTCCAAGCTCGAAGCGACACTTTGCTGTTGTAAAACTTGTCATCACAATTCTAAAATAAATAATGGCTGTCACATATGTAACAACATTGACAATTAAATAAGGTGAAGAAAATATAAGATCAAGAATAGAAATATGTATTTTTTTTGTTCGGTCAACCTTGACGACATTTTTTTAATGGTTCGTTATATTACCCTGATCATAAATATATTACCCTGTTATAACGGACACATGTTAGATTCCCTTGATAGTTCATATACAGATACAGCAATGAAAGGACACAATACGGCAATGAAAATTAAAAATATTTTGTGGGCGAACGTAGTTTTATTACCGGAAGAAAGAAAACAAAGCGACTTACTCAAACAAGAGTGAGATTAATTTAACAAATAACCCTGGGAAGAATCTCCAAAATCGTGCCCCGAACAAAGGACTAGGCCGAGTGACCCCAAAAAACGGCGCCTAGTCCAATTTGCACCTTCCCACACTTCAGCCCAGACGTTCTTCCTTCACAAGGAACGTAACCGGTCCAAACATATTTGACCAGTTAGTTCGGCCGGTAGGTATGCTATTTTTTTTATCACTTTTCTTTACATCTCCTGACGATAACAGGTACTGTGGCGGATCCCGCTGCCTACGTACTACGTTTTTGGTATAGACAACGCGCAAAATATAAGAAGCAAAAGCAATACATCGGGATATTATAACGTTATTACAAAATTTTCTGACTAGCAAATTTTGTTTTATATACGTATGCCAATATACGTATCTTCTTTATATTTTTTTTCTGTTTTGAAATTTTTTAATATAAAAAAATAATTCAAGCTATATTTTTTTATATATAACATATATATATATATATTTATTATATATAACATTTTTATATTGGATTTCAATAGAACTTTTATTTCTCTTTGTAACATCGTAATATTGAACAGCAATGCAATCAATATTGTTATAGTTAAGACTTGAAAGATTTCATAATAACTCTTACTTAAAAATCCAAGTTACATAATAATATATATTTGAAATTAAATAATTTGTAACGCCAAATAATTTGTCTATCATTTCAAGGTAACATGTGGTACAGTTTCTAACATAATAAATAGTTTTATTTTGTTATTAAACTTATTACGTTCCTTCCATACCAAGTTGCAAATTAGGGAGATATGACAAAGAAAACAGTGTACTGAATATGAGACAAAATACGGTGAAAAACTGATATATACTAATGGGTTATAAGTTATAAAATGAAATGGATAGTTATAACTAACTCCAAAAAGCATAAACTACCCAAACCCTGCTATTAGCAGTCGAAACAGCTAAATTTGGAAATAAAGTGATTTATGCTGACAGTTATAATGCTTCCAGTTCTATGAATGAACTTAGTTGCTAGTGTGAGGACATTTATTGGCAGAAGCGGATAAACGTGAGAAACGTTTAGGAACATACTCTCAATTGAGGAGGAACCACCATATTTAGAAAATTACTGTAAACTCGTAACACTTTCAGTGTTAACATATACGTAAACAAAAAAATATTCTATAAACTAGGCACCGAACCAACAAATATTTCCAAAAACACTTTGGTATCAGATATCCTAAATTTAATATACAAATCATTTTGTATTATTAATATATATACAGCGAATGACGATACAAAACCCTATAAAATTTACTTTTAATAGGAATAAACTCATTTATCACTTTTACAACAAAATTAGCACCACGACGAATTAAATCAGCCAACATCTACTCTAAAATAGAACTTTGTTGCGAAGTGTCTACATTGTACTGTCAATAACACCCATAGAATGTTTGAAAAAGTTATTGAGTCGTTACACACATGTATTCAACTATTGTGTGACATTTATACCATATGTCCGTTGTTACTTACTGAAATACGAATATACACTAAGTATCAAAAGGAATTGCAAATAAGACCACCCACAACTGCCTATTCACTCACTCCCTAATCCCCACCGCGTTTACGTATCAAAGTCGTCATGTCGCTCGCTAAAGTTTCTCCCATATTATAAAAGTTCCTCTCCCTCCGCCGACACCATGGTGTGCCAGGAAACTACATATGTGTACATGTTGCAACTAGAAATAAAATAATCGGTATGAGATTATATACCGACCAGAGGAAAAATCACTTGATTTTGATGTTATAACTTTCTCATGTTGCCAATTTGTTTTGCCAGGTTGGTCCTTGGCATTAGCTGAATACCTGGCTGAACATCATTAGCAGTGATATGGCCTGGGCACACAGCGCTATGCTATGTTCGCTATAAACAATGTGTACGCTATGTTCGCTTTGTTTTCTATGAAATATGGCCACACCAAAAAATAGTAAGTACAAGACTTTTAGTTTCCCACAAACATGTTATCATGCCGGTTGCCGTGGGAGAGTGATAGTACTGATGATGAAGCAGTATTGCTGTACTCGTTGTGTAAAAAGAAGAAACGCAAAAGATTATGGATACTTACACGATGTCAACAAAAAGATGAAAAAGTACGGTGAATAACATCACTTAATAAAACAATTGATTAATTGCTCCATAATGTGGGTATAATATGTTAGGAACTACTTTAACAGTACTTGCAGCACACGTGAAATGCATCTGTTCCCGCGCGTCTTCGGCGACGTTGCAAAAATATAGCCAGAAATCATACATACATCTCAGCTACGCATCTAACATCGCAAACATAGCGCGTAGCGTCGTGCGTCTGTATGACCACCACCGTTTAAAACAAGGGGGACTATTTTTACTACATATAGCGAACATAGCGAACGTAGCGAACATAGCGAACGTAGCGAACATAGCGAACGTAGCGAACATAGCGCTCTGTGTGCCCTGGCCATACTCGTTGGACATTAAATTCTACATCCAAAAACTGTTGTCTAAAAATACCTAAAGGCTAAGACGTTTATAACGTAAAATGTCTACTAAAGCGTAAGTCTATTTTTTATGTCCTGATTAATACATACATTATGTGACGGAAGTACTAATAATGGTCAAATGCCATTAATAGAATAGAAAACTCTGGAGTGCCCCAAGGTTTAATGCGAGGACTTTTACTGTTTGGAATGTATGTTGCCGGCAGTATCAGTGAGCATTACCTTAGCATTAGCACTAGTTTAGCTTTTTATTCCGTCTCCTATAATAAACACGAGACTATCAGAGAAAATATTTGTTTATTGATAGATTAGGGCATATCAAATATAACGCATGCGCTTCTGTCACAAATAAGGTCCCATATCAATTAGTATCTATCCAAGAAAAGGGAAAAGAAGTAACACCTAAGTGAAGGATCTCACTTAATAAACCCCTCTCTTCACATTTGGAGGATAGAATTTAGTTCACATACGGAATAAAGTAACGAATTTTTCGTCTTCCTTGAAGATATACCTACCATCGTCATCATGTAGCAACGATGTAGTGATACATTTACTTTTATCTATTTTTTTTATCTAGTACATCTTAGACGTACCTATGACATTCTACATTTCCAACGGTATTTTGTATCACAACCACTTTTTTACATTAGCATATTCCCCACATAAAATTCAGTCGCCTCTATTTCAAACTCCTGATCTTAATCTAACAATATCACCGCATATCTGATTTGTATCATATGCACTTACGTTTTTAGAATGTCTACTGCGGACGTCTCGTATATAACAAAGTTGACAACAAGGATAAACTCGACTGAACTTATTAGCGAGTACGAGTATGTATTGGTATTGCATGTACGGGCCACTGTTTATATTTACATGCAGACTATGAGCGGCTTCAAGCTATGCACGGAGCCTGTAAAGTAGGCTCGCTAAACACAAAAGAACTGATGCGTGCTGTACTCAACTTTTCAGAATTCGTCTTCGAAGTATTTAGTTAACAAGCGTAATAAAAATTCATAGGATGTATTAATGATAACATGAGTCTATAAAATAACTTTTATTTTATTGCAGTAGTCCCGTGTCAGCTGGTAAGGGTGTATATCTCCGCTGTATGCAAGACGTCGAAGAGTGTGATATAATTTCACAATAAAATATAGCAAACGGGTGAAAGGCTACTAGTTTATTTCATGTTTTACAATTGTAATGTCTCCATTTTAATCATAAACAGCAGACTGGGTTGATTCGAAAGTTTTTGGATGTTGAAAAAGAATCCAAACACATAAATAAGTATTGAGCCATTCAAAAAAAGTCAAATTTGGCTATGAAGAGAGAGAGAGAGAGAGAGAGAGAGATGGAAATAACGGTTATATCGAACCTCCAAGCGAAACTCTGTTTCTGTTTGGAAAATGGATATATTTGATGAGAGCTGCATATGAGGACTTCAGGGAAGTTTTTCTAGAGGCAGTTATTCATTTCGACAATTTTGAAACGTTTCCTAAATCTGTATCAGCCGATCAGTGAAACGTTTCCCTAAATCTGTATCAGCAAACGGAAGCGTCAATCGGAAACAAGGAGGTGGCAGACCCGCAGTAAGGACAGAAGAAAACGTTGAACTGGTTCGGTACGTGATAAAGGACAATCCAAGAACATCAATTAGCCATCTGAGCCAACAAATGAACAATGCCTTATACAACGTATCAACGAATTTTGAAAAATGATTTGGAGTTCCATTCATATCGTTTGCAATCTACTCATGAAATTCTCAGAGCGGATGAACCTCTAAGATTACAGTCCTGCCAATGGTTTATTAACAATTTTAACAATGACGATGTTTTCGAAAGTTCTCGCAGAATACGAGACTTTAGATGACGACAATCCTCACTTTTATATTGAAACACCTTTTATACAAATGTTGCATGTCGACAAATTGCAAGAAGGTTATATTCAACAAGATGAAGCTAGTGCGCACTTATTTAGTGCGCATATCGTATAATTAGTTTGAACACGCAGATCATATCTCCCTAGATCTTGCGATTTGACACCCTGTGACCTGTATAAAAAATCTCTGGCCTTATATCAAAAAATTCAATTTTTTAAACTCATGTTGGCGATATGGAAGACCTTCAACACATTGTGAATAATACTGAAGAAATTAATACAGTGGATACTGCCGCAATAAAAGCTCAATTGTGCATAAATATGGGCGGTCATTTTCTTTAATAGTGTCTTATTTTACCCAAAATATAGTTTCTTTTTGAGTTTTTATTTCTTTTTTATATGTATATCCAGGGCTTACGATTAAATCCTGAGCGAGTTGCTCTTAAGTTTAACTGCTTGATCAAAACATATTTTACTCTATGAGCGAGCACGAGATGTCCGAGTAGCGAGGCAAATGCTCCTCAACGATTAAATCCTCTAACGATTGAATCCATCTACCGAGTCGAAACCTTTATATCTTATATAGTTTAACTCCTTTGAGCGAGCGACTATATATGGGGATCTAAACCTCACGCAGCTCTTGTTGTTTCACTCGATAAAGGAGTAACACCCGAAGAGCAGCAAGAGCGATGAGGTTTAACTCCTTGCTCGAGTTTAACTCTCTTATCGGAACCGAACATAAACTAGTTTATGTTATGTGCTATCGGTAATTATAATATCGGAAAGGATTGACTAATCACAAAAAAATTAAAGAAAAAATTGGAAATGAAATAAGGTGTAAAGAATGAAGTTGTAAAAAAACTACGAATTGAAAAATACGAAAAAACTATAAAAAACCAAAATAGTTTATTAAACTTAAAAAATTAAGAAATATGTATTAAAAAAGTAGAGTTAACTAAAACATATTGATAAGTAATGCAAGCATTACAGACACGTCCCATTAGGTGGTGTACAGATCAACACCGTGAGGTGGGGTGAAATTGATTTTAAGGGGTGACTTTGATATTTCGCATAAGCTAGATATTTAATTCAAATTACGCGCTTTAACTTTATCCAAGTAAATCACATCCATCCCAAAACCTCCTGTGGCATTTCTGGCGTAGTTTGCTTGTTAAGAGAACAAGGTAAGATTTTCTTATGATACTTTTTAAGCACGTTAAATATTAACACCAAAATTGTTGTTATTTTTACTCCGTTAAATTTGCTTTTTTATTAAGTTCATTTATAAACCATCTTTGGTTGATATTTGATATAAATGTTCTGTATAGTGTAGACATAATCTCAAATGATGAAAAATTGTTTGGCAATAGCGAATCCCAATCAGTTGGCAATAGCAATATCTCCAATAGAGATATTGGGACATAAGAGTTTTAGTTTGAGGGTTGTCGGGTTTGAAAAATTGAGTTTTGCGTACTAAAAGTTGAGGTTATGGGGTTATGGGGGTTCGACAGTTTGGGTTATGGGGTCACTTTTCGCCCACTGTAACTTTAAAATCGATGTAAGTGGAAAGAGCAGCGGCCACTGAATGACTAAAAACTTGTGAAGCATACTTGACTCATTTTTTGGAAATTATTCGGGCAGAGGTAGGTGTTCATCGGTTAATTTCGGACAAGTCGGTATTCTTTAAGTTTGTCATTATTGTAAAAAGTGACTAGGTAATCTTTTTTAAGGTAGAACACGTCATTTTACTAACTAGTAGTTTAAAGCACAAGTCACAAAATGTCAATAAAAAACCAATAAAAAAAAATATGCCCTCTTAAGCCAAATAGTGTCTTTAAATATCCACTTATGAAGTCAGATATTTTATTAAACAATCATAATTCATAAATTGTGAACCAAGCCACATAAATATCAATAAATATAGGATCCGTCCGGTATAGCGAACTGCCCGCGAACTTCAGCTTTACGCTGAGATAGACGGTATGAGCGCGGCCGCCGAGAACCGATGAGATCCGGGACGGGGCAAGGAGAGTGTTTAGTGGGTGGAGCTTAGAGTGGACTTTCTAGTTTTTTTGTTTGGTGCCCACAGTAAACACGCAGTAGCCACGCTTATAAATGCGTAAATCACATGAGGAGTTAAACCCTGCCGCACTGCTCGAGGTTTAACTCCTGGAAGAATTTAATCGTACCATCGACTCGGCTGACTCTCTCGATGAGTAAAACCTCTTGCGTATCGCTCAGGTTTAACTCCCGAGGCGAGCTAAACGACCTAAGTATGTTCGAATCCCATCCCGATTAGATCGTATTCTCTGCAGAGCGTATATTGCTCGCGATAGGAGTTATCGCCTCTCAAATAACTCGCTCTAGGATTTAATCTCAAAAGGAGCTAAACCTTTTACTCGTAAGCCCTGATATACATATATATGTATTAGGGTGATTAAAAAAAACACATTTTTTTTATTTTATTTTTTTGCAAACAGGCTTAAAAGTTCCGTTTTGGTGTAAAATTACGCCAATTAAAATTTGAGCCCTTAATATTAATATTAAGATAGTCCGCATCGCACTTTTCTATTTTCCATAAGAATAACATGGAAACATTTTTTTTGGCACCTTCTGATTTTTTATTGCTTGCTAATAGTGTACTATATGGAAAAAAATTTAACTTACTTAATTTAAATTTTTGTCCAGAATTGAACGCTCTATAAAAAAGGTCTCTTATGATTTTTCGCTAAGTCTACTGGTTCAAAAGTTATTCGAGGCCAAAGTTGAATTCACCGAAAATTTGACCGTTTAATTGTTCAACTTTAGTTTTGAAATTTAAAAATAACAATGATAATTTTTAAAACATGTACTCAGAGTACGGAAAAAATTGGAGAAAAATCAAATGCAATATTTTACTTAACGCAATTTTCTTTCAAAAATATAAAAATTTTAGTAATTTCAACTGAAAACATTTTTTTGTGTTTGATTTTTCTTTTCATAGCGAAAAATTGTTAACTAACATTTTCTAAAAGACCAAATTTAAAATTTACATAAAATTTTGGCTACATCGTTTCGATAAAACCATTAATTTTGTTGTAATACACTAAAAACGGTCAAATTTGCGGTGAATTCAATTTTGGCCTCGAATAACTTTTGAACCAGTAGACTTAGCGAAAAATCATAAGAGACCTTTTTTTATAGAGCGTTCAATTCTCGACTCGACTCGAAATATGTTAAAAAAAATTCCATATAATACACTATTAGCTAGCATTAAAAATCAGGTGCAAAAAAATTTCCCATGTTATTCTTATGGAAAATAGAAAAGTGCGATGCGGACTATCTTAATATTAATATCAAGAGCTCAAATTTTAACTGGCGTATTTTTACACCAAAACGGAACTTTTAAGCCTGTTTGCAAAAAAAAAAATAAAAAATCTTTTTTTTGAATCACCCCAATATGGATATACGTATTTTGGCACGGCCAAGTTTGATGAAGTTTTTTTTTGAATGGCTCGTTAGTTAACTGTGAGTTTTCACTTAAACGCCTCAAAACTGCAGATAGGACGTATACATATATATAACACGACTCTCCGTTTATTTGATAAGCGATGCTTTTTAAATTCGTACACAAAACTTGAATGAATAATATGTAGGTATCTTAAATGTTGTACGAATTAAATTACACATTTGTTGAACTCGTTGCGGTGCCGACAACCAGTTTGGGCGTCTGTATTCAAGCTATTGGACAGTGACACAAAAAAACGTCTAGCCGTCGACTGGTGAGTAAGAAAACTGCAAACCTGATCAAAATAATCAAAACTGTCAGGTTACGCAACCGGTCATTGGCCATTACTATATTTAGTGAGGCATAATGAAGTTATAAATAATGGGACAGTCATTGGTACGACATTTAACTGATTTGCGCACTTCGCATCCGTAGGCGGGAAATGGACTTATGCGGAGCTCTTGACCTAGGCGACCGAACTTCCGCTGGATCAGGTGTCTATTAGGTATTCAACGCCGACGGGATTAAGGATAGCTTGTATCCGCTATTAAAAAAACAATACCCGATCATTTTTTATGTACTTTCCACGTATACAAAAAAATATAGTTAACGAATAACTATTACTACCGACATTACTATCAGTGATTGCTATAGACTACAAACACTGCTATTATACGAGTATGGCCATCACTGCCACATCTCAGTAACGATCAGCATGGTAGCGAAAGGAACTAAGCGACATACTGACTTAAAACTCCTCTATAGGTAATACGGTGCAATACAAAAAGCGGTATACCAGGGCAGTACTCGAATTTACAATGTTCTGTCACGTAAATCGAGCGCTCCTAAACAGTATTTTGCCCAGTCACATATGTATGTATTGGACCAAGGAAATATGTGACCTAATATTATATTTTCGTATTGTTATTTAAACATTTACTGTAGCTGATACAAAAGTCACTATGTGGTATTTGCAATTAATCAATAATATTTGCTATATATTGCATTAGTTAACAATAATCAACAACTGTCTGCCTCTGCTGTCAGTTGAACTCATGGCTTCTACACGAGTAGACGACGCGATCGCAGTTGTCGGTTTAGTATTAGCTACTAGTGTTATGAATAAAAGGAAATGCCGTAAAACATGGAGTAAAGATTGGTTATTAAAAAGAAATCGGTACAGGCATGTCAATTTGTTACAAAGTTGACAGAAGAAGCAGACTATCGCAACTACTTGAGAATGGATGAAACATTAAAATCGCGCAAATTAAAACAGAGGAAAACACAAAAGACACCCTCTTTCTGCGCTTGTCTGATTACAATTGACCGGCGCGGCGGAGGTAAGCCTCACACGACCCACACACATGCGGAGGTCTGGTCACCTCTAGCGGTAGAAAATTTTAATTAATCTAATTTTTCAATTCCGCCTGGCTCAACTCCAAAGGTCTGTTCGCCTTTGGAGTTTCATTGCACGAAGTGGCACACACGCCGAGGTTTACCTCTTGAGGCGGACAATATACACGGTGGAGACTTTAACTGGAATATATTCGCTAGCGGGGTGGTGAATGATTTTTCAAAAAATTCCAGAGACACGTCAACTTTTAAATATATTTACCTACATTTTGCAAGTAATGTGAAAAATATAGCCCTTCAGGGGTGGCTGCAACCACCCTCGATATGATTTTTTCAAATGCCACCCTATGGCTTGTGACCCCTCATTGTAAAGCTCGTGGAAAGAGGAATCCAACGCACTGATCAAATTTTAATTTTTAGTATGTTTGTAGGGTAGCATACAATTAAAACGTAATTTTATAGTTTAATTTATTTTTAACGCAACAATTTCGTACTCAAAATGTGTGTTGTTTAGTTTTGGAATGTAAACCTTACTTTTCATATGTCCTCACAAAAAATTCCAAGCAATTTTTTGCCACAACTGATATTTGTTATTTTTTGCTAGTGTTTTTACACGGCCGCAAAGAGTAATTTAGTTTGTATGCTGTATTCAGAGTTTGAAACGAAGTGTTATTTCAAATTGGTGAAAATGTCTTATTTAACTGAATCACTAAAAAATCGAAATTTTGATGATGATTGGATATGGTGATAGGGCGCGAACTCAATGCGAAGTTGTTCGCTTGTTTCGAGAAACGCATCCTGACTTGCCACCACTAAATCAAGGTATCATTAGTAAAATTGAGGCACAATATCGAGAGATGGGTCATGTCAGGAAAGTACCGAGTAAGAGGCAGGCTGTTGTTGATGACGACACGAAGTTGAATTTGTTGCTTGCTCTAGAAGAAAATCCAATCACTCCAGCCCGTCAACTGGCCCGTGATAGTAATCTTAATCACAAAACAGTTTTAAAAATACTTAAATATGAGAAAAAACGCCCGTATAAAATGCAAGCTGTTCAAGAGCTACTTGAAGATGATCCAGATCGACGAGTGGAATTTTCGATTTGTTGATGACTTGTATTGATCAAAACCAGTTATCTTTAGAGTGGATAGTTTTCTCTGACGAGGCTACTTTTACATTAAATGGGCACGTAAATCGCCAAAATTGTCGTTACTGGGCTGAAGAGAACCCCCATTGGATGAGGGAACTTCATACTCAGCGCCCACATAAAACTAATGTGTGGGCCGGAATAATACAAGATAGAATTGTAGGACCATTTTTCTTTGATGACACTCTTAATGGAGCAAGATACTTGCGTTTACTCCAGCACGAACTAATGCCAGTGCTATGCCATTTATTTCCAAACCCCTTAAACCCTAACTTGACCGACGAGAGGTTATGGTTTCAGCAAGATGGGGCCCCACCACACTATGCTGCCATTGTTCGTCAGTATCTGGACAGAATTTTTCCCGGTAGGTGGATTGGGAGGCGAGGTAATATTGAGTGCCCAGCAAGATCTCCAGATCTTACACCACTGGATTTCTTTTTGTAGGGACATCTTAAAAGTAGGGTTTACATTCAGAAACCCAACAACATAGCAGATCTGCAGGAAAGGATACGAGAGGAAATCGGAAAAATAACACCGCAAATGTTGCATAATGTAAGGGACGAAACCTACCACAGACTGGGATGCTGCCAACAAGTGAATGGTGCACATTTTGAACAATTGTTACGTTGAAAATAAATTTATTTTTTTGCCCATTTAAATTGTTTTAATTGTATGCAACCCTACAAACATACTAAAAATTAAAATTTGATCAGTGCGTTGGATTCCTCTTTCCACCAGCTTTACAATGAGGGGTCACAAGCCATAGGGTTGCATTTGAAAAAAATCATGTCGAGGGTGGTTTCAGCCACCCCTGAAGGGCTATATTTTTCATATTACTTGCAAAATGTAAGTAAATACATTTAAAAGTTGACGTGTCTCGGGAATTTTTTGAAAAATCATTCACCACCCCGCTAGCGAATATATTCCAGTTAAAGTCTCCACCGTGTAGGTAAACCTCTGGTATACCTCGACGTATATGGCTAACCTAACGCCAAATAGCAAGTTATATAGGTCGCCGCACGTACAGGGTTTGTACAAAAAGTATCGGGAAAAGTTTCGGAAAACTAAATTTATTTCAGAAACTTCCACAAAACCTTAAAATTCCTCAAAGTACATCACTTGAGCGTCGACACACTTTTGCCAGAGACTTAAAATAACTTTCGTCTCCCGTGATTACGTTCTCCAAAAAGCCGGGGTCTTCTTCAACGCGTTGCAGAAGGTCTGAAAGCAGACACTGTCCTCTGCTTTTGGTCATCTGTCAAGATCATCGCGCGTCTGTATAATCCTATATATTTTTAGCTACTTGGATAGATATTTTTATCGTGGTTACGGAGATATGCCACATGTGCTTTTTATTTCCTATTTAATCTGCGTTAGATTGATTAAAACTGCATTACACGACAATTCTTCATCATATCATAATAGCTGAGCTAATCGTTTGTTATGTGTTATTATCATTATAGACGGTCGCGGTAGGGGAATACAGTTGTCTTGTTCTGATAGGTGAGGCTTTGGCAATATTTTGTGGAAGGTATTATTTTAGGTATTATCTTAGCATTTTATATGCTTCCAAATTTAAGTTCCACACGTGTACATATATGTACTTACACACAAAATGCCTTAATTAATGCAAATAAAAGGAACACGCCTCCGTGATCACGGTAAAAACTTCTATTCACGTAGCTAAATGTATACAAGGTGTTCCATTAGAAAAAAATAAATAAATAAATCAATACCTTTTGACATTTGGTAGCTTGCAAAATGTTTGACATTCCAGCGTAAAACCTTACAAAACACTACAAGTTGATTTTTGCTGAATATTCAGCTCAAAAAATAACATTTCTACAGCAATTTAAAAGTCTGACAAAACAAAATCACACAATGAAGTATTCAGTCATAATAATTAGGCATAATGATCTACCTAAGTATTACATATTAAAAGTGAGAAAATAATAACATAATTTTAGGCCTTGAGTTAATATCTGCGTCATAAGTTTTTAATCTTGAAAATACATATAATTCCGTTTATCTAAGTATGTACTGTTTCAAGATAATGACATCTACGGAATTTGTAAACGTAACAGAATGCGACGAGTCAAAAACTTGGATTTTGTTGGGGTGCTGTAATTAGATAACTTACTCAGCAACAAACATATTACCTAAGTATAAAAAATACTAAATTTGACATATTCCCTACTGATCGAAGGAAAACTGTAACATCAAAATTAGTATAAAAACGTTATACTAATTCAATATAATTATTAATATGTTACCGGTAAGTAGGTACTATCGGGACAGTACCTAACTTATCAGTAACTCACCGTTAATGAAGCAATTAACTACGAAGTTTCATAATTGCCCAAATGACATTTATAATATAGACTATTTTATTATAATAGTAGATACCTCGGTTACATACATTGTATACACGTAACTACAAATAGACGGCTGTATAAGATCTTATATTTTGCATTCCTCAATTTTTCCATCAAATTCTCACACGTTTGATAGTAATGCACGTCTTTCCAAGTTGTTTATTTATCACTGTTTGTACATATACGAGTATCTAGTAAAACGAGGTAATAAATGAAATTTGGAGAGGTCAGTGGTCAGTGCAATAAATAGGTTTCTTAATTGATTGTATGGGCGGAGCGATGGGCGGAGTTTAAATGGTGGCCCATATACATATGTAAATTCTAGAGATCCCGAGGTGTCACCTTCCTCGCAAAAGGTCAAATAAATAAGTATAATACGTCCCATATGACTAAGAAACCAAATATTTTCATATTCCGATAGAAACATCAAATCATATCACGAAATATGCACTACTATTAGGATTTCACGTAACAACCATTTTGTTACTTTATGCAATCTGTCGCATAATGTATCTAGTATACAGTATGTCTCAAAAGTGACGGAAAGGTCAGATAACCCTCCAGGGAATGATTTGTGAGAGAAACGTTTCGAGATAAAAAAAAACTGGACGTTTTCCACGAAACACCGAACTACTATACTTTTCTCGACTCGCGTTTCTCCAATTAACTTGACATCTTCGGGAGAAGATTAAATGTAAATTCTAACCTACACACTTGCACTATTTATATTTAATTTGTCGCCGCGGTTCACTGAACCGTAACATCTGTCTTTATTTATCAGAGCAAACAGTGGACTGGTGGGTATCGGACCATTGTCCTTATTCATACTATTGTTACACTTAACGATTTCTAAACTTTCAAAAGCATCCAACTGTCTACTGTTTGTACATTTCTAATTAATTTTAAATTATTCATGTCTGCCATATTTCTCCAATATTTAAATGAGCCATGTGTTCTTTAAATCTAGTCAAAATTGATCTTTTTGTTTGCCCAATAAACTTTTGATCACAGTCTTTAAAACTTATTTCGTATATTCCTGACTTTTCGTTATTGTCGATTTTGTCTGAGGTTGTCCAAAAGAGTCTGTAGTTTATTTTTAGAATTATAAACAAAATTGATATTAATATTTTTAAAAACTTTATCTAGTCCGCGGGTTTTAGGTTCATATGGTAACGAAACAAATTTCGAATTGTCAGCATTTCTACGAAGAGTTGTGGAATTGTACAGGGTGCTCTTAAATTTATGCTTCCTTATTAACGTATCTATTAAATGGACCGAGTAATCGTTATTCTTAGCTATATTCTTAATTAATTTTTTCTCATGGTCAAACCTATCTTTGAAACCTGAGGTTCAGGTACTCTCTGTAATGAGGTTGTGAAAACTTCACAAACGGTGAATTAGAAAATTAAAACTTGCAATTTTTCGTGACAGCTCACACCACCCTTTTTGGTGGTGTAAATCGTTGGGGATATATCTAAGAGTCGCGGTTTCTTTCGTATATATATATCAAATTCTAACTTATTTTCACTATTTCCAATAACTAATACATCTAAAAATGGCAGCTGTTCATGTCACTGCTGCGCGTGCCTATAAATAGCGCGTCGAAGGCCTGCGTTTCTGCGTTTTTTTTTTAATAGATAGTGTGATTCAAGAGGAAAGTTTATATGTATAATACATGCATAATATAGTAGAGAAACAATGATAATTTTAGAGGTTTCTAATTTGATGTCGTAAACCGTGCGAAGCTGGGGCGGGTCGCTAGTTAGAGATAAGAAAAAGTATCTATAACTTAGTTGGGCGGGTACCCAAAGCTGAAATATTTCGAATATTCGAGAATGAAAATATTTCTCGCAGATCCATTCATCGAACAATAGCGGAGTGCGAGCAGGGAATACCTTGTTTGAACTTTCCAAAAAGTGGAAGACCACGAGTATTTACTGCAGAGGGAAGAGCGGTTGGTAAGAAGAGCAAGAAACCAAGTTGGGATGTCATCAAGGAGACTGGCTCGTCAATATGACACTTCTAAGAGTACGGTATCGTTGACATTGAAGAGGAATGGTCTGAAATATCGAAAAAGACGTAAGTGCCCCAAATACACTCAAGGGCAGTTTCTACGTATACCAAGATGCTGCCGTCAACTGAGACGGGTCTACTTTGCCGATGGCAAGAGCATTATTTTAGACGACGAAAAGTATTTCACTTTGGCTAACTCCGAAATGAATGGAAATGATGGGTTTTATACAAATAACCTAGAGGAATGCCCTGACAATGTAAAGTTTAAGACTAAAGCAAAATTTGCCGATAAAATCCTTGTCTGATGCGCAATTTCTAACAGGGGCATCTCCCGACCTTTTGTGGGAAGAGTGAGAGGCGAAACTTTGAACAGACAGGGGTATATTGAGAACTGTCTTTCCAAATTGCTCCAGTTTGTCAAAGAACATCATGCTGAGGTTGATATCATGTTTTGGCCAGACTTAGCATCGTGTCATTACTCTAGAGATACCCAAAACTGGCTTCGTCAACACCGCATACCTTTTGTTACTAAAAACGCTAATCCTCCTAACTTGCCCCAGGCTCGCCCAATAGAGGATTTTTGGGCTTTATTGTCGCGGAAAGTTTATGACAGAGGCTGGGAAGCCCAAAACGAACAGCAACTAAGACGTCGAATTTTTGAAAAATTGAGAGAAATTGACTTGAATTCCGTCCAGGGCCTCATGAGAGACATCCGAAGAAAGTTGCGTCCGGTAGAGGAGTATGGGCCGCTTCACATAATTTGATAGTATAGTTTAGTTAAGCATTAAGATGTAGTTTATGATAAATAATTGATGTTTCAATAAATCTGTTCATTAAAAAAAACTGCTACAAATATTTTGTGCCAGAACTTTTAGGACATACGTTATGCGGCGCATTTTGTTCTGTTTGGCGCAACGTACTGACTAGACAAACTTGTTACAGCACGCGCGGCGCGTTTGGTTCGTTCGGGACATTCTGTTGCAAATGAATACGCACCTTAACGCGTAGACAAAAGGGGCGTACAAACCTGCACACGCATGCGGTGAGAAGCTACGCATATGCGTGCGTACTCAATCCATTCGCGCTTAGAGCATTCGTTGAAACTTTTATCGCCGCATATACGTGCGTGCTCAAATCGCTCCATCCATGCGTGGTAAAAATGTCTAAAGAGTTGGTTATGGTCAGTGCCGCATTTGTAGTCATTAGTAGTTTATTAAAAAAAGAAAAAAGGTAAGAAAAACAGACGATGGTGGATGACGCATTTATTTAAAAGAAGAACTCGACATATGAGCTCCGATTTATTAGTAGATTTGGCTTTAGAACCAAATACTAGACAATTTCAAAACTTTGTACGTATGCCATTAGAAGACTTTGAATACCTAATGTAATGAAAAAGATACAGTGTTAAGAAAGGCCATATCTGCTAAAGAGCGCCTAGCTATAACATTAAGTTTCCATACTTAATTATTTTGAAATGTACCCTCTTTTTTTCGTTTTTGAATAATAGAACTTATAGTTTTTCCTTTCCTATTATATGTTTTTTTTTCATATAGATCTATTAATTCCAAACACTGTTCATTTGACCACACCATTTTACAGCTTCCAGCCACAAATATGTTACATATAAATATGTCCAGAACTCCGCACTAGTCTCACTTTAAATTAGAAGGGCACAAAACCCCGTCCAAATTGAGTGCGAACGCACACGTATGTTTCTTTGATGTGCGCCAAAAAACCGACACCGGTCTGGCTCACGGTATGCGCGCTCAAGTCATTGACGAGAGGTATCGCATGCGGCGAGAGGCCACGCAAACGCCGTCCAGATTTGCATACGTATGTGTATGCGTAGCTTCTCACCGCATGCGTGTGCAGGTATGTACGCACCTAAACACGAGAACCGAAAACCGAACATGTGGCGCACCGACCGACACGCTGATTACGTTACGGGTGCCCGCTTGGAAGCGCGGACGTGAACGCGGATCGCATCGAGGGCGCTATTCGTCTGGTCCGGCGGAACGTGTAACCCAGAAGTTCCTTTTCTCGATTGAAAATGAAACCCGTTCCCGCGTCGCTATAATGACGCTTAGTAGAAAAAAAAAATTGTCCGCCTCCTGGCGCATCGCCATCGCCAGGTAGACGGCCGCGGTCGATGGAAAAAACGAGGTTTTACATTAAAAATACGGATCAGAAGACTGGGCGGATATCCAGGGCCGGACTATCCCATGTAACCATGGAATAAGCACTCTTATGGCGGCACTTCACTTGGCGTAGCGTATTCGTATATTTGTTGTATTTGCCCAAAAACGGCGATGTGTAGAGAAGCTATTCGCTATATTTGCTTTATTTGTACAAATAACGAGAATAGCGCTAACGGCAAATACGCGTTTCCGTCCACTTGTCGGTTTTCAATCGCACATCAAAGAAGTCAAACAAGGCGAATATTTGCGGTAACCGTCCACACTTGGTTCCACCAGCGCCGTGTTCATCATGGTCTTTTAGTAACTTTGTACTTACGCAGATTTAACATGTATTGGTAATAAGAAGCAATCAGGTAATAAGCTGCTGTCGCTGTCAACACGTCTGTCACTTGGCATATTTGGCATATTTGAGTATTTTGATATATGTGTGGATGGCATGTTTGGAATATTTGCGAATACATCAAATATTTGGACAAATACAGATATACTCAAACACAAATACGCTACGCCAAGTGAAGTGCCACCATTATAATAGTACGAGAACCGACCGCATAATTTCTATCTTCATAAAGAAATAGAATGCGATGTGTCGGGAATTAAAGGTCGTATTTATTAACCAAAAAGCCAAGGATGCCTTAATATTTCTATTCATTCGTTTATTTATTTCTTCAACAGTGTATTCATTTATTCAATAGGTAAATTGTCAGAACTGTCGCTACTGGGCTTCCGAAAATCCTCGCTCAACATCATTGGCCCATTCTTTTTGTAGGAAATTTTAAACGGTGCAGGTTACTTGAGTCTTGTTCAAATTCGAATAATTTCGTCACTAAGAAACTTGAATCCCAACAGAAGAAATCCAGCCATATCAGCATACAAAATATAGTTCCAACAAGGTGGAGCACCGCCAAGTTATATGTTAAACTCCGTCACTATATTACCCTAGTGTTTTCAAATCGTTGGATTGGAAGGCGAGGGCCGTTAGAATGACCAGCAAGGTCACCAGACCTCAATCCCCAATATTTTTGGGGATATCTTAAAAGTACTGTTTACAACATAAAATCACAAGATGTAGATGAATGGCAGACGCCATTTCCGGCACCATTAGGTCCATTACATCACAGATATTAAGTAATGTCAGACAATACTTTTATTCAAGATTAAGGTTTTGTTAGGATATTCTGGGTGCACATTGCGAGAAAATTCTGAATTAAAAATTATTTTACTAGTATTTTTTTTTGTATTAAAAAATTCAGAATCACCTCTACAGTAGATATCGTTTATACCGACATCTGATATTACGACATATCGGTCTTTGCGACCAATTTCAAAAGTCCTGGCCGGAAATAATCCTTTTCATATGTGAAATCTATCGTTTATAACGACATCAGATATTACGACGAAATATGTGGTGAAAAGCAAAAAAAAACCGGGAAAGTACCGAAAGCTAGGAGAATTACAGAATTACGAAAGGCCGACGCAACCGACAGATTTCAGTTCAGAATTCCTGCCTTACGTCGATGGTTTTGCTTTAACAAACATTATTTAAAGAAAATAAAACTGATTGGATATGACGACACGAAAAGCGTTTACAATTGCTGAAAATTACTTAATTACTGCTACAATCAGTAAGAAAGATCAGATCATGTAACCAGTCTAGAGTAGACGAGGCTTTATTTGAATGGTTCAAAATTCTGAAAAGTTGCAATGTTCCTATTAGTGGTCCTATACTACAAGCCAAAGCGGACGATTTTGCTAGGCAACTTAAATTGCAAGATTTTAAATGTTCAGATATCTACTGTAGAGGTTAATTTCGGAGAAAATTTAAAAACCATGTACAGCGATTAATTCCTCTTTGAATACCCTGTCCAATAAACGTCACTTACGTTTCATTAAAAAAATGTCGATAACATCACCACCTACAGTCACATGATCTGTTGTTGCAATTACTGTGCCAAAAATATCCGCAACAATAAAAAATATGCTAACACGGATATATTGAATTTATTTCATTTAACTGATACATACTGATGATATGTGTATGTACACATTGTAATTTTGACATATGATTTATAATGCTTGGATCTACTAAAGTACCTAGCCTATGTTAATTTAATAGTGCTATTAATAAAAAAAAATAACAGATCTTTTCCGTAACTGAAAAATGTCTATATCTTTTTTTTAAGCGATGATAAGTTATGAATAGTAAATAATAAATTTAATGAATAGTAAGTAGCTCATGCTCTTTATTCATGATTGTTAATAATTAACACTTTCATTGTTATTGACTATGTCCACTGATACATATTTACTTTCAAAATTTGTCACAGCTTAAAACAATCTAGTAAAGTAGAAACGAATAAGAAAATTAGCACGCATCCACTACAGTTAGACAATCGCCTAATTTGCCTATTAGATAATCCGGCCCTGGTTGGATTCACAATTCTCATCATCTGCCGCATAATGTATCACCATCAGGTAGGCTGGGTGACTATTTTTAGGGAGGTCTGGTCTTTGTTCGAGGTTCCACGGTGAGGACGTTATTTTATTATTTATCCGATGGAGAGGAACCTTCTGGATACTTTTCATTTACAAAAGCTATGGTAAAAAAAATAGTAACGTGGTTCCCGAAAAATATCAAGCCAGAACTGTGCTCGCTCTTTGAGTATGACTTTTAACAAGAGACGTTATCAATTTTAAATTACCTTCGCGTGCTTCAAGGGTATTTTGGGCGAACATTTCTACATAAATTGGAACACAAGCTGACAAATTGATATACACTGCGGGGAAAAAGTATGGAAACACCTAGGAATTCCGCGAAATTGGTTACAAGACGAAAAATCAAGGTCGGGTACGACCTTTATAGGAATTCCGCGAAATTGGTTAAACAATTAAAAATCAAGGTCGTACTCTGTGGTAACTTTCAACGAAGAGTCCAATGGTGACCTTGGATTTGATTCCCACGAGGTTCCATATTACAGTAGTTTGACCTCTGTCCAACCCATAGAGGTCACATTATACTCAGATCTAAATACATATCTGAATGTGAAATTTCCCGCTCTTTTCGATTGTGGCATCAAAAATGTGTGTTGCCATTAAAAATAAAGTTGACCTTCAAATGACCTTGATATTGAGGTTCAAGGTCTAATCCAAGGTCACATTGGACTCCTCTTTGAGTGTTATCATAGCGTGCGACCTTGATTTTTCATTTTGTAACCAATATCGCGGAATTTCTAGGTGTTTTCATACTTTTTCCCCACCCTGTATAATGTTTTCTTTTTCTATTAAGTCTGTTTTCTTTTTCTATTAAGAAGTTGGCATCCCAAAATCGAATTTTATTTATGGCATTCGATTGCCCAAAAAAAATCACGTGTTTCCCAATAAGTAGTTTTTTTTTGTTGCTTACATTCAAGTAGAAAGATGTAGTGGATTTTTTTCCGTTGAGTCACTAACTTAAAAAAAACTATGTAATAAACGGTCTAACATAATTCGTTTGCCCAATTTTAGTCGCGATTATTTTTCCATGTTATTTTCGTTTGCCCAATCTTCGTTCAGATAATATTCAAAAATATTTTCTTCTCGTAAATAGAAGCTTTGGATTTACTATGAATTAAATCAATTTGTGAACCAATTAGTTTGACACAGAGTTTGATGCCGCTGTTTATAACCTGCGAGTTAGAAGCAGCACGTGATTTCATTTATCATCACATCGGTCATGTCATCACTCATCACTTAGTCATCATTTTATTTGGTTGATACATAGTACTTAATACGATACATACGGTGCTTAAAGAGATATTTGCCAACAAAACCAAGAGCAAGACAAACGATAATTGAAGAGTACTTAATTCGCAGCGCAGATATTACAAAATAAATAGTCGCATCTGATGTCATAAATAGCAAGTATATTGTACATATATATTCACAAGAAGTATTGTAGCTTTAATAAAATTTATATTTCATGCTGCAGAATGTCAAATTAACGATATTAATGGTCTGTATAAGCACATCCTGTATATATACACTTCTTGCGTAAGTTTTATAACGCATACGGGACAAATATAAAGTTAAAACGGTGTAGCGTCTACTCAATAGGTACATAACTATTTTCCATAACGCCAATGGACGCATATAAAAAAACGCTCCGTTTATTTAATACCAACACGTAAACACTAAGTCGTAAATATACCTCCAGAAATATATACCTTGATAATGACCCGACGTTATTAATCCAGTTTGTAACAAGTCCGACTGGACATCCGATATACACGGATAAAGAGTTTCCGGTGACAAACCTGGCCGTTTTATGGAAATCGGAAACTCGTGGACACGTTTACGGCCAGTTTCATACTTATTTAACAGTTAATAGCCAAATTAAATATAATTGGACAACATTTTAATAGTTCAAGACAGAAAATAAAAATGAGAGTCTTCTTTGGTGATTCAAACTGTATATAAAAAAAAATGTTAGGCATACCATTCAATATAACGTCGCAAAACTTAAACACAAGTTCATTCTTGTGTTCGTTATAAATTCACAAAATGTTATCGACTTCAGTTGAAAGATACAATTTCAGTTGATTGACACAAATGATAAAAGTTACAAATTGTGAAACAAGTCTTAAAAACGGAAACCGAGTGTTCGAGCGACATTATGTAAGCCACATGGTTCTCACACAGTCTGCTTTTTAAAAAGACCATAACCATGTCCGCATAGTCAAATATTTTTGACTTTATTTTAAAGAGTTTTTGGCATTACTAAGAGAATATTTAAACAGTTTATAAACCGCTACTGATAAATAATATAGGCCTCTATAAAATCTTAACATACATGGTGGTCCTAAAGTTAGTATATAGCAGTCTCGACGATGTGGTTTCATTAACCTTTAGACTGCCGGCATTTTTCCCTTATAAATGGATATTTTTGAGGGGCAAAGTTTATATATATATAAATATCTAATACATCTAGAGTAGTTGCTGAGGTCACGGGTGGCTCATATATGAGCCAGGCCGGCTGGCAACGGTCGGGCCAATGTTACAAATTTTGAGATTGTGTAAATTACTATATATTTATTTTTAACCGAATGTGCTTGATATTATAATGTAATAAGCTACCAAAAACACTCTAAAATATATTTAGTCACCAATAAAACCACAAGCATCCAAACCGCCCCTAGCGAGGGGATGAAATACTCAAAAATTCGTTATTAGGTGGGTATTGATTTTTTACACGATTTTTTCCGTAAACACGCTGTAATATCTGTAAAATGTACCCTGAATTTAAAGTTTTACATTTGAATTCAATCGAACACATTATATTCAAGTATCGCAAAAAAAACAAATTATTATTAATCCTAAATACAGTAATTCAAGTAAAAAACTAATAATTATTCTATGTAAAAAAAATTAATATGAATTAACCGATAACAAGTCAATAACCGTTCAATAAAGAATTTTGAAAATATCACCCCTTTCGCTAGGGGTGGTTTCGGCATCTCAATCAATTGCGGAAAATTTTAGGGTACATTTTACAGATTTTACAGCGTGCTTCCAAAAAAAAATCATGTAAAAAGTCAATACCCACCAAATAACGAATTTTTTGAAAATTTCACCCCCTCGCTAGGGGTAGTTTCAGCATCTCAATCAATTGTGGAAAATTTTAGGATACATTTTATAGATTTTACAGGCTATTTACTAAAAAAAATCAGTAAAAAGTTCAATAACGAATACAAGTTCAATAACGAGTTTTTAAATATTTCACCCCCCTCGCTAGGGGTAGTTTGGGTACCTCGATCGACTAGAAAGAATTTCAGTTGTATCCTTTAGACATCAGAGAGCTTATTAAATGGGAAAAATTCACTATAATATCTGTATTCATCACTAAAACTATTATTTTATTACTGTCCCATATATGAGCCAACCGGCAGTCTAAAGGTTAATAAAGAGTACCGTTTAGTTGCATATTGTGCCTAATAATTGAATTTTGTAAATTGTGTACTAAATAGTGGTAGATTCCTGATAAAAGCTGTACATACATACGTTGTATTGGATTTTTGAAGAGGTTTTCAAAGACAATATCTTTGGAAACTTAATAAGATATCTGAAATGGCACGAAGTGTTTCTAATGCACCAGATGTCCCAAAACTAAGGTGAATCTGCAGCTATAGTAGCCGACAGTTGTCAGAGCTAAATACATCCACAGAATTGAATATTGCCCATTCAAATCGGCAGACTGCCAAAAATGTAATTTTTTAAGCGCCTTGTAAATTGTATACGCGTGTATTTCTTGCCTGTGCTACATACGGCATTGACCCTTCTCATTGAAACCCCTCTCCCGGCATCCCGTCGCGGGAGAGCAGGATATTCTAAGGCAGTGTAACACGCGAGACGGCTAATATTCCGAACTCTAGTTATAAGGCTCTGAGCAAAATGGTAGCCCTCTAGGACATCTGGCAGAGAGTTAAATTTAGCTCGCTTTTTTGAGACAGTATACTGACTTACCGGTACTCTGAAGGTTAATCTACTATCTCAACTGAACGTTCTCCCCACCTGTGTACTTTTTCTATTCTTCTTTCGTAACATCTCGACACTCGGATAAAAAATATGGCAACGCTGTAGGATGTCGTCGAAGCGTCAATCAACTTTGTACGTCGGCCACTCGTTATCGTCTCAGCGAGCTGACAAGTTTTCAATTTTAACGAACTTAGCTCTATGCATTATTGATGAAATAACGATTTTTTTGCCATTTATCATCTCGGGAAATGAGCGATGCTTGTCGGAAAACCTCTTTTAAGCGCCTGTTTATTATTAACGATGCACAGCATGCGCCTAAAGATTTCGAATTTCGCCCGAATTATTTTTAACTGATTCATTTTAAGTGCGGTTATGGCCCCGTGTTTGATCTACGTTATCTGTGGGTAAATATTTTTGTGTGTAGAGGATTTTGTAAAAGTCAAACAGACCGATTAAAGGTTTTCGAGGAACGGGCCGTTCCCATGCGAGACCGTAGCAAATCGTGTCCGTTTTTATACGCGAACGCTGATAAAATCTGAATAAATAGCGTCACAAGTGTCTAAGTGCCTAGTCTCTACTCTGGAAAGAAATTACGCGAGTTATTTTAACTCTGTGAAGGCATGCAATGGGTTCGCTTTTAGGAAAGCAATAGAAAAGTTGGTAGAAACTTTTGCTAATACCTACGTTGCTTTGAGCTAAGTCTTACGCCTGTTTCCATCTAAAAAGTTAAAGAAAGTTTGACCTTTTTAAATGAAACATAAATTTGGCAACTCATTGCAATAATCACCTTTATATTGAGAAAGTCCCAGGGAGCACTTAGTAAGTTATTATTCTAGTAGTATTTTTATGTATAGTCCTTCTAATTTTAATTGAAAATGATAAATACGCCTGGGGAACAAAAAAAGCGGTGCAACTTTATGATTCCATGGGCGTGCATATATCTTTTATAAATTCAAAAATTGTGAAATAATTTTTTTCATTCAAATCAATATAGGAGATTAAAATTAGCCTGCATACAAAACTCTTAATATTTGTAGATGATATAATTTGCTGTAAATAATGCTAATTTAGCCAGACAATCTCAAATAATTGTCTGTGTTAATAAACCTAGCTGAAATACACGTCACTGGCGCCTTAAACACGTGGAATTTCTAAAGTCGTAAATCATTTTAACGACGTCGTAAAAATTTTATGGCACAATGGACCGAATGAGTATTTGGATGTATTACATATGAAGCAATCCTATAGTCCTATAATATCAATCCTATACTGGTCGGCATTTGCTGGTTGCCGGCATCGGTGTTGCTGGCATCGCGTTGCCGGCTCTTCAAAATTTTCTTAAGTATAGTAACATACATAAAGTTGTTTTAATTTATAATTATTTTTTCCAGCAATTTTAAACGCTTTATTTTAATGCTAACTAATAAATTTATATCTATGTATTTTTTTTTTAATATTTCCAAACTAGCTTTCTAAGAACGTCACGAACTAACAGTTTACTGAAGTATGAAGTATACTTGTATAGTGAACTTAGCAATTTTAGAAAATATATCTGACAACCTTGCTTTTTTCTACCTATTTTCAATTTAAAATGGAAATAGAGTACCTACCTATATTTCTTCGGAACAATTGAGAAGAGGACAAGGAAGCGTTATTTAACTGAGATACTTTTTTTAACCTGGGTATGAATCAACACCTATGTCGCTCTTTATTTGGGAATCTAATAATACTAGCATTACTTGATTTGTAACACCGTTTGTAACACCAGTTCACAGACGGCAGCATACATATCGTTCATTCGGAAGAAAATTGTTACAACTCTAAAATTGTCTTTTTACAGGAGATGCAATTTAAATATTTTTTAGTAGATAATTGCTTATTATTTCGTTCTTGTGCTTATTATAATTGGATACAAGGTGAGTTATTCAGGTATGTGCTTCTCTAAACTAAGATAAACGATGTTTATTTAACTTACTTGTTAACACCAGTCTTTTTCAAAATACGAAGCGAAAAAGCTAAGGGCAGCCATTACCCTGTTATTTGAATATATGTTATAATTATTACAGATGTCCATATTTCGACCATCTTTATATTCATCTTCTTGGAATCATTCATTCTTTCATGACATTTGAATTTGCAGTATTTTCATGATTTATAAGAAGGAATTTCCACAAATCAGTAAATAGAGGTAGAGTAGAGCAAATCTTCAATTCTTACAAATTAGAAATGCTTGCTTTAAGAGTCCTAATGTACCTTCTATATTCGATATCAAAACCCCACAACCTATAAGGCCCCCTGCACAATTAACATAAACGTAAAATTAACCACAACCACAAAGATGAGTATATCAAAATAATGCTCTTGTCTACAACTAATTCAGTTAACATTAGCATTAAGAATGACCTTCAATCGTCAATAACCGTACACATAAAGATGAAATTATTTTATCTTTACGCTTAAAATTACGTTTTGCCAGTTATACCAACCTTGTGTCTGTACTCTCGTGAAATATGGGTTGAGGGTTACCCTAAATACAGTAGTAACTAACCCTAATTAATACTAAATTACTACAATATTAGTTAACAATTCGATATCCATCATTTATTCTAATTCCAGTGTCGTTTCTGATTTTTCACACAAAATGTTTAATTTAGTGAAATTGGCTAAACTGAATCCTCTATGCGGGAGTTTTAAAATACACACGATTTTACGCAGATTTGTTGTGGACAAAACATAAAAATTACAGTTATGCTTATGGTTATGGTTGTGGTTAGCTCAATTGTGCAACAGGACTAATTCCTATAAGATCTAAGTAGCCCACAAAAGATGCAATTTTCATGACATCGAATTCTCACGTATTTTAGATGTCCTGGCAACACAGAAGTTGTGGAAATTTGGTATCATGGGAATTAGATACCTTGAGACATGGGATCCAACATCGGACATCGGTATAAAATTTGCCATCCGGACCAGTCTAAGCGATGTACAGGATGGATTTTTAATATTATATGTCGTTGGATGATCGCCAGAGATGGCGTGGAGATGTCTACTTTTATTGTCGACCTCGACACGTCAACAACGAGTATGTCAACAATATCGACAACGGATAAATAATGAAAAAAATCAGGTTATTTTATTTCTTCATATTTTGGCGTTATGCGACATATTTCTTACAGTTCTTATCGATTTCTCGAAAATGTGCTTTTAAATGATAAAGAGGTCGAAAGTATAAGAAAAACTCGAGAAAAAACTTTAAAGGTTTTAAATTTGATTTAATAAAAATAAACGGCAAACATGCCGCTATGTGAAATTTTTGTCAGGCCGTTTTTAAAAATACTGGATAAGCAAGGTTACAAGGTCACAGGTAAACGAATATTTTTATTGCATGAAGATTTTTATTGTTATAGTTTCTCTTTTGCAAATTCATGGAATTTAGATTTTGTTATCATTATTGGTTATGAAGTGGATACATACATAGGTAACATGTATTAACAGTATTAGCACTTTGTTCATTGGTATGAGTTCTGGAAATATTTTTAGGTAGTTTACCATATTGTTGACCTTGTCGACATTGTTTATATTCTCGAATTATTAAAAATTGTCAACCTCGGCATTGTTGACGTTGCCCACCTCTGATGGTAAGTACTTTTTAATAATTACAAAATGTAGACACGTTTTCGTGGCACTGCTCTTAGGTATAACATATGGATGATTTTTCGACAAGATCTTATCATACTGGAAATGTTTCACAGTGCTATCTCTCCGCGCAATGGTATTCATAACATTATGTAATTTAAATAAACAATTATATCTCATCCAGTGTTTTTCTTAAAATTGAAATTTAGTCTATAATCACTACACTTATCACTATCAAAGTTATCAAACAGCGCGACGAATTTTATCAGTTTTTATATAATAACAGTCGAATTAACGTCACTCTTTATTTACATTACAACTCTAGCGACGGGGGGTACAGAAAGCATTTTCATTTTTATAAATGAGACCTGCGAATGAAGAATTTGACGTACCTATGCAGTCGTGATAATTTATCTCCGAAGAGGAAACTATGATAAATCACGTGTTAATCATAATCATAACCGTTTTTGTATAATGCCTGAACTTCAGCTAGAAAAGCAAACCAGTTTTTAATAACTAGATAGCTGCATTTACAGATGGTAAAATAGTAATTAATCAACAATGTTAACGTTGTTCTTGAGAAACACGCCAGCAAGGCGCGTTTTTATCAACGTCAAAGAAATAAGTTGCGTAATGGAAGGTACAAAAAGAAATGTATATTATGTGTAGGGTTCGGAACGTGTGGTATAGCGCGTATAGAGATAGCGTGGTATAGCGTGTGGTATAGAGAGATATACATGTGGGACCTAAAAGGCAGGCGTAAAAATATGTTAATAATGTATGTATGGTCCATCTATTCTGAATTGACAATGATAAATACGCCTGGGGAACAAAAAAAGCGGTGCAACTTTATGACTCCATGGGCGTGCTCGAATAATAACTTTTAGGGATAGGTAATAATAAGTAATTAACAACGCTTTTAGGCATTTATATGTGTTTAAAATAATATGCTGACTTTGACAATGTAAGTCTTTATTTTTAAATTCATCGTACTCGACCGTTTCGACATTTTCGCTGGTTATATCTGAAGCTACGTTATTTTCATCCGTTTCGAAAGGCCTCCAGAAAGCCATGTTTATGAAAGAGTGTTGATTAAAAATATCGATTTTTTAATGATTGAATTATGACGCAAATAAAATAAAAGTGTATAATTTAAACCTTTTAAAAAATCCACTTCGCCGTTATTGTACGCGCACAGAATATAAAGCATCAAAACACTCACAAAAAACAACGTTTTTTGTATACAGTCGGTCAAAGATAGCGTGGTTATAACCCGTGTTTTACCGCCAACGTAATCAACTGGGTCGACTGTATGTGAGTGTATGCACTGTCTGCTGACATATTTCCCCCTACCAAAGTAGCGACAATGACCAATGGAGTGTAGATTCCGCCCACTTCTTACGTTGACAGGTCTTGTCAAGTAAACGTGGACTACGATACGGTCTATACGGGTAAAGATCAGTATAGAAACGCGTATTTAGTTCCATACAAAGTGGTAGTAAACTGATATATCCTTATCCTACCTCGTACAAGTACCTATTTTCAATTTAGAATTGAAATTCTATACATACCTATTGCTTGTGCCATTCAGAAGCACCGACTGTCCTCATTGCTTGAGCGTACGTTGCCACGACCAGTAGTCTTTCTGCACTCCTTCTTGTTTAACGTGAGTGATTTGGCCTATATATACGGTTGTAGAGGGAAAATGATCGTTCCAGATCTACTGAAGTTAAAGTGCAAATTCGAAATAGTTCACATGGATAAGAGCATAACACACTACGCACATTATTTTCACGAATTTCGCACAGTTGTCTGTATCGTTAAAAGTTGTTTGTTGTCACTTACATCAGTAGATTATTATTGTTTACATCAACAGAGGACAATGCACGTGTTACTACTATTTCTATACTTTTAATCGTTGTTTGCAAACCCCTTTTACTAGCTATCAATATCGGGAGCGAAATATCTCAAACACCTAAGATTCGTATCAGAATAATAACGACTTTATTACCGCGAAAATATGTTGTTTCGTCTACTGTCAGCCACTGAAATTTATTGTGAAAATATGTTTTAAATATAATTAAATATGTTTTACGCAACGTATCACTAGTAGGCAATGGAAAATCGGATACATATTTGGCAAAAAACGTCTACAGTAAATATTGTCGACCACGTTCCACGAAAGTCATATTATGCACAAATAAAACCAAAAGTCCTTATTTGTAACAGTGCCAGGTATATTTTTTTGATGGATATTCGAATATAAATGTCTTTTACACTCTCGGCGATCACGAAATATATGTATATCGACGATTGCAAGGAATATATAAAATATGTGATCCCTCTAATTTAAAATCGTAGTAATTTTCAGTCATCTTTCTCAGTCTATTCAGAAACGGTAACGACTGTGCCATTATTGCAGAAATCCACACAAAATCAGATAATATGTAAATACGTACACGAACTCACGAGTTAGTCACTCGTGACAAATTGTTTTCAACGCGGCGGTCGAGCCGTTTTGCAACAACGGCGCGTAGCAAACTAAATGGACACCTGTCAACATCGGAATAGTTCGCTCTCTTATGGAGAAAATATATTAAGGCGTCCTCTATTCCCGCACGGTCAGTGGCGTGGATATAGAGGAGAAAGAAATATGCGCTTAAAAATACGGTTTATACTTTAATTATCATTAAATATAAAGTTGTAGTTATTTAGTTATAGTATAGAGTTGTATAGGATCGGCTCTGCGTGACAGCATATTTTTCCGGACCCTAATTATGTGCTGCCCTGCAAACCATCACGTCAAAAAAAAACTACTTACCTTAACTTAAAATAGCACCAATAATCTAAATTTTCAATTTTATTACCGAGACTTTGATTATCAAATAGTAACCTAATTATGAAATGTGCATAATATGTAGGAGTAATACTTACAAGTAATCAAATATTAATAATATAAAGTCTGGTATAAAGTAATGAAATACTTTGTTTTGTATTTATAATTGTACCAAAATATATTTTACTTTTACATACTTAATGACCGATTTTTGTTTCTATTTTCAAGTATCTATTTTCATAAGTAAATTATGTTTAAATAATTGTTTTCGCAAGGTACCTAACTGTAACCGCTGGCGCTATTGAATACCTTTTGAAGCAGAAGTTTGGTATTACAATTGTATTTAAATACATTTTTCATAAAATGATTATACTTTTTTTTTGTATAAATACCTACCTAAATATCATGCTAAATACTTAACAAACTTGAATTCTACTGAAGTATGTATGTATATATACTAGTTTTGATTTTCTTACTTTGGTTTAGCTTGGCTTTAAATCTTGTCTGTAAACATGGTGCCTGTCATCATTAAAAACGATTATCTCTCTCAGCTGATACGATAGATAGTTCATTAAAATAATATATATATATATATTTGTACCCAACCGACTTATGGATTTATTGATCTCGATCTTATCCAATTGATTCCAACTTGTATACTGATTAATTACATCTTATACTTTACTTTAACACTGACAATAATTTGGATATATGTATATATTATCAGGTCCTGTCAAGATACCAACGAAATAAGGAAAGGACAGAAGTAATTACCGAACGTCACAAATTGAACCACGTATTTTAGGAAAAAATATACTCCTACATAACCCTCCTGATATACTGTTCGAGATAACATGTCTTATTGACCATATGTGGTGTAGAGAATGATGCCTAACCATTCTTACTATTTTTATGGACAATTCTACGTGCATTTCTACATGCACCTAGGTTAATACGACAAATAGAACATGTTCTAAACTTCTAGGCCATTCACGTGTAATTTTGATCATTTCTGGTGATTTTGTTTTGTATTAGTGGCCAAGCTCTAGTATGTTGTCTGCAGTTTTACATATTTTTTAAACAGATTAATTTAAATTCGCCTTCAACTAATGTTTGAAGACTGTGTGATCAGCTAATAACTAAAATTTAATTTTTTAGAATGGAAAAGGTCAATAGGTACATAAAATCAAAATTATAAAATTAATTAACAACTCATGCCAAACTAAATATTTTGTTGTCATCTAGGTACTTTGACCTTGAACATTATAGGTAGAAATTCATGTAAAAATTAATGTAAATTGTAATCGTGTAAAACGGCTATTAGGACGTCAAGCCGACAACGTGGCTTAGATAACGTGAATTCTAAGTAGACAGTATTTCTAAGCTGATTTCTAATCACTTTTAATTGAAATAGCGAAAGATAACCAATCAGTACACATAAATTGTTCAATGTCAACGAAGGAAATAGAAATAGTTTAAGGTGAATGTAGGGAGGTATCATACATACATAGATAGATACGAGTAGATATGTATATCCATAAAAATATTTTTAATAAGAAAAAAATAAAACGTCACTATTAATTCTCAAGGTTGATTTTATTGCCACCATTAGTACTGCACTAATGATGTAAAGCATTATTTCATTTTAAACCTTGTTCTAAAACAAAGGATTAGTTATTTTATTTTTTCCTGTTCTTACGTTTTTGAAACTTTGCTTTTAGTCGAACTCAATATTTTGAGTTACTACAAATGTATCTACTTACCTGCAGTATCTTACAAAATTAATCAACATTCTCAGCATCGCTGTGAATACACTTGCTCTGTCATAGATATGTAGTGTATACATATTGTAGTTTCAAGCGAGGCTTCCAGTAGTTTCTATTTATTGTGATACATATACCTAGTTACTTTGGTGTAATACAGTTAACGATAAAACTGATAATAACCAAGATATACCGATAAATTATTTCGTGATAAAACTCCAAAACCTGTTTGAGGACGAAAACTAAAATAACTATGACAAAATCTAAAATAACTATGATGCAAAGGCAATATTACCTAACAAACCATGTAGGAGATAAGTTAATCAATGGAATAAACTTCATCCAGAGGTATCTATCACAATTGTTTCCAATACAAACTAACACAGAGACAAAAACAAACACGATAAAACGTGGTGTCTTGGTTGTCTCGTTGCCAGCAATAATTGGCGATGTCAAAATTGGATGACATCCTCAGATGGAATAACTAAAGTGGGCGTCAAACTTATTTACATCGCCATTTAAATTGTTTTTTAACTTAATTCTTTATATCTACCTAACGTTTTTTTTTAATTGTACGTACCTATTTATGTTTTCAATAACATATTTTTTCTTGAAGCTTTTCGTTTACTTAGCATAACTGATAATCAAAATGAATTTTTATTGTGCTACATTCGGTTAATCATGCCAGACACTTATTTAGTTTACGTATACTACTTTTAGTTTACAGTTTATAGTTACTAATAACAATACCAGTTCAAGATAGTCACTGTAAAACATAATCCGTTTCTATTTATATGTACCTCATAAATACATATGCAGTAGTTATAATATGCACTTCTTAAATAAAAACATGGCACAAGCAAAATGATTGTTTACACAAACAAATAGCTCTTCTACAACTACCTTCGTAATAGGACTATTCTGCAATTATCTATAGTATTCCACAACAAAGGCATTAAAAATTGGTACAAAAGTTATAAAGAGGGTCCAAGTCCAATACAGTCCAACAACGGACAGCGGCTAGTGCTGCGAAGTCTACGTGGACTGCGAACTATTCCTCGCCTTATCCAAACAGTCTGCTTTTGGGACAAAGACAACGTGGATTACCGTAGTCCTGTATTGGTAGAATATAGAACGTGAACTATCTTTTTTTCTTTGCAACGTAGATGTTGTGTTGTTTGTAAAGCGGTATGTTACTTATACAGCCTGTAAGAATTTTTAACCAACCAGAGACTGTTTTAGATAATATATGGCTGTGATTGGCCGCAACACTGAGAACAAGGGGATTAAAATACTTAATATTCTGGTTTATACGAATAAGAATTTGGCTAAAACTAAAAAATTCCGCTAACGAAAATACCAGGGAAAATACCTACCAGATACTTTTGCTATTGATATTAATAACTACATATGTAAGTATTATACTAGTGTTATATTGGTATTATACCTATACTTCAAATAAGTTCCTTTTTAAAATAGCGTATCAATATGACAGAAGCTTCTTCGACGAAATAAAACGAAATGTAAGAATAAAATTTTTCGATATCTCGCTTAGTTTTCGAGATATCGAATGAAAAAAAAATAAAACAAATTTTTAATGGATTCTTATAGAAATCGAGAAAATAAGATGATATGTAAGAATAATATTTTTCGATATCGCGCTTAGTTTTAGAGATATCTAATGAAAAGAAAAATCTACAAAAACAATTTTTTGTTTCAATGATTTTTTTTTTTTTGATATAAAATCTTTTCTTTTTAAACTTTTCTTAAATTAAATGGTAGCGAAGAAAAGGCTATTACATTTTTGGAAGAAATAACCTTAATACCTTCATTAAATTCAATGCCATCAACATGTCCGTAGAGAAGTCTCAATGTCCGTAGATAAGTTATCTGCAAAGAAGCTTGGTTGGATATGGAGATGTTCATCAGAAGGTTCAAAGAAGAAAGGATCTAAGTCATGTCGTAAAACGGTGAATCCGTGTTCTGGTAGGAACCTTTTTTGATGGTTCTAGCTGTCGAATTACCTTTCGAGAAGTCCTTACAATCGTAATTTGTTTCAAAAACATTGAAACAATTTTTTTTTCATTTGATATCTCGAAAACTAAGCGAGATATCGAAAAATATTATTCCAACATTTCGTTTTATTTTGTCGAGTTCGGAAACGGAAACGGAAACAGCAGTATTGCCGCAAACGGAAATTTGACAACTATAACACTTGATTGTTCTGAAAATAACAGTTTTTTCAATGTAAGACGGAAGTTTGAAGCTCAGCAAAAACCAAAAACCACTATTAAAGCCAATGTAAATAAAGTTCAGATTATTTGAAACTGTCAAGTAAAACAACACAGCAACTTCGGATTTGTTGCCAACTGCATAACAACGAATAACAAGCGCGAAATTTAAAATTCAATAAAACATTCCATTACAGTTTTTATTTCAATAGTTATACCTAATTGAGTGGTGGTATCACTGCACACATTTAATACCGTCATTGGTGAAGTGTATCGGTTTTTATTTTGTACAAAGTATATTCAAACATTTATTCAAAACATACCTTGTTGCAAACTTTAGTAAAAGGTAGGTAAGTAACCTTACTTAAGATCTAGAATGTTATTACATTACAACACATTATTTTAATCAAAAACATAATAATTAAGTGCCTACTTACCTATTTAACCAGATACCCATATTCTTATTTTCTAATCACCAAGTAAACCTTTATTGTCTATCATTTATTTGATAACACGCTATTTTAAAATTTTACTAACTCATTCTTATCAACCATTATTATTCAGCAGTGTTTAGAGCGTAAAATTGACATTGATATTATTTTTTAACCCACCCAAGTACCTAATCTATTTATATACATGAAACTTTTTCACAACAGTCTGAATTTTAAAATCAGGTTTAAAATGCTAATGATCACCTTTATCTATGCCATTTTATGCACGAAAACAATTTACCTATTATCTAATTTTTAAATTTTCTAATTTAAGTATAAATACAATCAATTACAGAAACAATTAATTCAATTAAAATCTAAGAATGAACTAAAGTTTTCCTTTTTGAAATATACCTACTTAATGCTTTTTTTGGCGAGTAACAAACAGTCTGTAACAATGTCATTAGGGTTTAAGTATTAACTTTTTGTTTGTAAACAGACTTTTTGAAACACACTGCAATCAGGCAAAGAAATAACAATAATCCAAAGCTTATAATTTATTACAGGTGTTACGTTGCGAAGACACGCCTAAAACTTCAAAAAATCTAATTACATTGTAACAAATTGTTACTCGCGAAAAAAAAACTTATTGCGCCGCAGGGGTTGTAGATAACATTTATTTTGTTATCAAAATTGAGATGGATAATATCCCTGATATTATCCATTAGTTTTATAATAATCAGTATTACTCCTGATAATACTGATTATTGGTTTTGTGTCAGTCCTATCACTAAACCAAAAACGTTTTTTTTTCGGACAGCGTCTCGCAGCATGCCCTTTAAATCAAAACGAAATCAAGGCCCTTCCGGGCAATCCGTTTTTTACGCTTAGGCGGACTGTTCCACTTTGGAAAATTCGTTCCCGGTGCCCTCCGAGATCCCGGTGATAAAGTGCATTTAAATTTCATGCGCCTCATTTCCCGGAGAGCGATTCGTGATGCAGGAGGGCATTACCTACACAAATCTAATCGAAAAGGGATATTACTATGCCGGTTCGTGAGCGAAAATAAGAATAAAAAACCCGTCGCTGTGCAATCTCCTAGTGCAGCGCACCTACCTAGATGGTCGGATGCAGCAGCAAAAAGTGCACACACACACACACACACAAAGGATGCAATTTCAAAACGCGAAGATCGTGCGAGGAATAGCTATGCAGCGAATAAAATGTCATTGACTCCAAACAAGTATGTAGTACTCGCGAAAGTACGACCAGTTAAAAAAAACGAGTGCACTCTCGTTTTCGATTTGCACTATTCGGTGAAGGTAAAGGCCACGGCAATGACCGTGTAGCATTGCAAAATCCCCCAAATTGCTATTGCTGAATGGAACGGCGAATTTAGAAAGTACAGACGTAATAATAAACAATGGACCCACCTGTCCGACGATTCCGAACTGTCGTATCGGTCGACGCATCTCTTTTTTCTACAATCGTCCTCGCAAGGCAAGAATCCCTCATGTTTGGATCCATCATCGATGCACAACTTATCAAATAACTTATCACTCTCACTCGCTATATAAAAGGTATTCACGTTTTCACAAGAGATATCATTCACACTGTCAGTTGTCTCACATACCATGACATTGTTAAAATCTTTCATAGCTGTTTTTTCGTTTACATCGCCGACCGGATCGCCCGTACACAACCCGTCTGCCATTTTGAGAACACACTGTCGAACTCGATGCGAACGCGTCGGCGCGCGCCTGTCTGCGAGGGGGCCGAGGGGGTGTGTGCACTGTGACGTCACGACCCCTTCCCGGCTCCGCGGTGCATACGACGTTCATTGGCCGCTCAACAATTACATAATTTACTTGACCAGTTGCGGGTAATGACATCTGCTTGCACTCCCGTTGCAGTCGGCTATGATTTTTTTACCTTTAAATTAATAATGGTGTGGAGTCAATTGTTGGTCAATCGGCTAGACTGAATGTACCGTATCCCCATATTTACACGTTACGTCAGGTTTTGTTATTCCCGACAGTAGAAAAAAGTAAGCAACAAGAACTGGATTGAACGTTTTTGTTTATTTTGTATTATTTAAAACCCCAAGTTATTTGTGTACCAAGGCCGTAGAGTATGGTTTTCGGCCGATTTTGAAGTTTACGGCCGAGGCGCATTCAAGGTCCAACAAACCTCGGACGAGGCTAAAAAAATATGTCGATTCTATCATAAAATTACAGGGAAAACGAATGTATTAAAGTAAAAACGTAACACTCCAATGAATAAAGGCTCCAGAACACTGCAAGAAAGTATGTAGGTAGATACATATTAAGAACAAGCCATTAAAAAAAAAACACGTCATACAAGTTGCCTGAGCAAAAAAATACGTATTTTTATAATTAACCCTAAGTTTATAACTTGATTTAAATGTCAAGGTTGTCATATTATGTGACAGCCATTATTTATTTTACAATTTTTTTGTGACAGCCACTTGTAAATTTTGACAACAACAAAGTTTCGCTTCGAGCTTTGACATAATCGCTATTTCAGATTTCAGATTTGTTGACGTTTATTTTGCATGGCTCTTTATTAATCATAGCCAGATTTGATGCCGTTTTTTTAATGGCTCATTATTATGGATTAATAAACAGTCATCCAAAAATAAAACGTGATCAAATCTGGTTATGAACGAGAGAGATGGAAATAGCGGTTATGTCGAAGCTCCAAAGGAAACTTTGTCCAACTTTTTGCTCGGCCAAGATGACTTTTTTTATTGGCTCGTTATAATTTTATTGTGTTAAAGTTAACACACGAAGCTATTACTTATAAATCAGTAAAAAATCATTACATATGTAAAGTCCTTCTAATTTTAATTGAAAATGATAAATACGGCTGGGGAACAAAAAAAGCGGTGCAACTTTATGATTCCATGGGCGTGCATATATCTTTTAAAAATTCGAAAATTGTGAAATAATTTTTTTTCATTCAAATCAATATAGGAGATTAAAATTAGCCTGCATACAAAACTCTTAATATTTTTAATATAATTTGCTGTAAATAATGCTCATTTAGCCAGACAATCTCAAAAAATTGTCTGTGTTAATAAACCTAGCTGAAATACACGTCACTGGCGTCTTAAACAAGTTGAGTGCCTAAAGTCGCAAATCATTTTAACGACGTCGTAAAAATTTTATGGCACAGTGGACCGAAGAAGTATTAGCAATGTATTAAATGCAAAGTAGTCTAATAGTCTCGTTGACCGGTGTTACCGCCAGTGGTTTACTCTGTGCCGCCAGCCGCCGTTGCCGGCTCTTCAAAATTTTCTTAAGTATAGTAATATACATAAAGTTGTTTGAATTTATAATTATTCTTTCCAGCAATTTTAAACGCTTTATTTTAATGCTAACTAATAAATTTATATCTATGTATTTTTTTTTAATATTGCCAAACTAGCTTTCTAAGAACGTCACGAACTAACAGTGTACTGAAGTATGAAGTATACTTGTATAGTGAGCTTAGCAATTTTAGAAAATATATCTGACAACCTTGCTCTTTTGTACCTATTTTCAATTTAAAATGGAAATAGAGTACTCTACATTTAGCTGAACGTTTACTTTGTAATAAATACATTGGCAAAAAAATTATATTTGTAATATCTTGTAATCTTATACATAATTGTAATTTATATTTGTAATAGTTGTAATTGTGTAATATCTTCTATATTTTTAAACTATTTAAAATGTAAAAAATATACTATATTAAGCTTTTTTTGAAGAGTTTAGGTATTCTATGATTGATTTATCCGTCGCTTTAACTGGGAGGCATCTCTTTCTCTGTCTAAAATTATATTTCCTTCTCATTCAGTGTCGCATATGGGAGTAGTAATGAGCTTTTACTTTGGAAATAGTAGGATAGTTGTTTTAAATGTTTTTTTTTCTATTTTTAATTAATTATGTATTATGCAAGGACAATGACAGTAATAGGTATAATTTTCTTAATAATAAAAACTTCAAAACTTGATAGACTAACAATTCAAGACATGCAGAATCGATCTCATGGCAGACTTTCGGGACGTTTTTTTTTTATCTTACGATATCTGTGTATGTATTGGGGTATCGAGCCCATGGCGTCCTCTTTTTCGGAGGACAATCCTCTTTTTTGAGTTCGTGACCTCTTTTCTCTGTACATAGGTTTTGGCCTCTTTTTTTTGATAACGCTAATTTTAGCAACGTTAGGAAAAAACCACACTTTATAATAATGTTAATGATAAAACCACACTTTAAAATATACTCATAAATAAATTTACTTTCTCCCATTTGTAAAAAAAAACGATAATTTCCAAAATTCACGAGATTTTTTAAATCAAATCACGTCCACTAAGTATTTAAAATGTTTTAAAACCAGTTGCCTAAGTATTCGGTTTGTGCCAAAATGGACAATGTTTTAGTGAAAATTTATCTTCTATTGTTCACGACATTGAATAAGTATCCTCTTATTTTATTTAAAAAAAGTGGCAACCCTAGTGGGTTTGTACAGCCACCTCTTCTCCGTTATTTTTAGAGCTACAATATTTTTTTACAGGGGTGAAAGCTGATTAAGGAAGTTGAAAAACTGTCGATTTTTTAACAAAAGGAAAAAATAAAATATGAAAATACTGTGTTAAAAAAGTACTATGTTATTTGTTGTTATTTAATTTAGTTTTTAGAAAATTTGTTATACATTTAATGAATAAAAGACTGTTTAACTGTTGGACACTGGACACTGAATCTTGTACAATTGTAATTTTTGACAAAACAATTTAAAAATAAATCAAATCATTAAAATTTTGATTTCTACAAAACATTGGATACCTAGAGGGCTGTTTGACAATGCCGAACAACTTTTAGAAATTGTAAAACTCCATAAACTCCAAATAACTAACTTTTTCTTGATTTTTTTTGCATATACGTGTTTAGTCGTCGTAGTTAGTAGTTTTTTGTACATAGGTGCAAGAAACCATAAGGTCTCCTCATTTCCATAAAAAAGACGTCTAAATCAGACTATGAAAAAAATATGTGTATGTTACACTCCCGGACCAATTAGACTCAGCGCGTCCCTATCTTTTATATAGGAACCAGTGAAGCCCAATTGTGGGGCTGGGACGAGTGGAAGTAAACACCAGCACCACCTGCTTAAACAGGGCCGCATTCACAAAAATCAAGCCATGACTATGTAATTTATTCAAATGACAAAATATACATTTAGTTAAAAAAAAACAACTAAGATACGTGAGCTTAGTCAATAAATAAAGTAGCAAAGCAATCGAGGGCACATAAACGGTAAGCCTGCTCTGGAATTACGAAAGTATTCGAATCAGAAGATCTAAGAGTTGCCAGTATTTATTAATTTACATTTTTACTTACTTAAATAAAGAAATAATTCGTTTCAGAACACTTATACTCCAGTTTTGCTTTTAAAATCCGCCACCAAATTCGATAAACTATGGGAGATGTTCATCCGGCAAAATCTACGAACGACTACGCATTGATGTTTACGAGCCAACGAGCTTGGACTCCAGCAAGACATCAACTGGATTTTAATGGTTTGCCTATATGGCTAGGTCTATTCTAGTTGGTCTGTGGTTACACTCTTAAGTGGGACATCCTGTAGGTATCTTGAGAGGAGGCATTGTTTAAGACAACGTTAAGAGAAAATTTGTAGAGTGCAGTAGAAGCATTTAAAAATAATTCACACATCTCACGCAATGTCAATAACTAAATCAGATTGTTCGACTTGTAGAGACAGTGGATCTTAGGTTGTTATTCCAGAGTCGGATTTTATGACATGTCTGTTGGTGTACTTGCATTTCTTAATGTACTGATAAATTCAATATTAAAGGTACTAGAGCAACAAATGGCAAAGACTGTATTAACCTATGCAATGGTTCCATGCGCTAAAAAAGCAACCAGACTACAAAAAAGTTATTTCCATTATATTAATTTAGCCAAAATTATGTGGAATGATATACATATGTACCCAAAGAGTTTAAATAAACATACGAGGCAAAATTTATTACAATCGTCAAAGACGTCATGAAGTTATTAATAAAAACCGTTAAGTTAACTATATCTCTATAACTAAAAAATTAAAAAAAAAGTCCTTTTCCATAACGTATTTCACCCTGTAGTTAGATGTTGTCGATGTAATTTGCGAACATCCTGAATATGTATGTGCATCATCCTGAATATTAATAAAATACTACTTGCTCTACTTCGGGAAATAATTCAAAGGTCAAGAGTTACTGTCTGGTAGTCGTTTTTAAACCCGAAAAACGCTGTTATGATGACTAATGTGTTGACTGACTCCAGTAAGAGCAAAATCGTATTTATTCCTTTGTTAATCAGCCGGCACCCATTAAACGTGTTAATGCGTGTTAATTAATTAAACGCGTTAACTTATCCGTAAAGTAAAAACGTGCGTACGAAGGCTCCAACGCGGAGGAAAAATAAAGAAATCATTTAATAGCCTGTAGGTACGATCGTTTCATTACTATCGGACTGTGAATGAGTTTTTTTTTTAGTGACAATGTCTTGATACCGGATCTACATTGAGGCACAAAGTAAAGGAGTATGTTTTTAAAAGGTGATTAATGACACCTCGATTGTTTGTCACTTGATTTTTCAATTAAATTTTCTTTAATTAAACTACGAGACATGTACAGGGCTGGAAAGTCTACCTCTCCAAACAACAAAGCGTTGCTGCGCATATGCTCCTCCCCTAAATGCTTTTGTTTAACTGTCCGTGTTGTATCATTCACGAGTTTAAACTGTGCAACATTAACTGCACCTGTAACAGACGGCTCAAGGGTTATTCTCTTCCACTGTTAATCTACTATACCGAAGTGAACGTTTTCCCTACCTATATACCATATGCATCAGGGTATATCGAACAATATGCAGAATTATTTATGTGAACTTCTCTCTCATGGCGGCACTTCACTTGGCGTAGCGTATTCGAATATTTGTTGTATTTGCCCAAAAACGGCGATGTGTAGAGAAGCTATTCGCTATATTTGCTTTATTTGTACAAATAACGCGAATAGCGCTAACAGCAAATACGCGTTTCCGTCCACTTGTCGGTTTTCAATCACGCATCAAAGAAATCAAATAAGGCGAATATTTGCGGTAACCGTCCACACTTGGTTCCACCAGCGCCGTGCTCGTCATGGTCTTTTAGTAACTTTGTACTTATGTAGATTTAACATGTATTGGTAATAAGAAGCATTCAGGTAATAAGCTGCTGTCGCTGTCAACACGTCCGTCACTGTATTCACTGGTTCTGAATATTCAAACATATTTGGAATGTTTGAGTGTTTTGCTGTATATGTTGATGGCATGTCTGGAATATTTTGCGAATACACCAAATGTTTGTACAAATACAACAATACTCAAACACAAATACGCAACGCCAAGTGCCACCATCAGAAAAACGCGAACTAAATATGAAAATGAGATGAACCAATCACGAGCAAGTTGGTGGGAAGGCCGTGAATAGGGCCTAGAGGGACCTTGGGTAGAGGGGGCTAGCGGGACCGTCCCCCAATTTTTACGAATTTATATATCGAAAGAATAAACTTTTAAATCTTTAACTTCATGCGTTAAAAATATTTTTAGGTTTTACCTTATGTTTTGAGTTTTTCTATTTTAAGATTGATTTGTGTAAATAGATTTTTGATAAATGTTCAACAAAACTAAGAATTAAATTTAAAAACATACTATAGACATATTTTACCTCCATTGTCCCAACGACCTTGGACCTAATACGTTGCCACACATCAGTCCAGATTTAAATCTCTTGGATTATTCGATCTGGAGAATTTTGGAAGTCAATTTATGATAGTCTGCCATACTTCATTAAATAAGGTACAAAGTATAATTATGCCGAATATTGATCAGTCAATATTTGATAATGTTACTGATTAGCGGCTAAATAGATTACAGGTATGTAAACATACAGAGGCACCATATTCACAGTATTGCATAATAAGTTTATGTGCTATGTAGGTAACTACATTTTGGCCACAAAGTTGTTTCACATATTTTGATAATGTTAACTTTATATCAAAATAAATACTTGTATATAACTTAAACAGAGCCGAATTCAGAAAAATAAAAAATATATTTAATCTAATTTACTAAAATGTCACAAAATATATTTTTATTTAAAATAGACAAATAAGATACATCAGATTAATCAATAATTTTTAAATTACATATTTGACTATAACCAAAATTCACACAATTTTACCGCTACTTGGTAGCAACACGATCAAAGACACATAAACTGTATACTGCCTACTCTGGAATTATGCAAGTATACGAATCAGAAGGCCCGACAGTTGACACTATTTATTAAATTACATTTTTACTTAATTTGATAACCAACGGGAGATGTTCACCAGACAAAATCTACGGACGACTACGGACTGATATCTACGAGCCTACGAGCTAAGACCTCCCTAAGACGTTCACTTGGCTTTAACTGTTTGTCTATATGGCTTAGTCTAATTGGTCTGTGGTCTCTGCTTTAGTGTACATTCAAAATGATTTTTAAAATGTTCGACCAAAGTATATATTCTTATAATAAAGTAATAAAGCGTACGAGTCCTCTGTCAGTGACTAAAATTTGAGGGACTTAACTTTTATAATCGTTACAGGAATCCAAAAATCAAAAAACCGGAAAAACATCAAACTTAAAATTAGCTAAGGCGTACACTGAATTGCGTGGCGATGTAGGCCAGGGTAGGGCAGAAAGGGGAATCAGTTCACGTACACATTGTCTTGTAACATCAGTTTTGACTGATAGTTTTATGAAGAGTATAAAAATGTATGCGTGTAACCGAAATCGAGTAAAATTAATCGACAAAAACTACAAACTACAAACATGGTGGAATACGTTGATTTGATTTATGAGCTACGAAGTTAGAAGCAGGAGAAGGAAGGTAAAACTAAGGAACATATGGGGAACACACTCAATGTTTCTTTAAATTATTCCATTTTTTTTTTCAAAAAAAAAAAACTACCAAAAACGCAACTGGGGCGTAGACGATAGCGTGTTATATGTATAAGTTTTCTGTCAGATAAAAAGTGTGGCACAGATCACGTCTGTTGGTCTGCCCTGATCTGCGTCTCAATTTGCGGTGTTCCCTCTCCAAATATGAACACACAGAAACTTGAGCTACCCTTTAGTTAGGTACGCTTTTAATTCGTGTGTGTCAAACTGTGTATCAAAACAACTCTAACCCATTTTCTCAAAATGTCCACAGTGACCTATTTATATTTTCTAACACTCTAAATTCCCAAGACTAACCGTTTCTAAAACCGACAGGTACTTTTAAGAACCTGTTCGGTAATACTAATTAGCACCCGAAACCGAAAGCTTCTTTTTATGTTGGTTCCAGTTTCGAGTTGAATTTGTTTCGTTTACGATATACAAAAGAGCGTTTGTTTCAAATATTCATTAAAATAAACATGTTTGTAGAAACGTATACACAACGTAATTATACTCCTTGTATTTTAAACAGACAATTACCATAACTACATAAAAATTTTCAATTACCTAGATACTACCATTTACGGTTACTGGGAACAAGAAGTGTAATTTTTTTTTTATGAAAAAAATGTACTATACGCACAAACTAAGATGATTTCTAAACAATAACGCTGTGTACCTACATGCAGCGACCTCTAGCAAAAGACAGATGAAATATTGCCATGATCTCGATCATCAAGCATCAAATAATACTTACATTAGTTTGCAATACTGGTCCCACTCCCACCAGCAAACGGTGCGACCTTTAGCAGGTACACGAAGTACCATCATCAAAGTCGGATCATGTCCAATCAAATATATGAGTCACAGAGTTTGTCAAATTTGTGTCAAAAAAAAAAACAAACAAGTGTTTCTTCTTATTAAGTCTTGTAAATTGGTTTTGGTTCCTTGTCTTGTTTTTGGTTCCTTATAGTAGACAAGAATTACACCCTGAATGTAGAGTTTTTGTTAAATTAGAAACTCACTTGGTTAGAAAAATATACATATGGGCGATTCTACAGGAATAGGTCGAATTTGCTAGTTTTAATGTGACACCTACTTTTGTTCACCAAAGATCCTAAAAACGGTTCAGTCTGATGGCATTGTGTCTTTTATATGTATTTTGACTAGGGGCCACTCAAGTTATCAACTATTTTCTAAATTCTAAACGGATTTTTAAAAAAAGAATTCAGGGGACTGATCAAGTAACTCAGGGAACTGACGTTAAGGTTCCATATTATTATAGCAAATCAGAATACGGTTAATAATAACTTTAGACACTATGATTATGCTTTGTGGTAGAGGAAACTGGATTTTTATAGTTCAATATTTTTTTTCTCATAAAAATCATTATACATGTTATAATTTGAAATGTTCGATACCTATAATAATAAACTCCGACAACATTTTTATTGTTTCATTAAAGGTAAAATACAAAATACAGTCTATATACTAAAACTTTATTACATAGCAACAGAATAAAAGTAACAAAAAAAATTAAATGTGAAACTAAATATTACTCTCTGGATAAAAATTTCATAGCTAAAGTCATATTTTTCTTTAACCTACAATATTTCTGCTGGCATTTGTTCAGTCTTCTTTTCAGTCTTACTTCTTAATTCCTTGTTTCTTCGTCTTTGATGTTGTTTAGATCGTCTTTTATCTTCAGCCAATCTTCTTTCTCTTATTTGATGAGAAAAGTCATTAACAAGTGGTTCCGGATGTTCTGCTGTTTCAGTATCTGACATTGGAGGCGTTGTGTTCCGCAGAAAGTTGTTAGTTATATTGGACAATGCTTTTTTCTTGTCACGATAGGAAGCAGAATACTCCCTCCAATTTTTTCGTCTGGTCCTTTGTTGCCGAGGCGTCATTTCTGAAATACATTTTCTTTGTCCCTTTTCTTTTTTCTTTAAATACTTTAGTTTTTCTTTTTCTTTTTGTTGCTTCCACTTTACCGGATCATTTTCAATTTTCTCATAACGCATTCTTTCAGCTTCTTCTCTTCGCTTCTTTTTCTTCAAAATATCTTCTTTGGTCTGTTTACATTTTTTTTGGTGCCATTTTTGATACGTTATTTTTTGCTTACATCCTAGAACAAAATTTACGTTTATGAAATTTATTTCATGAACTAAAAATACAAGGAGAAACTAATTTTATTATTATGTTTCTAAATTTGTCAGTCCCCTGGAGAAAACATAAGTCCCCTGTATTAAATATTACCAGGGGACTGGTGCCAGGGGCCTGACAAAATGTAATGAAATCTATGTTTTCACCTTGTATTTAAATCCCAGATTAAAAACAACAAAACAACAATATGTAAGTAACTAATATAATGCACCCTATCTGTGTATGAAAATAAATAAAAAAATATTTTAGAAAAAAGTACTTACCAGGGAACTGACGAGACGACCGGACCGAGCACGTGTTTCGCGCATTAAGATCAGTTGACAACTAAATTGAAAACAGCAGCGTAAAAACATTTATCCTATTTCCCTGAATTGAAACCAATCAACAAGCTGAACCGATAAGTTACCATCATCGGTCAACTAGTTGCGCGATTTTTAAATGTTTCACTTGCACAGGGGACTGATGTTAAAATAAGGTGACAAAATTCTATAGTGTTTTTAAGGAAATTTATTTTGAAAATTAAACTTAACAAAAAGGAGATGGAAAAGCAAATACTTTCTAAAATATAAAAACGTTATCCTTATTTTGCTCATAAAAAAAAATGGGTAAATAATTAATGTAATTTCATCTGCTAATGATGTGACATACCAGGGGACTGATATTTGGCTTACATAAAGAGTTATTTAAAATATAAATAGTTAAATTATTACTATTTGAGTTATTGGGTGTTATAAGATAGATAATATTCACTAGTTATTTGTTAAAAAAATAACATATTTTGTTTTTTGTATATTTTTTTAAGGCTTTGACATGAGTTTTACATATTTTCGTAGAATCACCCATATAGACTTCGTCCCTTGATGTTAACATATGGTAAAATAGTGAGTGGTCGTGGTTAATACGATAATCTTATTGGAAAGTGGCCGTGGCCGAGGATTACGTCACAGAAGCCACTATCCAATAAGATTATCGTTAACCATTACCACACCTACTCACTATTTTACTGTCTATTAATGGTGGTTCATCAAAGGGCACAGTATTATGTATACATACATATGTATGTATATGTATGTACATCACCAGTTAGGTATTTTGACACAAATATACTCGAAATACGCCATGATCTTAGCTTTTAAACGTAGTTTGGTATTTTTCATTAATTTATTCTAAGCTTCATTTAAATAAAATTTCCGTAAGCCAAAATAAAGCAAAAAGGGCAAGAATAATAAAATTAAGCCACGGCTTCTATCTGTTAGATGGAAGCCTTGGAGAATTAGAATTTATATAATGAGCCGCGATCTACTTATTTAACGCTTAAATAAATAATCCTCCAACTTATTAAACACGCTAATTAGCCGAACTCAATCATTTTAACCGGAAATCGTAGTTTGGCGTTAATCCGATTACCATTAAATAACGTAGAAACACGATTTGCGAAAAAATTAATAATCCATGTTAATTTGCTTATGTTGCATGCAGGAAAGATTTATTTGATGCAATAAGACAAGCAAGTCAACAATCTTTAGGGACGGATTTAGGAAACTGGGTCCCATTGAAGATTACTCTCTCTTGAACTAGTTTTAAAATTAGTCTGATTTTTAACTAGCCATTTTTTTTGCCAAAGAGAATTGTTAACGCGTTTCCATGAACTATTTACTATTGTTGACATTTATTCAGTTTTTTTGTGCTATTTTCCAGTTATTTTAAATGTGAAAATGATAGAAAAAAATAATATTTCAACTACATTAAAGAACTTTAATTCAAAATGAAACATTTTTAACACTTCAGATGGCAAAGTCCGTCTGTTATAAAAATTATGTCTGTGATAAAGGGTAAAGACCTTTCTCTCAGTGTACAAAATTATATTTTTAAGGTTATGTTAAATTAGATATAACCTCAGACTTGATTTTAATGTAAAAATTGGGTGGTTATTAATTTCTACCTTAGATGTGACTTTTTTTACATATTTTTTTGAGTATGCATTTTCGACATATTTTAAATTTCAGAATGCAGGAGATATTCCAAATTTTTGCATTATAAATTTAACATCATATCTACATTATTCTGTTTCAACTCTGTTATGAAACAGTACAGAGTTGTAAAAGAACACAGCCTCACTCAAATGCCATTTTGATCATTTATACCATCATGTGATATTCTCATTATTCAATAACTTATGTTATTGAATTGTGTAGCTAGCTATATTTTATATCAAGTGATGAAAAAATCAATTGGATTCAAATTCAAGACCAACAGACACCTACACTCACAGATGCTCAAAGGACGATTTTTCGTGATATAGCACAATCATAGTCTAGCCTAGGAAAGATAGCCAACATAGGTCCAATTTTTAAAAAAATTCCTCAAGCGTTAAAAAAATGTTGATAATTAGGTAAAAATAGTGCAATTTGAGTGCACTAGTTTTGAGTCAAATCGGTTTGTAGGAACATAACCAAAAAAATTCATAAAAGTGTGAAAAACCGATTTTTTCACTTTTTAAGTACAAAAAAAAAATCGTAAAAACAAAAAATAGCACGTTATAGCGTTTAAAAAGACGAAGAAAATTGATTTTAAAAAAATTAAAATCGGTCACAACTTTTTGCAAAAAAAATAAAAACCTTCGAAAATTGCCCTTTTTTTTAATATCTAATTAATCGGCCTACGAAAGTCGTAGGGACTTCCGCGTAGTGACCAAATTGTAGCTCTTTTCGGCGGCTACTTACAGTAAAAATTTTATCAAAAAATAATCATAACTTTTGGCGCAATTCGAAAAAATGTAAAAAAAGGTGTTTTCGAAATATGGCCCGGCAATTGTCAATAACAGTCCTACTACGGTAATTTTTCGTAAGTGCGTTTGGTTTGTGAAGAGGTGCTGCTCTACAATCATACAATGGACCAAGTTTGTCAAATTTGAGGAAGTATCTCAAAAACGACATTGAAAACCAGTCTGTTTTGCGTTTCGGGCGCTTGAGCGAAGGGGAAATGCCGCATGGTGGGGGGAACTCTCGACTGCTTTCGTGCGCTCAAATTGAAAGTTCCCCCACCATGCGGCCTTTCCCCTTCGCTCGAGCGCCCGAGCCCCAGAAACGCAAAAGAGCCCGGTTTTCAATGTCGTTATTGAGATACTTCCTCAAATTTGACAAACTTGGTCCATTGTATGATTGTAGAGCACTTCTTCACGAACCAAACGCACTTACCGTACTACGAAAAATTACCGTAGGACTGTTAGACAATTGCCGGGCCATTGTTCGAAAACACCTTTTTTTACATTTATTAGAATTGCTCCAAAAGTTATCAATATTTTTTGATAAAAATTTTACTGTAAGTAGCCGCCGAAAAGAGCTACAATTTGGTCACGGAAGTCTCTAAGACTTTCGTAGGCCGAGTAATTAGATAGTAAAAAAGGCAATTTTCGAAGGTTTTTATTTTTTTTTGCAAAAAGTTGTGAACCGATTTTAATTTTTAAAAACTGATTTTCTCCGTCTTTTTAAGAGCTATAACGTGCTATTTTTTGTTTTTCTGAAATAATTTTTTTTTTAGTAATTAAAAAAGTTAAAAAACCGTTTTTTCAAACGTTCATGAATTTTTTTGGTTATGTTCCTACAAACCGATTTGATCCAAAACTAGTGCACTCAAATTGCACTACTTTTTACCTGATTATCAATTTTGTTTTACCGCTTGAGGAATTTTTTTGAAAAAAATTTTCTCTTTCCTCGGCTAGTCTGATGTCATTTTGAATATGAATTTTCATCAATGTATTTAACATGATACATGAAAGTAACAGCAATTAAATAATAATCACTTAGTAAAGGGGAATTAACATATTCAATTACAACCTTTAAAAAAAGTCCATACTTGTTTATTTATAGTAGCAAATAATTTAGCATAACACAGTTCATAATTTTTGATATAACAAGATACAGTCAGTGTTTACAACAACAGGCAGGCATCTTTTAGACAACACAAAATGTGTACACAAAGTATAAAAAATAATATCTTTCACAGCATTGTATAAGTGCACATTGCAAAGTACAATAAAAAATAATTACATGCATAATGAATACTGACAATATGTTTTAACACGGAAGCAAATGTTCAGGTATTGTATGGAAAAATAATATTTGTACATGAAATCTACTGAATGTATAAAATCTAAGAGCACCATCAGGTAGGAAGAATATCATATCGTTAAAAAAATATATTGTCACGCGTTATTCTAGGCACATTGTTAATTCCAGTATAAATGCGTGAGGTTTACTCAGTTACTTAGATGCGGGAACCGTAGTACATTAAACTCACAGACAAACAGCTTATGTTTTAAAAGAAATATTTTAAGTAAAAATTAAACACAATCATAAATACTTTCAAAGGTTAAATGCAATGTAATGCAACAATTGAAGCCTACAAATTCTTTTATTAACATTTAAAAATATTAGTAAGTATACCAAAGAGGAAACTTGGTGTCAAAATGTTAATATTAGTTCGCAAAGTGAGGATCATTACAGGATAGGATCGCACTAGCCCATATATGTTTCTACATATAATAGATTGACATCGCAGACGTGAAGATCATAGTAGATCAGACCTACCAAACTGGTAAAGATTGGGCGACATGCAGCTGAAAAATGGTGGGAGATTATGAAACACGATTGTTAAGTTTTCTTAAAAGTGGGTAAATTTCGTAAAAATAAAAATTTCCAGTAAATTACCTTTCAGAATTACCGAAATCCTTCATGTTAGGAAAGGAGATTTCACATAAGAATAATTTTAGGTTATCTACAGACATGAACTGGATCCAGAAAAAAAAACCTTTTTAAAATAACAGACAGATCATAAAACTATAAATTAAAATAAAAAAATAATTGTTATCTTCAGTTTAAGACGAATTTATAGGAAAAATACCACACCAAGGAAATTTCATTTTTGGTGTGTATTACTTATTGAAATTTAAGTATGTTAGGTAATTTACCTAATAGGTAATTTATCAATCGCTCGCCTCTACGTTTTACTATACGTCACGATGACACAGTTTCCTTGCCCATCATGTGGACACATTATTTTATTTTCTTTGTAAGTGGGGTGATCGACAGGCGGAACAATTATAGATTTCGTGTATATAGTCCGAATTAAGCGGTCAAAATTTTCTGTTCGGTACATTGTTTCATACTCAATGTATTGTCGATAGAGACGATTATATTCTGTTTAATGTTTAGGCGTTTGTGTGGTTAGTTTAAGTAGAGTTCCCGACAAACGCCAATGAATTGATTTCAACCCATCACCTTCAAACGCAATTTAACTTTGTTAACAAGCATTTATAAGTCACTAAGATACCGATTTATTATACGTAGGCAATTGTATGGCTAGTGCCACCCTGACCCTGATGCCTCACCTAGATGAACTCTAGTAATTATTTGTCAAGTTTTAAGTAATTTTTGTGACAAGATAAGTTCATTTTAATTCTAAAATTCAATATTTCAAAGCCGAGATAATTTTAAATATTATCTACTCCTAATATTCTCCACATTATCCTTTTAGTTTAACAAATGTGATACCTGAAGGAGAAAAATGTTGATATATCAGCTAGTTATATAAAAAGAAATTAATACCATAAAAGAATTTCTGAAAATCCACGAACCAATTAGCTTCCAAAAATAAATCGGTACCTATTATACCATATGTATTTTTACTTCTTAACAATATAAGGATACATTGTTTTTGCAGTCTGAAGTAGAATTTCTTTGTACATCCACAACTATATAGATTTCAATCTAGGCGTTTGACCTTATCCGACATTCCGCCTTATCAGAGGCATTATGGAATAACTGATGAAGAAATTGTCGCTCTTGTCAATAGCGATGACAACGAAATTGCTGATCCAGCATCAATTGTTGAGCATCTCAGAATTTTGCATACTGATGGAATTAAGGCTCTAGAAATCACAATGAAATTCATATAGCAATAAGAAGCTACTGGGATCAACATAATGATGCTGCAAAGATGGCGAGATTTGGCAGCGAAGAAACGGCAATCATCAACAAAGCAAATTAAGAAAAATTTTTTTTTCAACCATCAGAGGACTTTTTACTGAATGTGTGATTTTTTACCATGTATTAAAAATGTTTCTGCTGATTTGTTGTAAAACTTGATGGTTGGTTTCTTAATATGTAAAATATAAATGTAGTTTGATGTTTAATAAGCTTTTTTAATTCCTCCTTATTATACGTTCCGCCAGCTCATTTATGTCAGATAAATGAGACTCTACTATACACACTATTTCAGAGATCGTTTTTAAATTAAATATAAAACATCGATCATAATTCAAGAAAAATATTAGTCTTAAAACTATTGTCGGCAGTATTACGGATGTTAGTGGAATCTTTTGGTGCTGTTTTTTTATAACACCTTGGGTGAAATAAGAGAATCTTAGACACATTACGACTTTTAAGTCCATAAAGAAGTGGGCATCATACCTTCTACCGAACTTGCTGCTGGTGTTAATGTTTCTTTGCACAAGAAATTCAACGGAAGTAGTACTAGGTGTCCCTAAAAGAAAGGAAATATATTATTTTCATTTGTGTAAATCCAATGTGTATCTCAGTTGTAAAAATTCAATGTTTTAATGTACTCTTGCACCACGGTCAAGAAACTAAACGGTCGGCTTATTAGCTGATTTTGTCTGTGTAAGCGGAGCTACGACGTATGAATGATACCCTCTCTATCTCCACCTAGATTTAGAATAGACTAGAGGGAATGGGTATATTGTCACATTGGCACACCTAATGTCAAGTGGCCATATTGGCATAACTGTGAACGCAGCAAAGTGTTTTTATTTTCATTTTATTTGGTTTCATATGTGAAAATTAGATTGATTGTAATGATTATCTATATTTTTAAAGGCTAAACAGTATTATACAATAAACTAAATATATACGGTATGCAAGTATCTGAGGTAGCGCCACCTGTAGGTTGGGGTAGACAAAAACAATATTGTTAGTCAGCTGAAAAGCAATACAGTACACGTTAGAATCGTAAACGATACAATGGAATTTACTATAAAAAATGAATCTTTTTTTTAAAAAATAGTAACCGTGCGAATAGGTACTGTTGTGTTGTTGACTTTTTCAATAGTGAACGCAAAAATCCCAAACTTCAATTTTATAAATTTCCTTCCAAGCCATGGGAAAGCGAACGGGAAAAAAATGGATAACTTCTGTACGACGAAAGATGTAAGTAAATGTGTTTATTTTTACAAGTTATGATTTTTGTTTGAGAATAACAAAAAAAGACTGTTGGCCGCGTGTGTTTAAGAAATAATTTTTTTTAGTTAAAGTTGCTACATGCAACACATAATAAGTAGATTCATGTTTTCATTTATTGAATAATAAATGCAATTTTTTATAAAAAATAAGAAGATTTGGGAACCATCGATCTATTTGTATTTAACTGCAATATTTATTAAAAATAATATTTTATGATTCGAAAATTGGAAAAATAAAATTACCTCTATTGTTACTTTATAAATCTTTTCGTTATTTTGAGTGCTATTAACACCCGGGGTTTCCCTTAACACGTTCAGTGCCCACACTATTACATGGTATTAAAATAAACGTAAATGTGTACGTAAAAATAAAAAAACACCACGTACAGATAAATATTTTTACAACCTTTAACAACTTACCCCTTTCACATCTAGTGCTCAACTACAGTGCCGATCTTTCAATAGAAAATTTAATATCTAGACAACAATGCCGACACATGTGAGTCGTGGGCACTGTTAATAAAGTGCTCACGCCGACACAGTGTCGTCATGGGCATTGAACGTGTTAAAACACGTCCGACGATTTTCCCATCTTGATATTCATATTGAGCCGCCATATTGGTATCACTTTGTTTTGAACCATTTTTCAAATATATGATAAGTGGGGTGAATTCGCTCTAGTCTATTCTAAATCGCGGTGTCTATCTCGCAAATCATTTGTCACATTTTTTAGACAGTTTGAGGTTAGATAAAATAAAGGCATCAAAAGTATGCAGTTGTCAAAGTTGTCAAAACCTTGTCTGTCATCTTGAAACGTCACCACAAGCTATGTGATGTCAAAACTCCTTCCACTTTTCACAATGCGCCTACCATTAAGTCTATGGACCATTGCACAAAAGTATAATTTTACAGTTTAAGGTTATGGTAAAGACTATGTTAGACATGTAGAATAGGAAGAAACATTTTTATTTTTCTATGCAATAAACCTTTTAGTATACAGTTTGTGTAAAGGCAACATCGGCCAGTTCTGAAAAAGGACAAACAAAGTGAGACGACAGATACCGCATACGCATCGAAGGTAGTGGGAAAATAAGACCGGTCCACTCACCACCTGCCGCTAGACAGAGCGAGAAGTGTAGTTGAAGTAAACTGTATTCTTGTAAAAAATGTTATTAAAATGGTTTATTCACGCGAAGAAATACATATGTATATCAGAATGTCGTATAGCATGGCATCATAAAGGCAATTCTGAACGTAAATTAAAAGATTCATTTGCTAACATGTGCTCCCAAATAGGCCAACACTTTTTAAAAACACTAGGTATCCAAAATATTACGCATAATCTTATTAGTACAGCAAGGCATTTTGGCTAGGCGCGGCGGGCGATTAGCCGTGCTGTGTAGAAGAAGGGTTCAGGTTCAGACGTGTTGACTCGTCTATAAAAATTATAGACGAGTAAATTATAAATAAGAGCCGGTCTTATTTTCCCACTACCTTCGATGCGTAATGATGGTTGTGTCTTACATGTCGTTTCACATGTATTTGTCCTTTTTCATAACCGGCCGATGTTGGCTTAACACACACTGTATACTTTATATCTAGCCATCCAAAAACAGTCACTTGTCAAAAGTTTGACATAACCGAAAAACTTCGACATGACCGCTATTTCTATATCTCTCGTTCATAGCCAACTTTGATGACGTTTTTTTTTTTTTTTTGGATATCTACTTTTATGCCATATTTAACTGCATTACTTTTTCTTCAGATTACACAAATTCTTACCTGTATGCTGTCTAACATTTTCTGCGCCCTCGAATATTCACTGACCCAGAACGGCTTTTCATCGTGGTTCCGCTTCAAGTCACCAAAAGTCTGCACGGAATCCGTCGGAAGACACTGAAAGACCTTTTCATAGAATTCAGTATTCAGGCTGGCAGTCTTATACCAGATCTCCTTGTAAAAATGTTCCGAAATAGGGTCGGTCACGTCGAAGTCGAACACTTCGTCTTCCCTTCCTAGTGTGCCCAAATGTTCTTTAAACAGATATTTTCTTAGGCTGCCCGCAAACTGACCGCAGGGAAACGAATTTCCGTTCATGACACCATCATCAAAGGCTTCGTCCTAAATGGTAGATTGAGATGAAAGTGTTTCGCTTGTAATTTAAATTCTTGTCTGTAGTATGAAGAGGGTTACTTTATTCTATTATTAAACAAATAGTAAATCTTAATTATTCAAAACACATAAATAAAATAAATTTGTAGCAACTTAGTAAACAAGATTTGAAGTCCTAATTGCGCGTACGCGTATTTGTGTTTATTTGTTAAGAAATTGTCCAAACAGACATAAATACGCGTGCGCGCAATAAAAATTGCTGCAATTTTTCTTGACGGCAAACAAGATTGGGAAGAGGACGGGAAAAATTGCAAACTGTAAAGCGGCCTTTAGGGACAAACGTATGATAACTCTTAGGTGTTAGTCATTGAGAGTTGGCAGTGTTGAAATTGGCCAATAAATGGTTACAAATATTGCAAAGTGTAAACAATTTTAAAAAATACTTAAAATCTGACAATTTATGGTATTGAAAAATAAATTCTACAATTTATTGTGCAATAAATTGGTAGGTATGTGTAAAACAGTCTTATGACTTTTTCTAGGATTTAAGAGTTACTATTTGAGGTTAGAACACACAATTGTGGTTAAATTTAAATCTCAAAAATAAGTTCCAAACCTGTTTTAAATCTTTTAAAACTGTAATATATCAGTTTTAAAAAATTTTAAACAACTAACAGCTCTAACTAATTTATAATGTAGGCATGAATAAAAAATAAACAAATGAGATAAATAAAGTTAATATTAAATTTCTATAAAAATAGAAATAATAATACACAATATGTAAATACATACCTCAATAATAACAGCGATTTCAGAGTCTCTCTTGCCAATTAGAGATCTGTCATTTATGTTGGCTGAGCCACAGATAACGATTTTGTCATCGACAATCATCAACTTAGAATGCACATAAATGAGTTCGGTAATAGGCTCACAGTTCAGTGTGGAATGATTTCTTAGTCCGTAGAAGGTTATGTATTCGAATGGATCTTCTATACCAGAGTCTCGGAGCCTATTCAATATAGCATCTTTGCCCCTAGGACAAAAAACGGCACATTAAAATGCTATGTAAATTATAGTTGGCAGCTGTTTTCTTTTTATTTTTGCAATAGCTAGCCGAGTTACAGGGTTGGACTGTGTACATGTGCACTCTCCTAAACTTAGAGATATACTTTACCTATACAATAGCAAAAATATAAAATGTAAATTTGTAACCATCCCAAATGAATTAAAATGTGAAATCACAAATGAATGACGAATGGTGTTAATATATGTTTAATGGAGGTCTGAAATGTAAGTCAAATTTTTGATGAAATGTTAAAGGATTGTCATAAATAAAATTCACCCGATTGCAAAGATAAGATGAAAAAAAAAGAGACTATCTACTTACTGAGATATTGAGGTGTAATTCCAATGCGTTATCGCATGAAGAGATGTTCCTGAAGCTCCCCCTACTTCCCCTTCAAAACCGGGTAAAAGTGGCATAACTACATAGACTCTAAATACTTCTTTCGCCCTAGAATGAAAGTAAAACAATTTAGAATATCACGCAGAACTTAATTTGCCTAGATTACTTACCTGTGAGCGCTCATTATCCTCTTATAGAGAGCCTCAGCTATCTGATTTCGAGTGTTGCCATTACCGTAGGGCAGGCTTATAAAGAACTGATTCTCGATGTAAACAAAGTGCTGCGCTCTCATTATCGTATCGATATACGCTTCGTGGATACTCTGTTCAACTGTATCCGGCTCTAAAAAACCACAAGACCAAGTACTACCACTTCGGAGGACCTACACAAGGACAAAACAAAACACAAACTGAACTACATAACCTATAAATGTAATACATATTAGGTTACATGTAATCTAACCAAGAAGTCTAGAGACCAGGAGAGGGAAGTCGTAATGCTTCGCAATGCAGAGCCGCGAGGCCGTATACGGATCCGGTAGTTGGCGCTGCGTAGGAGCAAGGGTGTGCGCAGAAGAGCAAAATGTGCTTCTGCGCATCTAGTTGCTTGTGTGTCATATTCCTTCTGTTTTCGACTCGTCTGCAGACAGAAGGTGCTTAGCCGCTCCTACAAATCGAGGGGGCCCCGGGGGCGGCGCGCTACAAAAAACGTCTTCTAATAGGTTCAAAGTAACCGATCGCATCGATTTTCGTCGCCAAATCCTCGAATCTGCTTCTACACGAACGTTGGAAGTTGGGGCGAAAAGGCGAAAATCCCGAAACACGACCTCTTTTTCTAGCAAATATCCGAGCGAAAAACGTCGGCGGCTCCCGACAGTCGCCATCCGCGTAAAATAGAAGTTCCGCCCGTTTTCTTGACACCTAGTTTGATCGTCCACACGCCCCATTAAGCGCGGGGCGAACGTTGAAAAGCGGCAAAATCGGCGGGCAACGTTGAAAAGCGGGCGGTTTGACAGTCGTCGCTGTGACAGCGAATTTCGGCGGTGACATTAGCGAAACCGGGCGTCCCAACCCGGAATTTCGTCTCGCGTAGCGGAAAACGATATTTTTAATACGGCAAGCAGAACGCGGAGCGACCCCTCGAAAAATTCGGAAAAATACCGTAATATCGACGATGTCGAAAAAAACCGGATCGAAAGAAAGCCGCGGCCGCTATTCGTCGCGTTCCGAAAAACGGGGATTTCCGGTTTGGCTCACCGCCACGGAACGTCTTGCATCTCTCTTCTAGACGTATCGAAAATAGACGCAATAAAAGACTCGCGGTCGACAGTTCCCTCTCCTGGTCTCTAGCCTTCTTGAATCTAACCTAACATAATCTATAAATACAACACATATTAGGATATTTACTAAAATTGTAATAAATCTGTAATAAATATTATAATTAATCTCTACTTTCTATAGAGATAAATATAATATGTAATACAAATAATTATGATAATAGTTTAGTCGGTTGACAAACTATTTCAGGAATATTTTTTTTTAACGTGCCAATATTGCCACTATCAAAAAAATGTATGTACGTATGTTAAGTCAGGTACGCTAATTCCAAAACAAATAAAGTGGGAATGAGAAATGTCATCAATGAAAAATGAGGTTATGCAGATGTTTTATACATTACAAAATTACAACAAATACAGCTATTTCAGTTCTCACAAAACAGACAAAAAACACCAACATTATATCCTAATATCCATCAAACTGAAATATGGACATTATGTCAAGAACGACACCACAATTTCGTCACTAGGAGTGTTAGTGACTAGCTGTGCACTGTGTAACAGGCGCCAAATAAAAATTGCAGTACAACACATTCCACGTAATTGCTTGATGATGTGCAGCAATGATATTTGTTTTATATCCATTCCAGATATTATTTAGATTTTCAATTTGTAATTAATTTGAAAAAAAAATAAATTGTAATTACATCAAATAATAATTTACTATATGTAATAATCATATTAGATATGAAATTAAAAGATTTGGCAATGGAATAAAAAACTACAGTAAATGTAATAAAAGTGAACAAAACCAACACTCGGTACGATCTCGGGTAAAGATATTTCTTTAACAAACTCATGTTAAAAATATTTTCCCTTACCTGGCATGTCACTTTATGTGTCATGTTTGCAAAATTAATAGGCAACGTTTCATAACTCGCATAACATTTGGGCATCAGATACGGATATAACTTGTTTTTCTTTGCTTTTTCTAACTTTGTCGCATTCCACCTCTGGATGAAGTGCCTGGCCACGTCCCGTGCGGCGGCTCCCTGCACACACATCCCGACATCGTGCCAGGGCATTCTTGGTGTCGTCACCCTGTCGATGAAGTCGTCAAACGGCGAGTCCAGATTGTTGAAGTCTTTCACTATGAAATTGACATAGTCCTTGCCGATCCAGAACTTCGCGGATCCATCCAAACTTTCGATGATCTGCTCCGGCGTTTGCAGATCTTTCTGGTCCATATGGTTTTCGTTCGGAGAATCTGGCTGATCAACCTCGTCCTCGGTTTCGTGCTGGTTATACACAAGGCTTATCAATTCCTTCCCCTTGGTCTTAATGGTGTCCTTAATGTCGCTGATGAGGTTCTTTCTCTCCATGTCGGGGGTGTTGAGTTTACTTTTTTCCGTGCTTTTGCAGGCTATGAGTAAATTGTCACCCGGTTCTAGTTGAGGCAGTGGGCAGATACCTTCTGTTGGAGTGTCTGGTTCTCGAATGATAGGAATTGGAGCCTGTTTGTAGTAGGGGGTCGGAATGGGATATATGATGTCACCGTTAGGGACGCTTGACGATTTCTTTTTCAACGTGGACACATCCATGGAAGGACTTATGCTGCCTAGGTCGGTTAGCCTGTAAATATAGAACAATGACGAAATGTATCAGATTCTGATTTAATTCCAGCGGCATTGACCAATGAATGACCTTGAAATTTAGAACATGATCTATTTATCATGTAAATATACAGTATGCGTCAAGTCAACATCGGCCACTTATGAAAAAGGACAAACAGAAGTGAGACGACCCATCGAAGGTAGTGAGGGTATAAGACCGGCCCTCTAACCACGCTACACTAGTCGATTAGAATAAGAAATGTAGAATTTGTCCTTTTTCACAACCGGTTGATGTCGGCTTTACACTTACTGTATATGCATAAACTGATGTAAATTATGATTGTGTAAACTGACTTTACTGTAATGTTAAACATAACCTAAAAATATTAGAGATAAGTAGTAAATAACATAATTATTTTTTCTAGGGTTAACCCTTTCATTGCGGCACCTGATTCTAATAGGATAATACAGTGTGCGGTGCCGGAAACCTCGCGCGGCTGCGTACGGTTCCCGCAAGTAACCACATTTTAGTAGTTGTGATTTTATATAGTCAATGCGGATTCAGCCGTCTCCCGCACTTAAATAATTTTTCAATCTGATTTATCTACAAATCTTAAGTTTCAGGTAACGCATCACATGTATTATAACAAGAACGTTAATTTGACATACAAATTAGTTTATGCGACATGATAATGCACTTACAACTTCTACCGACGAAAAACTGCAATTTGAATTGACAGCGCGTGATGATATACGAGTACATATGTATATGCGGATATATCCAGCTCCCGCACTAACGCAATGGTAAGTTTTTTGACAGCAGCATGCGGTGGGATATTTAAAATCAGTAAAAATAGGTAACCAATAGTGCAGTAAATCATGCGGCTGCGCCCGTCTCACGCATTAAAGCACTTCTCTACCCTAGCATAAATATCCGGCTCTCGCATATCAGCCACACATTTTTTTTACGGCTTTATACGGTTCCCGCAGTGAAAGGGTTAATTAACAATCAAATTAAAATAGTATAATATAAAAAGTTAATATCGATTCCCGCTTATTTACGTAATTAGAGGTTACATACCAATTAATGTTAGTTGTTTTTCTTTTCCAATAAGTTCAATGATTTGTATGAAATTCGATAAACTTCAGCCACATACAATTCAAGAATCAGAAGCCATCTAGCAATAAATACACTTTTAGTGGATCCCTATATGGCTTTTAATTGCTGAACTTTATGCAATTGAAGTTTACCGAAGCCTTTAATATGCTTCTATCAAAACTTACTCAACATCATATATACCATTGTACATTTGGCGATGACAAAATATAAAAATAAGGTTAGGAAGAATGGAAACATTTTTATAAAATAAAAACAACAATTGTTCCTCTTGTGACTGGCTGCATGGTATAGTACCTAAAGCCAAAAAAAAAAAAAAAAAAAAAAAACAACAATTGCTAGTTCTTGACACTTCTGTTACTTCTACAAGACTGAATATACCATCATGGAAATAAACAACCACCAATTATTTTGCGAGTAATGCTTAACCTTTTGCACGCCGGAGGCTTGTCGGTGAAGCCCCGACTAATCTAGCCGTGGCGCTCGAGGCTTGTCGGTGAAGCCCCGAGTACAGGTGTACTTAAAACAGCTGTAAAGAGCGAACCGTTCGTCGGATCGACTCGCGGTTAAGCGTCATCTGTAGGGAAAGAAGAGAACTACGTGATGCCGGTGGGCAGCACTCGCTGAGGAGTGATGGGGAGGCGGGTTGGGGCGGGGAGAGGGGAAGCCGTCTGCGAGATTGGTGGAAAGGGAACAACAGCGCTGCGAGTCTCAACACGCTGATTGTTGACGCCAGGTGGAATTGTCAGGTGCTGTGTTTTGTTTCGTGTTTTTTTATTTGTGTGTGCGTGTGAAGTTGTTAGTTATGGCGGCATTATCGGAAGAGGAGCAAGCGAGATTGGTGAATGATAGTGACGAGGAATGGGATTTACCTGAAAGTGATAGTGACGGAAGTATGTTTGAAAGCGATGACAAAGTTGTGGACAATATTGGTAGGGTTTCCATACGTCTGGATTTACCCGGACATGTTTGGGTTTTTTAGGCATCCGGGGAAGTTCGGCCGGAATTTGAAAAAATGTCCGGGAAACCTGGACTCCGTAAAAACAACTTTGTTGAATATTTTAATCGCTACGACGCCACGTCTCTGACAAAGTCTGGATTTTGTCCGGATTTCGGGCTCACTTGTCCTGAATTTCAAAAACCCTTTATGGAAACCCCAAATTTTGGTAACCATGGATTGAGTGATAGTGGGGATGGGGGTAGAGGTAAAGCGCAAGGGGGTGGTGATGGAAATGGCACAGGAGGTGGATGGAAAAATATAAGTGGGAATGACGCTAACTTTTCAAGCTCTTCCTAGGGAATCGGCTGCAGCGCGCAAAAGGGTTAAATGATAATGTCTTTCGGGAAAAAAATTGTATAAATTATTTAGTCCATATTTTTAACCAATTTCACACATTTTTTTATAAGCTGATTTCCAGAAAACTAAGAGCAATCTTCCCCAGTAATACTAACAATACCACAGTTACTTCTTCAGCTTCGTTTTTCTTTCCATTTGCTCTATTTCAAGCATTGAAAAATGGCAATACTTACTAAAATATTTTTTTGTTATTAGAGTTATTTAAAATCTCATGAAAATCATTAAATATTGTACCTAGTAACAACTTATTTTTTAGCTATTTAGCTAAAGAGATAAAACTTTTCCAAACAATTTTCATAAATATGCTAGTAGTAATACATTATTGACAATGCATTATAAAACAAAAAAAAATATTTTAATTGTATATTTATAAATAACAGAATTGTGTTAATCTCAATTTTGATTAGATAGTGGTGAGATACAATTAATTTCATATTTTATTATATTCACTCTGCTGTATCCAATTTAAATATTATTAAGAATATTACATGATGATATTTGCTTTATCAACATTATCTGCTATCCATTAATAAAAGGATAAGCAGCAACACCCCAGATATGAGAAATCTTAAAATCATTAATCATCAGCACAACTCATGAGGAGCCAAATTTCAAGCGATATCTTTGTTTACAATTTTTTTATTTTAAAATAATTTAATTAGAATCTGACTGTTTTTTTTTAGGTTTCCAAATAAAAAGAGGAGACAAATTAAAAAAAAAACAGTATTTAGGTTAATTGAATGTAACATATTTCTGAATAATTTGATACCAATGCTTATCACATCAAATAGCAAAAAAAGATTTACTAAGTTATATGTCCTATAAACAATTATTTCACTGCATATCTTTAATGATTTTATTATAAGGTTCAGGTCCTTCCTTGGAGTATTTCTACAATTTCTTCAGAAATAATGTAAAAAAAATATATAATTCCCAAAAAAAAAAAAATATCCCCAGCTGGACTTTTCCTGAATTGAAAAACTTTCCTGCAGAAAAAATCCGAATTACAACACACTCATTAAAATGTCCTCTTTCTAGTTGTCAAACTACCAATAATTTTCCTATACCCACAAATATCAACACAGCATACCTGTGTTTGTCGTCATCCCATCTTCCGTAACACAAATCGAGTCCACCGAGGAATGCGTAGGCCTGATCTATGACTACTATCTTCTCGTGATGGGCCCACAGGAATACTCCTGCTCTCGCATGATCGGGATGCCTCAGGACTTTTATATTATCTGAGGCTTCCAACAGCTTCTGCTTACTGTAATAACTATTCAAGCCGAGGGCCATCTCCACTTCCTTGTACAGTAAAATGTAGACTTTAACACCACTCTTCTGCAAATTATTAGTTTTTACAGTCGTTTGAAAATATAAGATATGGGTTCTATCATGGACATTAAAAAGATAATATAGCATAGCAGACTATTTTGATCAGAATCAGAAAAATTTTTGATTAGAAATAAGTTATAGTAATTTTTTTTCTATATGTGTAATCCAGGGATGGCAAAAGTAGCGGTTCTTGCGGTTCGGAACCGGTTCCGGAATGGTTCCACCAGTAGAGAACCGCTTCCAAAAGTGGAACCGGTTCCGTCCCGAACCGTTTTTTAGAGTACAAGAACCGTTGTTTTGGAAGCGGTTCCGCTGTTTCGGGAATTTTGGAACCGGTTCCAAAACCGCTTCTTTTCTAAACGGTAATGGGATGATTTCGTAAGAACCGGTACGAATACCGGTTCCGTACCGGTTCCTGGGGTATTTTTTCTTCTTATTGGTTTAACCATTAGGGGCTGTCCGTAAATTACGTTACACTATGTACTGTAGAACACTTTTTAACCTCCCTCCCCCCTCACGTAATAGGATATTATATCAAAAAGCGATATACCCAGGAGAACGCTATATTCGGGAAGCGTTATGTCCAAGTTTTACTGTACTTACAAAAAATAGGAGAAAATATCGAATATATTATCTGGGGGTCATATATGGTCACATTTTTGGCACAAAAATCAATTAAATTAAGGAGCTTCAGAGTGTTTTTTTCTACTCCGAAATATTTAACGTTACAATTCGGGCTTCTGTTGATCAGATGAAGCAAACAAAGTCATTTAGTTGATTATAATTTTTATTAACTATCACTTTTATGTTCAATATCGAACGTGGAATATGGAAATAAAAATATTAACATAATCAAAAATACTAACAAAAATACACAATTATTATTTTAGGATCACAACAATCCAAAACGTTACACAACCAACCTAGAGGGATGCACACACTTTCGGTACGATTGATATCTGTAAGGAAGGGAAAATTAACTATTCATGACGTAATTTACGTCTCACCCCTAAACGGTGCAATCTTCTCAAAATCTAACCAAATTTTGACTGGCGATCAAAATGATTCGTTTATTCCTTCATAAAAAGCATGTTTAACCTTACAAAAAGGAGTTCTTTAATTTCTTTTTCGGAAAGGCGGCTGCGAAGAACGTCCAATATAAACCGCAGGTGTGAAAACGACCGCTCTACGCTCACTTGAGTCATAGGATCTCTGATTCTGCCGATATAGCCGTTAGTCTAATAATATCGCCTCTTCTTAAAATTCTGTATTATAAATTGCACAAAGAACTGGTTCCTATCTAAGAACCGCTTCCAGAACCAATTCCAAACGAGAACCGGTAAAGTATTTTTTTGGACCGGTTCCATCTTTTTTAAAAAGGGAACGCTTCCAATACCGCACACAAAATGTTAACCGGTCCTGATTCCAGAACCGCTTCCAAAATAAAACCCCGGAACCGCTCTTGGAAGCGGTTCCTTTTTGTGACAAAGTGGAAGCGGTTCTGGAAGCAGAACCGTACCACTTTTGAAGAACCGGTTCTGTTGCCATCCCTGGTGTAATCCATATTGATGCATCATAAATAGAATGCAGAAAATTTAGGTTTTTGACATAAACTTTTATTTACATTTTGTCTTGAGTTGGTACTTATTCAAAGTTCAAAAATATTAAAATAACCTCAAAAATTTCTTAATAACTTCAAAAAAACACTCCATAGGTCTAATATTTGAAAGAGACATTTTGTATGTACAGTTGTACTAACTTTGTATACAGTGTGTCTGTCACCTAACGAATATTACATACTTCACTGGCATGTTTTACGACTCAAATGGAATTGGTTTACCAAACTTAGATAAGACAAATATGTCGATATAAAAGGTTATGGGGTATTAAAATGTTTTTTTTTTTTTTTTTGTTTTCTCTATAACTGAGTCAGTCACACCAAATTTTGTTTAGATTGGTTAATTGGGGTCTGAGTTATAGAGAAAACAAGAAATAACTGTAACGCTCTGTTATGAAACAACCGTAACATTTTTTTGAAATCATGCTTACAAATAAATTTAAAGATTTAAAAATTTTACCATATGGTGCGTAATTTTTGGGATAATTTCCTTTGTAACTTTTGCAACAAATAAAATTGGCACGTACCGCTTTCCTCTCAAGTAACTTATTTAGCTGCCAATAGTCGCCTACTATAGATGGACGTTTCAGATAAATTTCAGGGCTCAGCCACCAGTCGGTAATGAATATTTCCTCGTTGGCGTTTTCTATGGCGTCAGCAACAGCAGACATGTACGTGGCGCCGTCAACAAACCATGAAGCAGTAATGTTAGTCCTGAGAGGTGCAAACGAATGATGAGGGTTGACTTGCGTGAATTCCCTGGCTAGAGTTTAAAGGAAAGTAAAATAAATTTGTGCTAGGATTCAAATTGGCCTTTCACATATAAAACACCAAAGAAGACCAACTTCATCGGGTAAAATCTTAGACACAAATTTAAAAAAAAATACATTATTACACAATTTCTCCTTTTTGTCATGTCATATGTCCACAAATTAGTAGTAGAATGTATAAATGCATCTCGGTGTATGTATATGATAAAATTTTACATTTACAAATGGAAAAATTTGATTATCTTCTACATATCGCTTGTCCGGAAGAATAGTGACACATCTCGAAAATTAGAAATGTCAAGAAATGCAATTGAAAGTTGTTATAATCTTTCACTGAGCAATAGAGTGATTTTTTTTTTAAATTATATTATGTATAATATTATATTATAATAATATTATATTATATAATAATATTATAATATTATATTATGTATGTTAAAACTGTTTACATATCCTAGCAGCATGTGTCGGATCGTTATCTTGTTAAAATGTGAAGGGACGACCCAAAATGCATGTTCTACATGGCACTGCGTGCTGTTCTAAAATCTCTAAATATTTTTCTTTCCTCATTATGCCAATGATTTTTACCAAATCGCCAGGTGTTAAGCCTGCAAAACAACTCCAGACCATTACATTTCCTTCACAGTGTTTAACGGTAGGTACCACGTTTGATTCAGCCACTCGTTCGCTTGGCCGCCAACGCACAAATATTCGCGTAGAAGTTCCGAAAAGTTGAAATTTGGAGGCGTCGGTCCATAAAACTTTTTTCCAGTCTTCAAGTGACCAGTGCTCATGTTCTCTTGCCCAAGCAAGTCTTTTTCGTTTATGTACTGGCTTCAGCAATGGTTTTTTTCACAGCCATAATACATCCCCGTAAGCCTGCAGATAGTAAACGAGATTTTACTGTGGTAACTGAAATTTTAATTCTCCTTTTTAGTTCTCCATTTACTTGTCGAGTTATTTCTGATGTTGTAAGACGATTTCGCTTAGATGTGGTTATAATAAATCTATCCTCAGCTTGCGTTATTACCCTGGGTCGTCCACTTTGCCTTCTGTCCGACAATTCTCCAGACTCTTGTTTCCTAATAAGAGTCTAGTGTACACCTTCGGGGAAATCACAAGTCTGGTCGCAATATCTCTCCGAATAACTCTCTCAAAGTGCAGATAGACTTGGTTGGATAGACTTGACCAATTCTCAAAGTTGGTGTATCAATATTTATTCAACAAATAATTAATTGATTAAATTACTTTTATGCAAAATGAGGACATGTGAAAACAATAGTAACAATAGTTTGTCTTGGCTGTAACCTAATAAAACAAAGCAGCAATAAGCATTACAAAATATAAAGTTTACTTTTATTTTCAGGACATAGTAAGATTTTTATCAATGATTAAAATTCTGTTCATATCCAACGTACCTGCCGCTAACTTTTAAGTGTCCGTATTGTTAATGACAATGACCTCCAACCAGATTCAAACAATCAGATAAAATTTAAACAATAGATAATTACTAATATTTACAACAATTGTGTTATATCAATGTGCAGGGCTCTTGAGTGTGGTTTGCAAGTCTTATAAAATTTCGCATTTATTTTACATAACACATTTTTGAACTTAAAACAACTTAAAAGTATATATTAGTTGTAAAGAAGTCATTAAGATATGTGTATTATAATAATACTCATTCTATAAATAGGTTCCTTATTTTTACATTGCTTAACATAAAATTAGCTTAGTAACACTAACAATATGATGAATTCAGTATATTTCCTTATTATATTACGCAGAAAAAGGGGCTGACAGACCAGGTCCTGACTTCATATTTGCCGAAAAAAAAAATAAGATAAAAATGTCATGGTTTTTGCAATATAGGCAATTTTATAAAATTGCTTCCTTAGTCAATATTTTTGTGCCTCAGCTTCAACTGAAGACCAATTGTTATTTTGGATTGTTATTGCAATTTTGGTATTGGTCAACTTTTAAGGGCAGTTGTAGATTCCATACAGTACATTTTTTTATAAAACATGAATAGTCAAAGCTGAGGTGATAATTACCAACCTTAAAATTGAAATTCTAAATTTTTTTCTTAGAAGTATCATGGACTTGTAAAATCTTATAGTATATTCAAATGACGTGTTATTCAGCTTAATATAAAAAAAATCAACAATCGGCCTTCATTTGAAGCTGTGGCACAAAAATATTGACTTAGGGAAGCGACTTTTCACCAATTTTACAAAAATGGTTACCTATATTTCGAAAAGGAAGACACTTTTCGACAATCTAATTTTTTTTCATCAAATGTCGAGTCAGGACCTGGTCTGTAATCTCCTTTCATTTGACGTTGCTTTTATACAGAATATACAGGGTATCCCGCACCCTGTATATTCTTCAAAAAAAGTTTTGTTACAAATTGACATTGGACAATGGGATTTACTTTCAAAAGGAAATTTACAACAAATTCTCAAATCAAACTCATCAAAAGTGATGATATACATTTGAGATAATAATTTTAATATTAAATTTTCATATAACGAAATATATTTTTCATGGAACAAATTTTCAATTTTTTTTTTATTTGTAAACTATCTTCATTTAGTTATTTTTTTATTTGCTTACACGGTAATCTTATTTGGTATTACTGATACTTGTTAGGTATTTGGAGTTCTAAAATTTGATTTAGGTTTTCTTGAACCCAATAATCAGTTTTTTTTTTGAGAAATGAGATATCATACTACAGCACACAATACTACAGCAAACTCAATTATCGTCAATATGTTGACTCACCAAATGTTGCCGCAGTTTCCTTTAGAGCATCTATCCATTCTTTGCTCCTTCTCCTGGTCCAACACCGGAAGGTTATCTGTCGGCTAAGTGTCTGAATTTGGAATCCCATCTGTAGCCCCAAAGCGTACATTCCGGAAGCTACTTCGAATCCCTGGTCGAACAGTACCACACACTTCACACCACGACCATCTTTTGGGTTCATGTAGCCAAAAAATGTGTCCTTTATGAAAAACCACCTTTTCACCCACCGTGAACATATGACATCGTTGCATATGTGTTGACACCTTAAAATTACATATCCAAATGACTTTTTATAATCGGAGGATTTACAAAAACACATAAGAGTTTTTGTATTTCATTGACAGTCTCCTAATTTTAATTTTTATAAAAGCGATTATTTTAAGACACCCTCTGCAAGCAATAATATAAGAGTAATTTTTACCTAACACAGAAAAAACAGTGGTACAATCCGAAACAGTTACAGCCAGACTGACCGGGATGAGTACTTCCCGTCTTTTTGTTGATCAAACCTTCCTTTCCTTTGATTCCTAATCCTTTGATGAATGATAAATGAGATATTTGTAAGAATTCTATCTGTAAAAATTGTATAAACTAACAAACAAGCAAATATTTGTTCTATAATAATAAAATCCCCCCCCCCCCCCCCAAAAAAAAATGAAACACACATATACCTACATATGTGACAAGTATTAATCGGAATCGTGTCATTATTATGATCAATAATTGGCACCATTATTATTCAGGAAATAAATATAAATAAACCAGCACCATCATGAGGTATGTTCTAAATTTTGAATATATTTATGTACGTATATTGAATATTAAATGTATAAATAAACATGGAAGTAGCAAATTAGGTAAAATATGTAGAAGATGTAATGGACGAATTGTTAGGTTGGTTAGGATATTCACCTGAAAAATAAGGATTTCAAATTTATTAAAGAAGAATAAAAAAAAATACATATTTCAGTCCAGGACCCTAACTTTTTGTTATCTGTGATGCGATTACTAATGAGTAATATCGTTATGGTGCCTGTGATGACACTTGTCTTCAATTATATAAGATTATATATCCCCATCGCTGTCTTAGGTAATTAGGAATTATTAATCGATTAAATTTTTACTTACTCATGCAGACCTCTAGTACCTAATACAATTTAGGCGTAAGCCTAATTTGTCAAATAAATATAGCAATAGGTATCACAAATTATCCAGGGTGGCAAATCTGAAGAAATTCATTCTCAAAATTCATTGTTTGCATTATGACTTTTTTTTAAAGAAAGAGTAGTATATCTGCTTTTTATCTTGCATATTCCCATTACATATTAAACTAAACTATTATAGACCTTTACAAGTAAACAATGATGACTCTAATGACATTCTGTTATCAAAAAAGTGTGAGTCTAATATGAAAGTGACAAGAACAAACATTATGCCTATATAATTTGATTGTCAAGTATATTTTTACAACAATGATAAGAAAATGTTAACAATCCATACAATTACATTAAAAATTAATCAAACCCAGTGTTTAAATGAATGAAAAGGTATATGTGTACATACTGTTGCTGGATGATTTCGGTAAATTGTTATTGACAGCAGATTGTTAAGGTAATTTTCTAGCTGTTTCATTCTATTTCCCAACCTATCGTATGAAACTAAAATCTCAGGTTTCTTGGGAAACCTAAAAAAAAGCACCGCCATAGTACATATGGTAAAACGAAGTAAAAACACTAATGAAATGAATAAGTAACATATTACTTTAAATGTGACGATTATTACCTTGGAAGAGCACTTTTTCTCTTTCCCTTGGCAGATATTGGCGCGTTCTGTTTAAACGTTTTTCTTTTATTCTTGTGTGTTTTACTAGGGAATGGTATATTTAAACTAGTTCGAAATAAAACGAGCTGCTGATGAAGTGTCTGTAGCTGCTTGTACCTTGTCTTTATTTGCCACGAGAAATTTCCATGCATTAAAGATATGGTATATCTAAAATACAAAGACAAAAAAAACATACTTATAGTTTTCAGATATTTTTAACATTATGCTTAATATTTCTTTTTAGAAAATATAAACTGTTTCTAATAATAGTGTCACTTCTACAATAAGATGCAAAAAAATGAGACAAATATAATTAACATGTGAATTAATTGGATATTACTTGAAAATATATTTTTATGAAAAAATATAGTTGCATGGTTTTCTTAGTAAACCATATGTTTTCATACTATTGAAGTATTAAAAAAAAAGGTGTCTACTAATCTTTTATAAATACTTCTTAATTTTAGATTTATTTTTGTTGAAAGCTATTGTATGACAAACTAAATATTATAGATAATAAACTATCTTACAAAGTGAAAATAGTTCGCACATTTTTATAAATAACCGTTGTATTTATAGAAAATAAAAATATTTTTGGTGTTTTTACAGAAATACACCTTGAAAATATCGCTGAAAAAAATAACAATAAGTAGGTATTAATTTTGTTGGTTCTGTATATTTCTGATAGAACAGAAAAAAAAATCATATTCCAACATCAAAAAAAAAATCATTGTGAGAAAGGTTTTAAGGGGTCTTTGACCTTGTCTTTGCACTTACAACAGCGAAAAATGCACCAATGCAAGTATTTTTGGGAATTTATTGTAGGAGAACTATGAAAGCCAGGATTGTGGAATAGGGCTCATATTAAAAAGCAAACTCTCAAGTATTCAAAAAAAAAATCATTGTCATTAAAAAAAAAAAATAAATGTTTACATTGAAAAATGTGGAGACATATTTTTTTGCGGAGATCAAAAGGTGTACCTGACTGGTGAGGCTGCATTCATCTGAAACAAACGCAACTAAATTTTTTTTTGTTTATACCATTTTCAACAATCTGTACTGTGGGTTTTTCAATATATTTTTCCATTTGTTTTATTATTAACAATTAAATGGAGAAAAAATTGATTTTTTTTAAAACTCCTGCCAAAAATGGAATTTTTCAATTTTTCAAAAACCCACGGTACAGATTGTTGAAAATAGTATAAAAAACTAAAGACATTTTGTTGCGTTTGTTTCAGATGAATACAGCCTCGCCAATCACGTATACCGTTTGGTCTCCGCAAAAAAGATTTCTCCGCATTTTTCAATGTAAACATTTTTTTTAATGATAATAAAAAAAATTTTTGGATACTTGAGAGTTTGCTTTTTAATATATGTAAGCCCTATTCCACAATCCTGACTTTCATAGTTCTCCTACAATAAATTCCCAAAAATACTTGGTATTTTTCGCTGTTGTAAATGCAAAGACATCTTAAATTTAAAAAATTGCTATTTTTGAAACTAAGACATAAAGTAACATGTATTTGCTAATGTAATTTTAGAAGTTAGGAAATACGGTTTCTAAATTATGAAATACAAAAATAAACACATGACAAATCAATTTCAAATGTATTCCAAATCAAATGTGTACATTTGGTGTGGTGTTTACTGTTTAATATCACCAGATGTACCCACTTATTCCTATTTGAGTAAATAAGAACTGCTCAGTGATCTTAGTATATTTCGTAATAAACAAACAATAACATGGTTTATTAAACCTGTCTAGTAAACAATAGCAGGCAGGCAATTTGTTAATGACATCCTGGTCCAATTAACACTTTATTACAAACACATTTGTATTTGATAGCCAATAAACTTAAATCTGATAATGTACTTCATTAGTCCTATTATTAATTACATAAATGTTATTAGATAATTACCGGAATTGATAAACAAATAATATTGTAATTACAAAATCAATTTACAGTAACTGTCAGTCAATTTCAGCAAATTGTATGACATTTTTTCTTAAAAATCTAATTTAATTCATGTTTATTTTTTATGCAGGAAATAGGAATACAAAAGTTATGTGCTGCTTAAGCATTAATACATAATTGTGTTAAATTAGTTTAACACTAGCCTGTTTAACAAAAGTACAATTCAATTGGCTCTCATTTCAGTAATAAATAAACAAAAAATTGAAGGTTATTTTTATTTAACCTTCACCTAATAAATCATGAGAAGTCAATAACACATTTGTTTCTATTTAATTTTTCATCAAATAAAGCTAGTCTTATAATTAAAGAAAAGTAGGCAAAAGAAAGTCCTACTTTGGATTTTGGATGCTACCAAAAGTTACTTACTAAAATGAAATAAATGTCAAAATATACTTACAAATTTGGATTTAGCATATGGGATGTTAAATTTCTTTCATAATCTGTTATGGTAGCTATTATATCAACACCAGGTATAAAGACGTCTCTATGGTAGGAATTAAATTTTTTGTAATTATGAATTGTATTGTATGGTACACCATCAGTATATTCACCTAAAACATTAATTACCATAAAATAAAGACTACAGAAAATAAAATAAATACATAAATATAATAATCTTGTTTTTTTTTTACTCATTATTGTAGCAGTATTTGTCACCATCAACTTTATTATAATAAATAATTTATTTTATATTTAGCAAGCGACTAAAATCACACTGCATTTTGAAATATCTACATACTTTCAAGTTCTTCATCTGAATTTACAATCGCCACGGGTCCATCACCCATATCAACCAATTTTATAGATTCCGGCACTCCTAATTCGTCGTCATAATCCCCATCTGATCCCAAACTAGGTCTTGTAAGCGAGAACTGATTTGCTTCTGGATTATCTTCTTCATTTTCCATGCTAGACACATGAATTTAAAACACTACTTCCCTCAAATGCAAAGATAGTTTTACCTACATTAATAACTACCTTAAAATGTGTTATTTTCCAATAGATATCAAATTTTTATTTGCATGAGTCTACAGAGTTATCACAACTGTCTTATCTTTACAGTGTAATGTTTATTAGATAAATGTGTGCAAGGCAAATAGTGTTAATCAAAGCATTTTAATCTGGAATAAAAAAGTTTATATTCGAAAAAGCAGTGTGTTGCTTATTTCAGTTAATAAAATGAAGATCCTAAAAAATTGTAAAATAATAATTACTACAGCATAGTGCAAAAATATGGAATAAACAATATTGTACCTACTTAGACCTACACACACTTTTCTGATACCTAATTCACTAGTTTAAATTAATTATGTTGAAACACTTTACTTACGTTGATTAAAAAGAACCAGCACTATAAGGTAAACTAAAAATAACTGAAAATAGTAGGGAATATGGTATTCTTAATTAATAAATAACATTTTCCTGACATAACCACACTTTGCGTGTGCAGTTATTCAGTGGAATAATCAAGTGCTGTTCTCAGAATTCCTTCTCCCCAGTGACGGTAACGACGTAACGACTAGTCCAGGTGAATCATCTACAATCGACATCATTATTTGTTGATTTCTCTCTTGTATGCTTCAGGCTGAAGGTTCTTGAGAGCCTTGAGAGTTGGTTAAACATTTTTATTTTTGTTTTGACACTTGTTTATTTAAACTGATCGATATGCAACCTTCAATGCGCACTTCGAGTGTTGAGGAGTGTTCGGTGTTTGGTCTAAAATTAAAAGCAAAGAGAAGATGCAGGTCCGGTTCTAGATTAAACATGTCTTTATTGGATTTGTTGCAGACTACCGCAGGTTGAAACTTTTATACAAGTGGTTTTGCTGTGATAAGTAATTTTTATAAGCAGATGGGAGAATTATTCAGAATTTAATAAAAATAGTGATCTACATTTAACAAATTTAGATTATTTTATTAGATATGTAGTGCATGTACACTACCCTACCCTCCTAGTTTCTTTGCCTTGTATTGAAATACGAAAAACAGTATACTCGTTTGTTATTTCTTGAGAAAGGTATATTCGAGTACATAATATACTGAGTGATACATATATTTTAGGCCATTGCAGTCGTATACAAATGTATATTCTTATTTTTAAAATTAAACTCTATGAATCTTGTTTCATAATATAAAAACAACATAAAATTAATGTTGTGTTTACTTACATCTAGTGTAGTGGTGTATACAAGAGACATAACCAAACTTAATTGGTTGTACTTAGTTGAATATCATAATATTTTGAAATGTATTACCAAACAAGAGACTTTTTTCATATACATACATATATACACTCGATTCCCTCTTAAGTCACCTTCGCTTAATTCACATTCCCTCTTATTTCACCACGTTTTTCCCTATTATGTCACGAAACTGTCCCTCTTAAGTCGCCGCCTGTAAAAGTTTTAGAACTACGTTTGGAAATGGGATTCTCGCATGAATATGTACAATTTTTGTTGAAAAAAATGATTGTGCAATACTTTAAATATAGACACCTATCCCTTAAAATGGGTTAGGTGTCTTTTAAAAATATTTAACCTTTAAAATATTCATTCAAGTGGAAAATTGAACTTTGTCACGCACGACTGGGTATACTTGCGTTGATTTTTTTCGTTCAGCTGACTCGTTTTTCATTAGAGCAAGTGCTGTGGTATATGTAAATATTTCTTTTTGCAACTAAAAACACGAAAAAGTTGAGGTTATGATTGCTACTTAAGAGAGAATAAATTTCGCGACTTAAGCGAGAAGATGATGCACGGATTTGGTGACTTAAGAGGGAATCGAGTGTACATACATACATGTATGTAATGTACATAGTACTTAGGTGCAGTTTTATACATACTTTATGCTGTTACCTCGTAGTCGCTATAAAAATGTATTCTCGCATGTACAGTAAGGCGGAGCGTCACAGTCGATAATTGTCTGATCGAAATGTTTGGGGCGGAAAAAAATTCCTTTTGGCCTCAATAACAACTGGTTAAAATTTGAAAACGATCGGTTAACATCTTTTGCCTCCGACAGAAGCTCAAAGTTTGCAAATTTTAGTCAAAAAATGAAAAAAATGCATTTTTTAAAAAATACGGTTTTTAACGTTATCGTGGTTTTTTTCGTGGCACAAATAACGTCATTTGCTTTATAAATTGTGAAAGAGTGTTTTAAAACATTTTAGACAAGCTCTTTTTGCATCTTTAGTTGTCTGAAATACTCCTCATTTTAGTGCTATAATGCATAAATCTGTGTATTTGTCGTTTATATCTGATATGCACACCTTGCTTGGTGGCTTAGCTTTGTTTCTGTGATGAAAATTTAGCGTTTTGATGTTTCGAGTTAAAACGGCCATTTAAGATTTTTGTATTTACTATCATGCAACATTTATCTCGCTTTTCGTTTTCGAAGCGACCCAGAACTCACCACGGGGAGGTAGCTGCAATTTGAGTTCCACCCACATCCTACCCAACCAACCAACCACGAGTGCTGTTTAATGGATCGGTTTCCAAGGATCCACAAAATTTGAAGTCCTTCTTAGTTTCGAAGGAAGGCATTTTTTGCCTTGACTGGGGAGTTGTACGAATGAAGCCATCTCTCTTCTCTGGGCCACAAACTTTGGATGGATGCAGTTTCGGTTACAAGTTTCACCGTTTTTCTCAACGGTCTGCGTGTGGCATGGCAGTCTCGAAAATAAATACTTATCACCTAGGCTCTCACTGACGATGCACTGAAGGTCTTCTGTAGGTAAATGAGCCAGAAGAGGGGCTCAGTTACGTTTACTGTGGCCCAATCTATTACAAATTCCTAACATTAATCTTTACACATCTGATTACATCGATGTAATAGATTGGGCCACAGTAAACGTAACTGAGCCCCCTCTTCTGGCTCATTTACTTACAGAAGACCTTCACTGCATCGTCAGTGAGGGCCTAGGTGATAAGTATTTATTTTCGAGACTGCCATGCCACACGCAGGCCGTTGAGAGAACGGTGAAACTAGTAACCGAAGTTGCATCCAAAGTTTGTGACCCAAAGAAGAGAGATGGCTTCATTCGTACAACTCTCCAGTCAAGGCAAAAAATGCCTTCCTTCGAAACTAAGAAGGACTTCAAATTTTGTGGATCCTTGGAAACCGATCCATTAAACAGCACTCATGGTTGGTTGGTTGGGTAGGGTGTGGGTGGAACTCAAATTGCAGCTACCTCCCCGTGGTGAGTTCTGGGTCGCTTCGAAAACGAAAAGCGAGCTAAATGCTACATGATAGTAAATACAAAAATCTTAAATGGCCGTTTTAACTCGAAATATCAAAATGCCAAATTTTTATCACATAAACAAGCTATGTCACCAAGCAAGTGTGCAGATCAGATACAAACGACAAAAACACAGATTTATGCATTATAGCACAAAAATGAGGAGTATTTCAGACAACTAAAGATGCAAAAAAGAGCTTGTCTAAAATGTTTTAAAACACTCTTTCACAATTTATAAAGCAAATGACGTTATTTGTGCCACGAAAAAAAACAACATAACGTTAAAAAACATTTTTTAAAAAATGCATTTTTTCCATTTTTTGACTAAAATTTGCAAACTTTGAGCTTCTGTCGGGGGCAAAAGATGTTAACCGATCGTTTTCAAATTTTAACCAGTTGTTATTGAGGCCAAAAGGCAACTTGTCCCGCCCCAAAAATTTCGATCAGAAAATTATTATTAAATAAAATAAATTATTATTACTCTCCGCCCTAATGTACAGGCAACTGCTTATTCTTATTGCTACACTTATTCGTTTTACTGGCTATATATGCGTACTTTAGTTATTCATATCATATCACATTTCATATCTCATATTTAGTGAAAATGTAAGAAAAAAAATACAGTTATGAAAAAAAGTGTAATAATTTTGTATATTTTTAAGACTCCTTCATTTGCACATATTTTGCCAATATCAATATTTTTCAGTCAGGTATAGTGTTCATGGAGTGTACCTCGAAAATATGTAAAATATATATTGTACATACTACATAGCATAGCTAGTTTATACATAGATATGTATGTACCCACCTATACCTGTTACCACAAAATCCTGCTACTTGCACGGTTTGGACCATAAACTATATTTTTATAAATGTATGTACAAGTCAGTGGCGTGCCAACGTCTTCTGAGCTCTCACCCCACGGTTTACGTATTTGTATACCGTGCCCTCACCCAATTTATATTTACAAGGCCCTGAATAGCGTGCCAATTTAATCATAATGCATATTTCTTTTTTTCAAATTGTTTACAACAAATATGTAGGATGTTTCAAATAGCAACGTCAAGCCGAAAGGGGGTTACAGAGCAGATACCGAAAGTACCGAAAGAACTATTGTAAAATTGGTGAAAAATCGCTTCCATAAGCCAGTATTTTTTTTACAACGGTTTGCCGATTGTTGATTTATTCTTAGTTCTATTGAGCTGAATATTATTATACAACAATAGTCACGGTAATTCATTTTTAAGGATGTGGTTATTATCAAGTTCAACTTTGACTATAAATAGAAACATACAATTTAGGCATTACTAATCGATACCAATAAAAAAGATAATAATATATACATATAAAAACATTTTTTGTTAATTTTTTTTCTGAATCGTTTATTTCCAAGAAAAAAGACAATAGAAAAAAATAATATTTCGGTTCCATGATATGTGGTACTGATCTTAAATGAGCAAGTGGTCAGCGACCCTCTACAAGCGTAGGCAGGGCCCGGTTACGAGAGTTATATTATAAGCATGAAGGGGCCCCTAGACCGATGCTCCCCCTATCAATACGGACCCTACGGGCTCGTTTGACACGCCATTGGTACAAGTATAAGTAGCTATTGTAGCTAACTAATAAAATTCAATTAGGTACCGTAGATGTTGTAGCAAGTAAAATATTGTGTTAGAAGCAAGATTATGTGACAAAGGAAAAAAAAGAAGAAATCGTATCTTAGAAACGGGACTAGCAGACAAAATGTTGGTGACATTGAAGGCATTGCAAGTGAAATTGCTTCGTAGGATAAGCCAGGGACGTATTTTCCTAAGGGCGTAAGGGGTAACTGTCTAGGGCGGCCTGTTCCAGAGGGGCGGCCGAAGGGACTGGAATCAAATTATAGTAGCTCTTGAAACAATAAAAAAAATTAGAAATGCGTCGCTGGGATAGGCCAACCCAAAATTCTAAATTGACGAGTTACCTAGAATATTTTTGGTAGTAACAAATTACGAATATGCTTTAACAGTGAAAGCATGTGTTTCAAATACAACGTTTTACCATGAAAAATAAGTGCAACCTTCATGATAGGCACTGATATATGTAGTAGGTAGCATAATTCTTATCTACTTCTACCCAGTAAATATAAAGTTATTCTATTTGTCACTATTAGTTTTTAATTAACTGGAAACGACAATAAACTGTCTCCTTCTACTTCGCGCGAGCAATTATGCAGATAACTAAAGCGCGCAGTTATGGAAAAAATAATTACCTACCGATATCGATGCGGATACTTTAAATGGTTAAACGTTAGATAAGTGCAATTAGGCGCATCGCAAAACGGAGTCACAGCGGTGCCACGCACATTGAAAAATGAAAGTCATATGGGTGTGTTTGATTTTGGCGGTGTTAGTGAGCTCGAGTCTGGAATCCTCGTCGGATTCGGACCAGGACTACCAGGAGGATTCCACGCTGTTCGCGTATCCCTTATTAATCTTTGACTTCTTGAAGGGCAGAGCCGAAGAGATTCTGGAAGAGGTGGGCGGCAACACGGAGTGCGCCAAAGATTTGAGACTCCTCGTTCAAGATGCCATCTTCAGGGAAAAATGGGCAATTCGTAGTAAGTAAAAGAAGAGTCGTGATTCTAAGAACTAGAAAAAGTGATAAACAAATAGATAAACATAATGGCGGATTTAGGATTTCTTCGCACTACGATAGCTTCCCTCCCTATTAATAGGTCACTTATTTATTTGTACCAAGCATTTTATAAAAAAAAAATGTGTAAATTGTATCTAAGTTATTATCATAAACTACTTGTTTAACACCAGTTGCGGCTGGTAAAATTTGAAATTCTCGTATTTTAGTACGAAAGCATGGTACCCCCATCAGGTTTTAGGGACGTTGGAATTATTTTGGACTACCAGACCCAAAAGGAAGGCTAGAATAGCAAACAGTTTCAAATGAAACTATCAAGAGTTTCCGGGGGTCATGATGCAGATTAAAAGAAAGTAAAAAATTTCGTTTGAGGCATTACTTTCGGTTTAGTAATATCCGTTTAAAATATGATATGGTTCTTGTACTTCCTTACTAAAATGTGATAATCTCAAATTTTGCTACTCTCCATAACTAAAAACTATATTAATTAATGTCGCCCCAAAACATATGGAATACATACCCCACAGTCTTTGACCAATTAGAAACCGTTTAGGCGTGTATTAGCGCGGTATATCAAGTACCTTGGTTTGATTGCTACAGTCACGTCTTAAAAATGAAATAAGATACTATGTACATATGTAGGTATTTATTTCTGGCTTTGCGTTTGACTATTATGAGTTCAGAACTGTTTTTTGTCATCATTTATAAAATCTTATTATAGTATAGTCTACTCGTATGTCTACACATTTGGAATTGCATATATCACATTAGCGCACTGTAATTCCTAGCCTTCAGCTCTGGCTACAAATTTTTGCTCGTGTGTAAATGAGCCAACCCATAACTTGTAGGATTTACTATTTTGCATCACAGTGTAAGGATTAGTTTAGTGTTCCATTGAGTGTGGAACAACTTAAGACATCTAAGATGGAAAGCATTGACTTTCTTTCTCTTCCATTATTTCCAAATTTTGTATATGGCCATAAAATGTTGTTCTTAACGACGTTTTTTAATCAAATCTTGAAACATCTTTCCACTTAAGTTTTTGCACATAATTTTTGAATTGTTTTGATTTCCCGCCAAACTCAAAATGATGAACGCCACTGTTCAACGTCGAAATTGTCTATATCGATATACTCGTAATTATCAAAATGCAACAATAAATAAAAAATCTTACATGATGCACATTTATTTATTGCCAGTCACACTATACATATGTATGTATGAATGTATTAAGAATGTCCTCCATTACTATGATTATAAGTTTCATCAATTGAGATGGGTATAATCCAGTCTGTGAGCTGGGGAACTAGGCCAACTAAATAAGTTTGGTGTAGCTACTCGAATTCAAAAATTTTTTTTTGCATCATATTCTATGAACCTCTAAGGTCATTCGTGACTATCAACCAACTTGGCAAACCCCCTCAGACCACCCCTATACTATAAAACACACCCAATTCTCAACCTCATTCTTAGAGTGGTATTTAATTTTTGAAAAAAATGACAATTAAGTATCGGCGGTGGGTTCTAGGAAGTTTTTTGGGTCGCTGATCATGAATCCGATGTCATTTTCCCGAAAAATTGATACCACGGCCGGAAAAACTGGAAATTTTGGTCAGTTTTGCGGAAATGTAATCATTGTTCACGTGTTTTGCGTTTTTTACATCATAAAGATATCCATCAGCGTATAATGATAACGAATAACGAAAAATCATGTAAATTTTCTGGAAAACCTGGAAAGACAATTTTTCAATTTTATGAATATGTTCGTGTGATAAGTCGCTATTGGGGTTTCTTGGGGCGTTGATCATGAATCCGATGTCACTTTCCCGGAAAATTCATGCCACAGCCGGGAAAACTGTAAAATTGTGTCACTTTTGCGAAAATTGAATCATTGTTCGCGCGATTTGCGTTTTTTACGTCATAAAGATATCCAGCAGCGTATAATGATAACGCATAACGAAAAACCATGTAAATTTTCTGGAAAACTATGAACATTTTGCAGAAAACCTGGAAAGACAATTTTACAATTTTATCGAATTGTTTGTGTGGTACGTCGCTATTGGGGTTTTTTGTGGCGCTGATTGAGAATGTTATGTCATAAATAGCTGAAATTAACATTTAATTAATGGTAAAATGAAGGTATTTCAAAAAAAGTTTTAATTTGAAAATTTGAAAGCATGAATTTTTCGGGAAAGTGACATCGGATTCATGATCAGCGCCCCAAAAAACCCCTATTGCGACTTATCACACAATCATTTTCATAAAATTGTAAAATTGTCTCCAGGTTTTCCGGAATATTTTCATAGTTTTCCAGACAATTTACATGGGTTTTCGTTATGCGTTATCATTATACGCTGCTTGAAATCTTTATGACGTAAAAAAAGCAAGTCGCGTGAACAATGATTAAATCCGCAAAGGTGATCCAATTTTCCAGTTTTTCCGGCCGTGGCATGAATTTTCCGGCAAAGTGACATCGGATTCATGATCAACGCCCCAAGAAACCCCAATAGCGACTTATCACACGATCATATTCATAAAATTGAAAAATTGTCTCTCCAGGTTTTCCGGAAAATTTTCATAGTTTTCCAGAAAATTGACATGATTTTTCATTATTCGTCATCATTATACACTGTGAACAATGATTAAATCCGCAAAAGTGACCCAATTTTCCAGTTTTCCCGGTCGTGGCATGAATTTTCCGGGAGAACGACATCGGATTCATGATCAGCGACCCAAAAAACCTTCTTGAACCCACTTTCGATGTTTAATTGTCATTTTTTTCAAAAAATAAATACCACTATAAAAATGAGGGTGAGAATGGGGTGTGTTTTATAGTATAGGGGTGGTCTGCGTTAAAATAATAGATATGTATTTCCATAAAACTAAGAAATCCTTAAGCGATCTTTGTGTACAAGACCTGTTATTTTAGTAATCTGCCAGCACAGTCTACCAATTTGTATCAAATAAACGGTTAGTTTATTTTGCATGTGTGGGCGAAGCTATGACGTATAAAGATACCCCCCTCTATTTTTCACGTCAGGTGTCACTTTTTTTAGACAGTTTGGGGTTAGATAAAATACAGGCGGTATAACAAACTCCTGTCAAATGTATACGTCAATGTCAAAATCTGTTCACCACATGGTGATGTAAAAACGTCTCCCACATTCAATCGTGATCTGTCAGTACATGGCGGTGTAGATACCCCAACAGTCGTAAAATCAAATCAACAAAATGCGTCTCTGAGATAGCAACCTGAGATCCGATCTCAAATATCCAATAACGTTATTTCCAGTGTTGGACGCGTCAGGGAAACTTCCGAGTGGATTACTGTACGGTAACTACCACGTCATTGGTAATTTTGACGAATGCATCGAAATAAGAGAAGAAAAAGATGATCACGTTATCGACGGAAAGTACTGCTCGGTATCGGTAGCGCCAAGTGCCCATTTCAGGACCGACTTAACTGATCTCTTGGACTCCGTTGCTGTAAGTAAATTGATCTGTTTTACTCGGTTACATAATTTATGACAGATTTTAATAAACAGGGTGGCCGGAAAGTCTCCGATGTATTTACATTTACATTTACAATTTTAATCAAAATACTTACTAGTGGGTGATCCAAATTGAACTTTATGATTTGAATTACGCGCCATTTGCGTTATGTGAAAACTACCACCAGAAACGCCGTATATTTATGATCTGGGTTTTACAGAACACGGTAGTTGATGCTGATTTTTGTAAAAAAAATCATATTGTCCGATGAAGCCCATTTTCATTTAAATGGAGAATCGCCAAAATTGTTGCATCTGGGCTAGTGAAAATCCCCATGTTATTCAAGAAATACCAGTGCATCCACAAAAATGCACTGTCTGGTGTGCACTATGGGCTGGAGGAATCATTGGTCCATACTTTTTTGAGGACGCAGGTGGCAACGCTGTGTCAATGGTGTACGCTATCGGGAGATGCTAAACAGTTTTTTTTAATGAAACCAACGATTTGAATTTGAATGACATGTGGTTTCAACAGGATGGAGCCACATGTCACACGCACGTGAAACACTCACTTTACTTCAAACCAAATTTCCTGGTCGTGTTTCTCTCAGAGGGGTGACATCGATTGACCACCGAGGTCTTGCGATCTAATCCCATGAGACTTTTTTTCTGAGGATATTTGAAGGAAAGAGTTTATGTCTACAAACCTGCTACTATTCCAGAGCTAAAAGAGAACATCAGACGTGCAATTGCTGAAATAGAGCCGCATTTACGCAAAAGCGTTATGAAAAACTTTGCTAAAAGAATGGTATCATGTCAGCGGAGCCGTGGAGGGCATTTGGCTGACATCATACTTCATACCTAACTGCTAAATTTGTACTTTCTACTTTTAGCAATAAAATTCGGGTTTTTTTAAATATTTTGATTTTTATTAAGAAAGCAAATCCTAAAGTTCAATTTGGATCACCCGCTAGTAAAGAAGTTTACATCTTACATTCTCATCCTCATCTCAAGAAAATACTAAAGAGTCTTCATTGCCCAATTATCGGTTGACCAATGATTTGATGGTTCACCTTGATCTTTCGCATAAGGGTACGTTTCCATTGCACGGTATGCGATGCTATCTTGTGTGAGGGGCTAGTAAAACAAACATGAATATTTATCTAAATGTTCCGACAGCGTGCTATACAGAGCGATGCGACGCAATGCTAATAGCGCCGAGTGCGAGCGTATGTTTGAAAATCAAATTTGTTTGATATTATCGCGCTAATTAGCCCAAAGTAGATAGTATAGTGAAGCCGTTTGTACCTATTACACGCATGGACGCTGAAAAATTAATATTAGCCGTAAGAGCTCGACCTCCATTATGTGATCAGCAATCCAAACAATATCACAACAGAGACGTTACCAACAAACTAGGACGGGAAATGACGTTTCCAAGTAAGTAAATGCATGTTAATCTTTATTTATATCTTTATTTTAACATATTTTATTTTATTTTATACAAATAAACAGTGGTACCTTGTACATTTTCCGAATATATGGTAAAGAAAATATATATGTATATATATATATATATATTAAAATACTGTTTTTTTCTAATTGAAATGTTATTTTTTTTTAAACTTTTTTTTTTATTTATTTTTTGATTTATCTTTTTACTTAAATAGCTTTTGGAAAAAATTTTAATTAAAAACTTATGTATGGTACTATACTTAAGAAATGACCTTTTGTTGCTTTTTTCTGCCAATCTATTGGTATTATAAATTTTACAAGTCGCTAAAATTTTATGACTTTAGAAATTTAGTGTTTAAGGGCCAGGACGTGTATTTCAGCTAGTTATTAACACTAATGTTGTAAATGAGTTTACACAAATTATATTTAATATTAAGATTTTTATGAAGGTAATTTTAATATCTATATTGATTTGATTCTTTTCGAATTTATAAAAATATGCAGCCCAAATAAAGTTGCACCGCTTTCAATTTTCAATTAAAAATAGAAGGACTATACATTGTGTATCTAAAGCCGGCTAAATAGCGCGGCGGCCCACAAAGTTTTCACACATCTCAACGTAAATAACAGGGTAAGTTTAACCCATCTCTTTCTAAATTGCAACCGTTTTATTGTTTTCATGAATTTTGTTTTTGCACATACAAGTAGTAAGTAGTATGACGCGTACGCTTATGGCCCGCCGCTCGGATCTGCTGGCTTTATAAGTAATTCTAAACTTACCTTAATGTTTTAAGGTAATGTTTTAATTAAGTGTTTCTTTTACTCCGACTGGTTTTCTAAAATTCGTACTATTTTTTTGTAACAATGGAGAGATGCCATTCAGTGTATATTGAAATGTTTCTGAAGACATGCTAAAATACTCATGAAATTTGTTGGGATCCTTTTCAAATTCTTTAAACAGATGGTGAAACTCTCCAAATCGTCTTCTACCTTTATCAATTGTATGGATCCAGAGGTTTCTATTTCCGACTCTTTTTTTATTTTTTTTCTTCATAATCATGTAGTATTTTAATACAGAATTTACGATCAGAATCACTAATCACTAGTATTCATGACCGATCGCAACGAAGCACAAAAACTCACTGATAGCCGGATAGCGGTGTATGTAAACACGTCTGATTAAAAAAGCAAGAAATATAGCAACGCATCGCCTCGCACGGCATAACGTTAGCATCGCATAGTGTGCAATGGAAACGTACCCTAATCCTATAAGAAATGGCCAACAAAATAAAAAGCCCCAAACAAAAAGGTAAAAATTATAGAAAAATAATTTAAGGTTAAGGATGTCGTAAACGGACCGGGGCGGGTCGCTAGTAAGTTATAATTCAATGAATTTACTCGCTATTATATTCGTTCTTTCTAATGTCCGGATACTCCAGACGTATGGCGGTGTTGAGAATACCTACATATGTACTGATGGATGCAAAGTTATTAACAGTACTATGGCGGCGGTTCCGTCTTGCATGAAAAAAATAATTTCATTCAACAAAATAATAAATTGATATTGAGGGTTGAATAATATCGGACCCCCTCCAAAAGCTTAGATCAGGGAGATTTTTTTTTATAAAATATTTAAAATCTTTACAATTTAGGCTAGTTAGAGTTTTGACCATGCATTTAACTTAGAATCCGCTTATTCGCTGTAGTATGCCGTCCCGGCGCGGGAGAACAGGGTGGTCATTATTTAAAATAAATATAATTTTTTTTAAAGTATTAAAGAAAATAAATAATTTCTGGGGAAAATGAAATTTTTGGAAAAAAATAATATTTGAACTTTAAAAAAGGGTTATCTAGAACAAGAGGCTCTTTGCCCAGGCCTTAATGTAGTTTAACACACGTGACAGCAAACATTCCGAACGAAAAATTTATTACAGCTGTTACCTCGTGAAAAAAAGGCTCATATTTCGTCCAAAACATAGGAAAACGCGGATTGTCCAGAAAGTTAAAAGACATTTCAGGAACATAACATCACGTATAAATCAAATAAAAATTACGATTTTGTAATACCACACTGTTATTGCGTGTTGCGTGTTTTGTTCTTAAACGATCATAACGACAATTCTGTTTATGCCACCTTCTTAAATGTTTTTTAGAACACTATACAATAGGTATATCACATTGGGAACATGTTCACTTTTAAGTCCGGTGACCCTTAAGGGGTAATATCACCTTGTGACTTTTTTTGTCACGCTTTTTTTATTGGCTTAAACACTCCTTAGAGTATTCAAGAATGACAAAAAATGTCGATTATGAGGGGGAGAAACTTGTAAGTGGGTCAAAAAGTCGTTTTTCCGAGCGTAGTCGTAAAGCAAAATCAGCGGTTTTTTGAGTGCGCTGAGAAGCATACGTTTGGGGTCTTTATTATTCTATATATGAATTATACCGACCGACACAGAACTCCAACGAAAGCTTGAATTCGCTTGTGTGGCGCCAAAGAACACGTCCAGTGGCAAATCTGTTCTTGATACAGTAGTTTATATTGCTGTTTTATACTTCACTGATGGTTGTAACGGATTAATGCAAGTATGGATCTAGTGGGTTTGAAAATTGGATCAAATTGCTATAATTGTTCTGCCCTGAAGCCGCCAGAGATTACCCTGGCGGGAAAGGTAATCCCATACAAGAGCTCATCTAAGTACCTTGGAGTCACAATAGACTCCAAGTTGAACTGGAATGAGCATATAGCAAATCGCACCAAGAAGGCTACCTCAGCCATATGGGCGTGTAGAAGAGCCTTCGGGTGTACGTGGGGACTGAGGCCGAGAATCCTTCACTGGATGTACACGGCCATAGTTCGCCCCGTTTTTACCTATGGTTCATCGTTTGGTGGCCAAGAACAAGAACGGATAAGGCTAGAAAGCAACTTGATAAAGTTCAAAGACTAGCCTGTCTAGGCATCACTAGTGCAATGAGGACAGCCCCAAGTAGGGCCATAGAGGTCCTCACGGGGCTGCCTCCTTTGCACTTGGTGATTGAACATGAGGCCATGAGGTCGGCTTACAGACTGACCGGACTTGGCCATTGGATAGGCGAGGAACAAACTACTGGCCACGCCACAATATGGAACAAGGCTACCACAAAACTGTCCAGTACTCCTTATGCTGCAGGACAGTGTGGAGCCTACCATTTGTCCCAGTCCAAAACTAGGGATCCAAATCCCTAGTAGGGATGACTGGGATAACATAAATAATACTATATGCCAAAATGGAATCATCTGGTTTCCAGACGGCTCCAAAATTGGTGATAAGGCCGGAGCGGGAGTATATGGCAAAACCACGAGGACAAGATTATCTTTTGCCCTCGGATCATATGCTAGCCTTTTCCATGCGGAAATAAATGCTATCCTAGCATGCGGGATGGAAATCCTAAAAACGGCTCCAAAAAGGAGAACGGTTCAAATATGCACGGACAGTCAAACGGCCTTGATGGCTATTGAATCCAGGAAGGTCAAATCGCGACTCGTCCTTGACTGTAAAAAGATTCTAAATGATCTGGCCAGTTGCAATAGAGTGATACTCACATGGATACCGGGACACTCAGATGTTCCGGGAAATGAGGAGGCCGACAGACTGGCCAGAGTAGGATCAATAGGGTATCCCATAGGACCTGAACCTATATTAGGAGTCCCTTATTCAATGGGGGGTTTCAACCATGAAAGAGCTCCTAAATAAGGAGTTCGAAAAGTCATGGCAAGAAGCCCCGGGTATGAGGCAGGCAAAGACCCATATTATTGGGCCTTCGCTCAAATTAACTCAAAGTCTCCTAGGTATGAACCGAAGAGACATTAGAACGGTGACAGGACTCCTTACAGGCCACTGTCATCTTAAAAGGCACCTCCACATGATAAGGGTCATAGATGATCCTGAATGTGGATGGTGCATGGAGGATGAGGAGACTGCATCCCACATCCTCACAGAATACCCTGCAATTGCAAGGGTCAGAGAACGGCACTTTGGGACCTGTGTTCTGAACCCAGAGGATGTTAAGAGTATTCACCCCAGGAAAATATGCGCCATTGCTAGAGATGTCGGCATACCTGGGTGAATACTCATGGAATGTGGGTGCACAATGGGCCCGTCAGGCGGCCTAAGTGCATGGGTTTTCCCGCCCACTTTTCTCATTCATTCATTCATTCATTCTGCCCTGAAGCCCATGCGATGCGCATCTCGCTTTCCGAGCGATCGCTCACAGAAGAGGCTAAAACTGCTCGCAGGGACGCAATTTCGACCAGAAAAGAAGAGGAGGCAGAAAACCTCCAATTGGAGCGGGCATCGCAGATTAGAGGTAAAACGAAAATTTTAACAAAATTTACACTCAAAACTTTAACTTCAAATATCTTGGCTCCACGTTTCTCAAACTGGGCGTACCAGTAGCTTCCTCAGTTTTTATCCGATTGACTTGAAATTTTAACTGCACCTTTAAAACAATGTTTTCTATGAACGTCGAAGGACGTTCACTATATTGTTTTTGGTTTTTTTTTTTTATTTTTAACGTACTATATTTTAGACTAAAGAAACTTTTTGTCTTTTTGTTCCAGATTAAAAACTGTGGCCTGTAGCGGTACTGCCATGTCGACCGTCCGTTTTTTTCCTTGCGGGCGCTGCTGTGCCGCCACTTTGTATCGTAAAATTAAAATAAAACATGTTTTTTGTAGTTAAAGACTAGTACTTTCATATGTACAAAACCTCATATCTCTATCTTTTTCTCTATCGTTCGTGGTACGTCTCAGAAAATCACGTGAAATTTATTGAGCACAAGGTGATATACCCCTTAATCTACTATATGCAAATGGTGTGGGCTGCATTTTGTTAATCAGCATAATGTTTTTCTATTGCATATTTTACTAGTTTTAGCTGAAAGTGTGTAATTTTTGCATAAATTACTACTTGTATACAATCTCTATTCACTATCCGTCTTTGTCTTTAATATTTTAGTGCTATAAGTAGCTAGTTACATTGTAGATTAAACATCGTCCTGTGAGAGTACGAGTAGTAAACTGATTATCGGTCCCTTTCATCAGGCGTGATCGTACGGACAGATCATCAGTCGCTTGTGAGACGGTACTTAGTTTTCTGCCACGAAAAAGGTCGCCTACTCACGTTATTTTTCTCAAATTTTGATAAAACTTCTACAGTCTAGTTTAAATATCCACTCATATTCCATTATCATCTTCAAGCTCTCCAACTATGCAGGATTCAACGTGACCTATCAAGCAGCGGATGTGATTAGACTCTTCAAGATGACTTATGGTCTATGCATTCCCAAATCCTGTTCCATAAGCTATTTACAGAATATATGGGACTATGCGGAGCACACATTTGGAATACCTTTCCATATCCATTTTCTTGACGTCCTCTGTGCCTATAAGGATATGGTACTTGATCCTTATGATCTTGATAAATACATTTAGTGAGTTTTTTTAACTTTATTTGATATTGTTTATATTAAGGTGTCTCAGAACTACTTAGAAGGGGTTATTTCGAAAATGATTTGTCCTAGCAAGAAATGTTAAATAGAAAGTTTGTTTTATTTAACAAAATGCCTACAATCAAATATATACAAGGTGCTTAAAAATGTCACCGGATATACATCTTTAGTTTTTAAAATGAACACCGCGTATATTTTTCTATTACTGGTTTATCCTTAAATTTTGGAACAACATTTGTGAAAATCATTTCCTACTCTATCTAACTTCTTACATATCTAACCATTTACTTACATATATACACTTCCATATCTAACCATTTGTGAGACGTTTGCTTAAAATTTTTGAGGTCATTTGTGTAAGTATAAATGCAATCATTTAGCATCAGCTCGAGCAAAGTTTTCTGCTTTACACAACTCGTACTCTTTTAAAAGTACGTCTTATAATTTCAGGAGTTAGTTGGTGACAATCAAGAGTTATTCTGTTCGTGAAATATTCAAGATTATTTGGTGTTTTGACATAAAAAACTTGTTTTAAACAACCCCAGGGAAGAAATCAAGAGGGGCCAGGTCAGGTGATTGTGCAGGCCACCTGGCAGATTCTCGGTTACCAATTCAGTCCTTTCAATACCTCATTCATAAAACCATAGTTTTGCATACTAATCTCTTAATTTTTAATTTACTAAAACAATTAAGGTTTATTAAAGAATTCTGAAAAACTGTTGCTGAACACTTATTCTGAATTTTGATATAATTAAATGACGAAAAACTGAAATAATGATATATTATTGGAAATCATTAATATAAATATCTAAAGCTACAATTATATTTACAAGGTATTACAAGGTATTTTTCATAGTTTACGTAATATCTAGATACCTAGTCTAACTTTTTTTATGCATTTATGTTTTTTATGCTTTTTTATATACCTAACTTCTGTTTTCAGTGCACTGTATGTTATGTATATTGCCATTCTTTTAATCAGTACTTGGTATGATTACATGATTTACCAATATATGAATGGTAAGTAGCAAAATCCAAGAATTTATTGAATACTCTATACTATTATGTATGTATGTATGTATGTATGTATGTATGTATGTATGTATGTATATACCTATAATGTATTTTTTTTTCAACCAATATTACTAATGTAAGAATATCACACGGGTTCCCAAAATTACAGCTTATATTGAATACCGTCTGTTTTTTCAAAAAACTTTTGTTAACGTTTTGCTTAACATAATTCTAATGACTGTTTTACACACACCAATAATTTAGAATTAGAACTTGCTCTAATTTCTTGGCCAATTTAAGGGATATTAAGTAACTTTTTACATGTATTTAATCGTACCAACCTCATAATGAGATGAGGGATTTCTCTTAGGGACAAACCTATGATAACTCGTAGGTTTTAGTTACTGAGAGTTGGCAGTGTTGAAATTGGCCGTTAAATCGTTACAAATATTGCAAAGTGTAAACAGTTATTAAAATTGGACAATTTTAGTGTGGGTAATATCTACTTACCTTGAGAATATGTGATTATATACACATTGCTTGACAAGTTGGCTTAACCATTGAGATGAGTACGATTAAAAATAAATACACTGTCAAGTTCAAAGAATTCGTACTACGTTTTGTAATATTACGCATTGAAATAAAAGTTAATATTTTTTGTCCTTTCTCACTTCAGCTGATACAAAAACAGAAACAAACAATGAGAAGCTAATGTAATACTTTTCTGTTAAAAGTGGGATGTACTATCGGTGTTTGTTAACTTGTTAGTACTTTGCTATTGGAAGTATGGAAATTAGTATTTGTATTTCAGTCTAGGATTTAACGATACATGAGGGTAAGTGTAAATTAAGTAACGAGACTTTTTTTTTAATTCTTTTTATTCGAATAGAATTACAATTCAGTATTGTCTCCTTCAAAATAACTTCCTTGGGAAGTTATTTTGAAGGAGACGGTTTTTCCGTTCCTCATATCAGTGCTGGAACCCATTACTGAAAAAGCCTTCAGCTGGTCGGTTACAGCCGTTTGAATGTTTTCTATGGTCCCAAAATGACGTCCCTTGAGGTAACTTTTCAATATCGGGAAGAGAAACAACTCACAAGGACTCAAGCCAAGCGAATAAGGAGGCTGAGAAGCCACAGGATTGTTTTTACTGGCTAAAAACTCGTTTACTGAAATTACTGTGTGACAAGCCGTATTGTCGTGATGTAACATCCAGTTGTTCTCGATGTTCGGTCTCACACGCATGACCCTTTTTCGAAATTGTTCAAGAACATCTTTGTAAAAGTGTTGATTTACTGTTTGACTTGGAAGCCCACACACTTTGTGGATAATTCCCTGGCTATCAAAAGAGCAAATCAGCATGCATTTGATCTTCGACTTGCTCGTTCTTGCTTTTTTGGGTCTTGGAGAGCTTGAAGTGTGACATTCCATGCTTTGGCGCTTGGTTTTCGGGTAGTACTCAAACACCCTCTACTCCCTCCAGTCAAAGTCTAATCACCAGTAATCACTGACACGTTCCATAAAATGGGGATTATTTTCAATCGATTCAAAAAAGTCAAGACACCTTTCTCTCCTGATGTCTTTTTGTTCCTGCGAAATGTTTTTGGAACCATTTTTACTCAGATTTTTCTCATTCCCAATTCGTTAGTCAAAATCGGATGAACAGTGGTGTTATTAAAATTTAACTCTTCCTCGATCATTCTCGTCGTCAACCGAGGATCTGAACGCACAAGATCCCATATTCTATCGACATTTTCATCGGCACCAAAAAAAACTGGGCTCTTGAAAAAACACTGTCTCCGTAGGAGTGTTGAAGTTTTGCAAAAGTATCCGTTGCGCTGTGTCCAAGTCTGCAGCAAAACCTGATAGCACACCGTAGCTCAAAATTAATGTCACTCATTTTTAAAACGCACTAGAAAAAAACGATTTACGAAAACAGTCCCAAAGAACAAACAAATGACTCTAACAAGTTCAAACTTGTACTGAAACTGTTACATGTCTACCGCCCTTCCAAGTCTCGTCTCCGCAGTGTTGCTAGATTGGGCGCTACGTTGCCAGTCTCATTACTTAATTTACACATCTTGTATTTTAAAAGTAAATCTACATAATAATACAAGACTAATCCAGTGTGAAAATATGACAATCTCTTTATGTTGATGCCGATCAGCTAGCCTAATTAGTATTAGAAATTTATCGCATTAGTAAACTGACAATGTAAAAAAATATTGTCAATATATAGAGACATCCAAAAAAAAAACGTCATCAACTCTGGCTATGAACGAGAGAGATAGAAATAGCGGTCATGTCTAAGCTTTTCGGTTATGTCAAACTTTTTGACAAGTGACTGTCACAATTTGTAAAATAAACAATAGATGTCATATGATGTGACAGTTTTGACAAGTAAATAAGGTTATAAATTCGAATAAGAATAGAAATACGTCTTTTTTTTCTTGGACAACTTTGATGACGTTTTTTTTTGGATGTCTCTATATTACATTAGATCATTTCTTTCTATTCAAATGATTAACAAAAAAAATGTTTTTCTTATCTTTTAGATGAAGAAAAAATATCGCAATAATTACTTAATCGCATTTTCGCTCTACACTAATTCTAAAAAATTGTTTTCTTGCAACAAGCTCTCTGAGGACGATGGGAATCTTCAGTGCATCAATGGAATTAGGGTGCTTAGTATGTTGTGGATTGTATTTGGACACAGAATGTTGTTCAATAGCATGATGGGGAGTGTTAACAGTATTTATGCTCTCAAGGTGGGTACTGTGGGTTTTACATATACGGGATGATTTATTGAAAAGGAGATAACAGAAAATCCCTAAAACAATATTAAATTAAGAACACAAAATATAGACAGAACAAATTCAAAATTAATATTTGTTCAGTAACAATAATAACTATGAAAATTACCATTCAGTTCTAAGCAATAATAATATCCTTCATTGTTGTCGTATAACATATCATTTGGAAGTCATCGTTATAAAAATGTGAATTACATATCTAATTTTTTTTCTAAAATCTTTTTTGTGATAAAAAAGCATTTAACTCATTTCACTGTCATTATTGTAGTATTTGTGTAGTTATTGTATTTAACTATTACCCAATTTTCACAATCAAAAGACAAATACACAAACCATGCTGTTAATGATTTTGATTATGAATTAAAATTGTCATGTGTATATCTTTAAAGATAATAATAATTTGTAAAAACTAACGAAGGGTCCTTGTGTTTTTGTCCGACAATTGTGAAAAAAAAGAAATAGTGCATATATTTCAAACTGTTTTTACATACAGAATTAGTTTATATAATTTGACAAGTTATTATGAGTGTATTATTGAAATTAGAAGATACTAGACAAAATTTAAAGATTTTGGCATCAATTTTTATAACATGATTTGAAATTAAAACAACTGAATATAAGAAATATTAATTATAATTGAATCAAAGTCGTATTTTCTTTTTTAAATGGACGACCTGCATATTTTTGTATATTCTGATTCCTAAAATTTTTCTTTTTCCAAAAATATATAACATGTATATGTTTGTTTTAGCAGGTCACGGCATATCTAATTTAAAAATAAATATATGTAATGTAAAAATAATATAACTTATGTCTGAGGAACTTTCTTTTGAGCAACTAATTTGAATTATGCATTATTGAACGATGTAACTCATAATAACTTGTCAAATTATGGAAAATAACCCTGTACCAACCTTGTGTATTTGCACTTTCCTAATTAGATAGTGCAAAAATTTATTTTCTGCCTAAATAACTTTCTTTTTGTCTAGAAATAACCTTTTAAAATATATTTTTGGTTTCATTTTTCATTTTCGAACTATGGCGACTTGAAATTTCATTACCCACTATTTTTTCATATACAGCATGACAAAAAAGTCGCGCATCATACCCCCTGTGGGTTTTTTTTTAAATGTAAAGTTTATGTCGATTGACCAGATAACATTGAAGACTTGGAAACAGAAAATTTCAATGAAACCTGGCTATTCCTAATTGAAGACTTCCTAATAAATGCTATTGAAGTGGTTCAGAACCGGCTTTGGCACTGCATAGCGGAGGTCACTTTTAAAGAGTGACCCCAAAAAAAGAGCTTTTTTAGCCTGTTTTTCAAACACCTCTAACTTTACCTGGAATTTATGAAATTCGACTTATAAATGCTCAAAATATTCGTCTAATCATAAGCTAATGCCAAAAAGAAGATTTATTGCTCCAGACCCTGTGCATCCCCTTAAATGAAGGGTTAACTAACCCTCCATTTTTCCATTACGCACATGCGAGAAAAAGCATAATGCTACCGCCCAATAAAGAAAGGCTGTTTTACTACATGCAATATATGGTTTCCGAAGTATTTTTACCTCCTGAACACGAATTCGTGGTCAGGTTAACCCATAACTCTCAGTCTTCAAATCGCGATAATCTCTCTTTTCTGAAGATTTTCGACGATTTGCTGAAGACTGAAAGGCGATAGGCTTAACCTGACCACGAACTCGAGTTCAGGAAGCAAAAAACATTGGAAACCATGTGTCACATTGCAGATTCAGTCACTTCGCAAAAATCTTCATTTTTTCTGAAGAATTTCTACGATTTGCTGAAGACTGAAAGGCGATGGGCCTAACCTGACCACGGATTCGTGTTCAGGGAGGTAAAAATACTTCGGAAACCATGTATTGTATGTAGTACAACAGCTTTTTTTTATTGGGCGGTAGCAATTATGGTTTTTTCTCGCATGTGCGTAATGGAAAAATGGAGGGTTAGTTAACTTAAGGGTTCATTTAAGGGGATGCACAGGGTCTGGAGCAATAAATCTTCTTTTTCGCACTAGGTATGATGAGACGAAAATTTTGAGCATTTATAAGTTGAATTTCATCAATTCCAGGAAAAGTTACAAGTGAAAAACAGACTAATTTTGGGGTCACTCTTTCATTAGCTAATTATTGTTTTGTTGTTTTATTTTTTAAAAAAATAAATATTAAGTAAGCAATTACATTCTTTTACAAAAATTAACTTTAAAAATGTTCTTTGTCAAAATTTGTTTATGTAATCATATCTAATTTTTAGTGAAGTAAAGAGAAAAGGCTGCTCTTCAGATATTGAGAGAAAACCAGTTTTCAAAATTAACCTACGGTCGTTTTTTCCGGGTGTCATTAAAAACTAAAGGTCTCCATAAAACTTTTATTCAAGACATTTTTTCATACACAACATTATTAAACAAGCATTATGCGCGACTTTTTTTACCACGCTGTATATATGTACATATGTATGTATACTCTAAAATAAATCTACATACATTTGCGAACATTATAAATGTCGACTATCCAGTATAATAAACTTATACCGTTTCAGTGGAAGCAGAACATGGAAAACTCCTTCACCATCGCAGCGTTTCTGGGTGTGGACACGTTTTTCTTAATAAGTGGCCTTCTTTTAGCATATAGCTACTTAAAATATAAAAGTGTATTTCAGACAGCCGTTACACTTCCAATGTTTTATTTATTTAGATTTCTTAGGTAATGAAAGGACTGCTTACGATGTTTAGTTAATTTATATCAGTTAATTAAGTAATTGCCTATTAAACTTTTAGAATCATCAAAATAATTTGGATTGGTTCTTAGTCGATAAGAGAAAAGAAAAGAAAATAGACAGGGTAACTTGGGACGGTTTATAGGTCTATGAAGTAAGTCATTCAAAATTCAATACAACGTAGACACTGAGAAATAAAAAAAACTGACAAAAAAATATTAATTATATTTCTAAAAGGTGATTCAATTTGGATTTCCACATAAAAGGTATTAAAAAGAACACGGAGAAGTTGAAAAATATAAACAACATTTATTTGCCCTTCGAGGTTAGTTCATTACAATTATGTATGAAAGATATCATGTAAATGACCGCCGCGGCTCATGTGGCATGACGTTATCCGTTTTTGATAATCTTCGACTACTCTGCGGCACAAATCAGGTTCTATGCCGGCTATTTCGCGTCTGATTTTCTGTTTCAGATCTGCAATGGTGTTCGGTTTATTCTTGTAAACTCTGCTTTTCAGATACCCCCAAAGGAAAAAATCTGCGGGGGTTAAATCACATGAGCGCGGCGGCCAATTGATATCGCCGTTACGTGAAATAATGCGACCTGGAAAGTTGCCGCGCAGTAATTGTATTGTTTCTCCTGCTGGTGGCAGGTGGCACCGTCCTGTTGAAACCAGAGATCTTCGATGTCTATAACTTCCAACTGCTCCCAGAAAAAATCTGTTATCATGTTCCGATAGCGAACGCCAGTAATCGTAACAGCGTTCTCCGCATGATCCTCGAAAAAAATGGGCCAATTACGCCTCCGGACCAAAAAGCACACCAAAAAGTCATATTTTGAGGATGCATTGCCGTTTGAACAATCTCTCTTGGATTTTCCACTTCCCAAATGCGGTAATTGTGCTTATTTACGAAGCCACCAATGTGAAAATGTGCCTCATCGCTAAAGATGATTTTCATTCCAAAATTTACACCTTGTTCTCGTATTTATTCTGCAAACACACGGCGCTGTTGATGGTCTCGAGGCTCAATTCCTGTGTTATTTGGAGTTTGTATGGGTGTAACTGCAAATCTTTTGTTAAAATTCGCTGTGTAGTGGAATACGTAAGGCCCACTTGCTGCGATCGATGACGAATCGATGTGTTTGGATTTTCGGTCACACTTTCGCGAACAATGGCAATATTTTGTTCCGAACGACCTCTACGAGCATGCCGAGGGGTTTTGATGTTAGCTACGGATCCAGTTTGCTCGATTTTTTTTGGTCACATTTCAAATTGTCTTCTCAGAAGGTCGATTTTGCGCGCCAAAATATTCACGTAAAGCACGAAATGCACGTTTCCTCGATCGGTCATTTTCATAATAGGATTGGAGAATTTTAACACGTTGTTCGGTCGTATATTGCTCCATGACTATTTTTTGTTTATGTTTCTAGTTTACAAATCTGACGTTACCGTTGACAAATACATTGGCGTATCAAAAATATTTTAGATTGTAATGTGGAAACTCAATTTGAATCACCCTATGTATTAGTTATATTGATTTTTTTTAACGTTCATATAATTTGCTCAGGTTTAGCATACAAAAAAAAAATACATTTTAAAACACAAAAAATACCTAAATAACAATTACCCATATGTGACTTACGACCCTTGAAAATAATGTAAATTCCTGGTTATTGGAAGCAAAATTTTCAAAGTAGTTTATAAAGTACAATTACATGGTTTAACTTTTGTATAGGTATCTAAAGACGGCATAGACCACTATCCTATTTTATGCCGCTAACAAAAACAGTTTCACACAAGGTCTATATTTGCACAGCACATAAATTCTGGATTCACCATTATATACAACTTCTAATTTGGTTTCGTCTCAAGATGCCCTGTTGTCTCAAGTTAACCTACATAATTTCAAGATAAACTGCTCGTCAAATTTAGCGTAACACTTTTTAGATTAGCGCCATTTGCGTTCTATTCAAGTTACAGACTGCGGTTTTTAATTTTCGGTAGCATATGAGGTAGGTTTTAAACCCCACGTCGAAATTTAAATTCACAAGATTTTGATGGCAATTTCAGAGACCTATAGGATCGACTAAGAAGGACGCTGTTGGGTAAAAACTCCATCCCGGCACACATTGAGACCTCCTCAATAAGTTCTGTGTATTTGGCCAGTCTCCCGTCTCTTCAACCCATTTCCAAACCCCCCACTTAGCCACCCCTTTGCATTTATGCAGGGTTTTGCGTGGTTTGACCTCTGTTGGGCGAATCTATTGATCTTAATGCTGCCTAATAAATTGGTCTGGGGTGCCACAACTCCCCTTTCAGCCTTTGACAACTCAAACACTCCTCCAGGCCACACCTACACCGACCTCTCACTCAATCTTCCTGTGGTTCCGCCCCTGTAGAAGGATGTCGTTCTCATCCCTGCGTGAGATGTCATTTTGTCTCAAATTCATGTCATGGCATTACTTGAAGGTTCTGGAAGTTGGCGGAACACACTGCCGACGGCCGATTGAGCGTCAAAAGTGATAGTCCAACTCAAACCTATCCCCTGAAAATTTGCCGTCCTAAGCGGTTGTAAGCAGGACTTGATGCGTGGGGTGACTCAGAAAGTTGTCTTGAGGATGCACGAACTCGTTTTGACACACTCCGAGTAGTCCGTCTTCTTCAAATCCTCTTTTACTTCCCATCACCCTCTTTTTTTGATCACCACAAAATTTTTGAGTGTATGAAAATTCCTTAAAGGAAACTCGACTGGGCTAGCACCTACGAGGCAGACCGCCGAAACAGCACCTTTTCCCACTAAGCGAAAGCATGTTTGGGTGGCCTACCTCACAGGCGCTAACCCAGTCGATGTTTCATGAGTATACTTATGTGTATAGGTATAAGTATGAGGTACTTGTCCAGTGAAGGTAAGTACCGCGCATACCAAATATCTCTCGCGAATTTCGCGATTGTCGATTCACACAAGTGTAAAGGAAGGGTCCGGCTCCCCAACAAGTCTTTTTCAGAAAATTTCACCCACTCAACATTTTTTTGGAGGGAGTCAAAGAAAGAGGACGAAGAGACGCAAAATATTTGAGGCAGACAAACGATTCGAGGTGGGACGAAAAGGATTCAAGCATCCTTAGGAAGGTTTTCAGATGGTTTGGAGATGGAACATTTGGCGCTCAATTATCCCGCCAACTTCAAGAGCCTTCAAGTAATGCCATGGCATGAATTCGAGGCAAAAAGACATCCAGCGCAGCCTTCTACAAAGGCCGTACCAGAGGGGGTGGGTGGGGGTGGCAGTAGGTGTGGCTTGGAGGGGTGCCCCAGGGGTGCCCCAGGGCTACAGGGCTGCCGAAAATAAAAAACTTCTCTAATTCGAATGTTCTATTCGGCGGTAATGGCGGTAATTTAAATAATGTTACGCTAATTTTGACGAGCAGTTTATTTCGATGCATGTCTATTTGAAAAGTCTTACAATTTGAATTTCTGAAAAATATGAACCATATGGAACCCACACGACGATTTGATAATAATATTGCTTTTAGACTGAGTCCCGCTTTGCTTGCGACGATACTGTTCTACACGAGCGTGTTCAAGAAACTGTCAGACGGCCCTGCGTGGCCAGCAGTTTCAAGAAAGTTTTCTGCCGGATGCAGATACAACGGCTGGGCGACTTTCTTCTTCGTGAGCAACTATATGGACATTAAATACCAGGTGTATACAATTTACAGCCCGTTGTAAAACTTATTTTATCATCAGCTTCATTATGCTGTTTAACTAATAGCTCCTTGAGTAAGATATTGGACGGTTTTTGGTCATTTGTGCCAGTAATTAGGTACATTTGTCTACCACATTGTGAGATTATACCAAGAAATCCCAGATACAAAGTACCCAACTTATTTTGAGCCATAATATCGTATTTGAAGCACAGGATTTAGTGATTCGAAAAAATCATTTAATTTTTTTTGACGGAAGGCCAACACTTTTCTTTCGTAGATATATCGAAGAAGAAGAAAAAGAAGAAATAAACTGTGTTCTTAACTTAAGATACATTTTTTTGTTTGAGAATTGCAGAGACCAAATCTCAGATTTGGTTATGCAGTTGTTTGACATTTTCTGTTTGTAAAAAGCACTAAGTTCCTGGCAAATAATAATAACAATATAAGCAATTTTCACTGCAGCGAAACGCTGAAGGTGAATTTCCACGCAACGTAGTATGATTTTCTGCCTTTCATTGTTAAATATCCAAATTGATTAAAGGATGATTAGCTATTGGTGGTTTAAACTAATCTTAGAATAGTTCAAACCCGAACTGTATAGAGTACCTACTAACCTAATATCATACCACTTAGAATAATATTGCTAAATACTATCATATGTTTGTTTTCAGTGCATAGAACAGTCATGGTTTTTGTCAGCAGATACGCAACTTTATATTATATCTCCCATAATACTCTTTAATATAGAAAAGAAACCGTGGAAAACGTGTTTAGCATGCCTAGGGTTTTGTGTAGTTTCTGCTGCGTATGCATTTATCATCACATTTAACAATAACTATCCCACGTTTTACTTCGAGTAAGTATATAATTACTGAGTGAATTATGTTTCTTTACTAAAACATTGGTATTACTACCCCTGATAGTACTAAGGGCCCATGAGCCACTGTGGAAAATAGCTATGTATGTATATATGCATTTTCTATTATTATACTACATAACATATTATATTGCAACAAAATATCGTTAATTTCCTAAGAACTTCAGGGGGGATTTTCGTGCTTTTTTACATGCTCGTATTTTATTTGCATATTCTAGGGGAACTAGTGAGTATCAGCACTACCTTTACACACCTACTTTCGTTCGGATGCCACCATGGCTATTGGGGATGGTTTTTGGATATTTAATTTTCAAATACAAGCAAATCAGCATACCAAGGGTAAGTCGAATGTTTATTATAAAGTGTTCCCATAATATGTAGTGGGTAATATTGGGTATAATATTGGGATGAATTATAATATAAAATAAACGGAAGGACGAAGAATTATTAACGAAGAAACCGAAGAATTGAGGACGAAAGGATAAAATGGACTGAAGGTAAGAGACGGTGAAGAAATCAAGAGGAAAAAAGGAGAGAATATGATGAGAGAAAAAATTACGGGGAATGTTGAAACCGGGGAACTAACTAACTTACGTGAGAGGCCTATGTAGAAGAAGATATTCAGAAGACAAGAAGCGAGAAGAAGTTGAACGGAAAAAAGGAAGAAACAAAGGGATTGTGAGAGGGAAAGGCGAATGGATAGAAATGAGACATATAAATAGAGGAAAACAGTAGAGTTAGCACAGAGACAGATTTATGTATTCCATCCCATTGAATAATGTACAAGCAAAGTATCCGATTCCGACAAAAAATCGTTCAACCATGGCAAATAATTTTGCTTCAGATTAGTATTGTAAACCTAAACTGATTGCTCGACAACATGTAGTCTTAATTAATTTGTTTTACGAAATCTGATTTCCATACCTGTGGGTAATTATTTATTTCTGTTTCAGGGCGCTAACCTATCTCTATGGGTTTTCTCATTAAGTATCATGATATTTCTCATTCTGGTCCAATGCTGGCTCACCAGGAGTGCCTATAACGTTCTCATCGCTGCCACATATAACTCACTAGCTAGACCTGCGTGGGCAATTGCTTTCGGGTTAATTATTTTCTCGTGTGTCACTGGCCATGGTGGTTAGTAATTAGGCAAATATTTTAATGGGTGGTGTTAAAAATAGCGATATTAGATGTACAAGGTGTGACAATTGGATTATAAGATTTATTTAAAAAATAACTATTTTATGAATAATAAAATTTAAATATGTTATTCATTAACTTAAAATTTTGAAATTTATTAATATTATGAACAAGTTATGTGTGTAGCTGGTGATAAGGCATAAAACAATATAAATCAGTTTAGTTTAGTCCTGTAATTGAATTGTTACACCTTGTATTCATTTAAGTTAAATTTTACATGTAGTCTAATTCATTTAATTTTAATATCATCCCGATGACGCCAAAAAGTATACATTTGTAGGATGCAAACTTCTTTTTTTGTGTTCTATAATAAAATTACAATTCTCTAAAAAAATATATTCGGTTTGCAAACATTGTATAAAATAATAGATATACCTGTAATATTTAAAATGGTCGTTACCTAAAACATTTCAAGTATTTTATATAATTTCGACGGTGGTCTTTGTACATTTTGAAAATATATTCATTTTAGGTCTGATCAACAAGTTCCTCTCGCTTCCAGTATTTCGAGTTGGAGTGAGGATAAGCTATAGCTTGTATTTAGTCCATATAGCAGTCCTCATGTACTTTATCTGTAGCAGGAGAACACCTCCATACTTTTCCAATATGAAAGGAGTAAGTAAGGTTGTTTTCTGTAACCAAATGTTTTAATTTTTAATTATCTTTACCACAAAGTTCAATACATTAGTCGTACAGTGCAGCAACAGTAGCTTTGTCCTTGGTCACAGTAGACAAAACCTGAAATTGTGCATATTTCTTTTATAGCTACGGTAGTAACGCTTTTGTACATTTTGTTATTGTTTAATTGTTTGTGGGTATCTCTTATCTCTAGGGTATGATCGTACTATCTCGAACTACGTTCGTTGTGTGTAATTCGCGGGCAAAGTTAATCTGGGTGTATTGTATTTAATTGTAATAAATGCAAGAATTTCATTTACATCTTGGATTATGGTCTTGGAGTATGTTCGATCCATTTTCACTATCTGTGTAGTACTTCAGTATTAGAGAATTAATTATTATACTTCGTAAGAATTCTCATATTTCATACCTCTTTTAAATGGCATACCTATTCTAGTTTTAGAATAGAAGTAGTCTAGTCTAGTAATTTTTTTTGTTCTTATAATTGTAACTCTGATGATGGCTGAATAATGCCGAAACGTTAGAAAAAAACAAAAGATTTTGTTTTTATAAACTGACCGATAATCCCATAACAAGTTTATCAAGTTAGTAGTCACAACTATAACATTTTTATTGAAATATCTTGTTTTGTTTTAGATGCACGATTTTATGGGGGACATCGTATTTATTATTATGGTATCCACTGTATGGTGTCTATTTTTCGAATCCCCGTTTATGATAATTTCAAAAATTTTATATAATACAGGTAATAATTTTGTTAATAGGTGGTCTGGATTCTTAGATTTATTATTTTATAAGAAAACCACTTAAGGAATACAAGGTAATACAGAATCAATGTTTATGATGAGTTAGGCAAAAGGCTGGACACGTCGATTTTATTGTTACATCAAATATATTGTCGTGAGAAGAAATAGTGGCTGGCTCTGATAATACTACTGTCGCTATTTAGTGGGAAGAAGGCCAACATTCCCCTCCCCCCCAAAAAAAAATAAAATAAAATACTTTTCACTTAGTCCACCTTTCCCAAAATTTTATTCGCGTCCTCAGGACTAATAGAGTGAGTCTTTTGACTATTTATTGTATTATATATTGGTAGCTGGACATTTGACTGATATATACGAGGTGAGACCAACTATAAACTGAACTTGTTTTATTTTCACCATATAAACCGAATCAAAGTAAGCAAAACTAATATTAAATAAATATATTTTAAGATGTCCCGGAAAGTATGTATTTATATGTACTGTCAGGAGGTGACAGTACATATAAAAATAATATTAAAAGTCTTTATAAACATACCCCCGCAAATGCTTCCCTTTGGAGTTATGACCCTCTTTAGGTATCCTCAGACATATTCATTTCTATTTTTTTTGAACCCAGGTAGGAAGATGAAATTTTGAGAATAAAGTTGGACAAACAATTCCCTTATTTGGTGAGAATATGAATAAAATCCAGAAAACGTAAAGGGTATTTTTTTGAACACCCCGTACATATTTTTGGCGGGAAAAAATTCTGGTTATTATATTATTTGTGGCTCAATTATTTTTATAAAGATAATTCGATTTCGAAACTTTTTTCTCTAGATATTTTTTCGAGAAACGTGTCATTTTCCCGTAAAAAAAGTTAAAAAAGGTCACCTCATTGTTCACCCCGAGACAAACATTTTAAAAGTTTACATAGTAGGCGTCTGTCACTTGCAGTGATATTTATGCTGTGGCTTATTTGACAGCGGCCTTATCCCCGTACGGTGAGATTATCAGAGAATAAAAATGAATAATTTTCATTTCACTCACTGTCAATATGCAGATATGCATTTTATTTATGGTTTTTTTTTTCAACGAATGTACGTTGAAAGACGCAGACCGTCAGTTCGAATGTTGATACTGGTTCACGCACGACTTTGTGAAACTGGAAGTGTTGTGCCTCGTTATGTTGGCAGTGGCAGAATTTCAGCACGAAATCTTGAACTTGATGGTCAAATATTGAGAGCTGTTGAACAGAATCCCAGAGCAAGTGTCCGAAGAATTTCTAACCAGTTGGAAGTTAGTAGAATGTTGGTGTGGCGAGTACTTAAAGAAAATATTCTGCACTCCTACCATTTTCAAAAGGTGCAAAGTCTACAACCCCAGGATTATCCATTTAGAATGGAGTTTTGTCAGTTAATGCTGGACTTTCATTACCGAAACAGATTTTTTATGTACCATTTTGTTCATGGATGAAGCAACTTTTACACGAGATGGCATATTTAATTTGCACAACATGCATCAATGAAAATTCACATCCCATAATTGAAAGTCACATCAACAGACCTTCTCATTTAACGTATGGGGTGGGATTGTAGGCGACCATCTTTGGGGCCTTTTTTCTACCAAGAAGACTTGGTGCCACAGAATACGTAAATTTTTTGCAAACCCATTTTTTTGAGTTAATGCAAGATGTTCCAATTGCATTACGGCAGCGTTCATGGTACCTTCATGACGGGGCACTTGCCCATTTTAGTTATCAAGTACGACGACATTTAAACAGAGTCTTTCGCGGGCGATGGATTGGACGAGGGAATGATGCACCAATAAAGTAGCCGTCTCGCTCACCAGATTTAAATGCGGCTGATGTTTATTTATGGGGACATACTAAATCTCTCGTTTATAGCAGTTCTGTTAATTCAGAAGAACAACTTCGTCAGCGAATAGTAGAAGCGTTTAATGTTATTAGAAATAATCCTGATGTATTTACTAGAATCAGATTTAATTTTATTAGAAGGCTGCAAGCATGTGTTGAAGCCCATGGAGAGCAGTTTGAACATTTACTATAACTACCTATAAAATTTATTTACTTGTTTCGTTCGACAATGATATTAAAGAATTGTTTTTTTTCTACCATAGTTCCTACACTAATTGTTGTATTATTTCTGTCTATTTTAAGGTGTATATATATTTGAGCCACAGCATAAATGTCACTGCAAGTGACAGACGCCTACTATGTAAACTTTTAAAGTGTTTGTCTTGGGATAAACAATGAGGTGACCTCTTTTAACTTTTTTTACGGGAAAACGACACGTTTCTAGAAAAAAATATCTAGAGAAAAAAAGTTTCGAAATCGAGTTATCTTTATAAAAATTATATAATAACCAGAATTCTTTTCCCGCCAAAAATATGTACGGGGTGTTCGAAAAATGCCCTTTATGTTTTCTGGACTTTATTCATATTTTCACCAAATAAGGGAATTGTTTGCCCAAATTTATTCTCAAAATTTCGTCTTCCTACCTGGGACTAAAAAAAATAAGAAATGAATATGTTACGTCTGGGGTATACCTAAAGAGAGTCAAAGACACCTAAAGAGGAAACTCCAAAGGGAAACATTTGCGGGGGTATGTTTATAAAGACTTTTAATATTATTTTTGTATGTACTATCACCTCCTGAAGGTTGTGACATACTTTCCGGGACACCCTGTATAAAGTACAATGATTCGGTCAAATTTCCCCTTAATTTGTTTCTGTTTTTCTGGTTGCAATCATACAATTTCAATTTATATGTGAGTTTGCCTCGTACATAAAAAAATTCAAATGCCCAGCTCTACTGATAATAACACGTATCAGACGTCCATGTATATAACGACTATCTACACTGTTGGCAAAGGCGGATCCTCCGTCTAGAAGTTGATGTGTGTAACTTATGGTGGCCCCGCCCAACACCCTTCCCTTAGCGCTTCCCTTTTAAGTGAATTACGTTTCCAAATGAATTACTTATGTTAATAGTAAAAGTTCATATTTCAACACTATTCAATATCATATGTCAATAAAGAGATGGTTTTAAAAAAAGGGTTAATGTGCAAACTCATTTACGGATAGGGAGAAAATTTAATTTTTTCCAGGAAAATATACTGGATAACAAATTAGACGTGTCCGAGCTTTTTATAGAAATATTTTTATCCATGTTTATCTCAATTCACTCTGATAAAATTTTGTCATCAAATCAGATGTTTTTCAGCAGAAACAAATCATTCTACTTCTTTGTTTTTGTTTATACGTTTTTGTAGTGACAGGAAAAGGATATGAGGTAGTGAGCGCTAGCAATGACAACGCAGTTTCTGTTTACTATCATAGAGAAGGTGACGCCTTAAAGAAGAGTAAGTAAGTGAAGGACAATAATATTTCAGACGTTTTGGAGAAATGTAAAATTAATGTACCTATTCGAAATAAATACAAAAGCGTTTTAAATGTGGTATTTCATTAGTCTGTACTGCCCATAAAGAGAGTTTTCAGCAATGGCATTTTTTTATGTTACATCGTTTAGCTTCAAAACTATTTAGAGAAATTATTGTTTTTTATTCGGTATTGGGATTTGACATGCAGACGGGACTTTGACGTTGCATCCCAATATGGCGCAGATGGGAAAGAGATTAAATCTGCAATGGAAAACATTTGTGATTGGGTAGGTACATATCCTGTTCAATGGAAATATAAGGAAGGACTAGCGAGTGTTACAGAGTTACATTATAAAATGTGGTAAAAATGTACATTACAAATGTATGTATGTATAGTCTAATACACATACATATGTACTTATGTAAAGAGTTGATATAACCTAATGTTGGGTTGTCGGAAGAGTCATGACGCATTTTTTGGGCGATTTTCAAGGCTCATTTATTAATAAAAGAACAAAGTTCAATCAATGATGTATTGCATATTTTGATCGATGATCTTTTGCCATCTTTATATAGCTGCATGATTCCGCGCTTGTAGAAGGACCGCTCTTTTTTAGCAAAGAACTGGGTGAGGTGCTCTTTGATGGTCTGATTAGAATCGAACGATCTACCATTCAAGTCGTTCTGCAAGGAACGAAACGAATGATAATCTGATGGGGCAAGGTCAGGTAAGTAAGGAGGGTGAGGCAAGACTTCCCATTTAAGCTGCAGCAACTTTTGGCGAGTCACCAAACTTGTATGAGGTCTCGCGTTATCGTGGTGAACACTACGCATATGAAATTGATGAGTTCTGGCCGTTTCTCCGCAAGAGATGTATTCAAATCATCCTGTTGGCGACAGTACTCATATAGGCCAGTCAATAGAGCTTTTTGACATGACACGATTGATACCTGAAATCCGACTACGGGATACTTTTAAGTTCAGTCCTTAGATGAAAACGTATATGAATTGGACTAGGAAATTGTTGCACTTTTTTTTAATAACAAATTAGTGAAAATAAAATTAAAAAATTTTTTTTTTTTTTTTTTTTTTTTTTTTTTTTTTTTTTTTTTTATTTTTTTTTTTTTTTTTTTTTTTTTTTTTTTCCTCCCTCTCACCTTAAATTTTTTTTTTTTTTTTTTTTTTTTTTTTTTTTTTTTCTTTTTTTTTTTTTTTTTTTTTTTTTTTTTTTTTTATTTACATGCCATTAAATTGGAGTAAAACGCCTCTGAACACCGCGCGAAATTTGCTGGTCGCTGCAGCCGCTCCCCCCCTCCTAAACCTCGCTCGGCTGTCAGCGCGCCGCCGAACATTTTGCGCGGTGTTCAGAGGCGTTTTACAACAATTTACCTAATGGCATTTAAAAGAAACAAAGTAAATGGACGAATTGTAGTTTACACTCTGTAGTTTCCGAATCCGTCGAGAAAATGTTATTTAATCTATCGCTCGACGTGTTATGAAATATTCAAAATACGATGTAAAAAACTTTATTCGACTATTGTGCAAAAACTATTCTGATATAATCCAGTTTTTGCAAACTCATTCTTCGTGATATTACCTACATTTTCCTATAAGATTGACTCTTCTAATGCCAAAATACTCGAATTACGAATTTATTAAGAAAAGGTACTTTTTTGCGTTTTTTCCGAGTTTTCTCAGCGAAAAATGTACCGATTGAGTTGATTTTTTTTTCATTTTAAAGGTTTTTGAATTCTCTACATCTTTCCTATGTTGATATTGATGCAATGTAATTGCTTCAATAGCTTTTCTTCTATTAGCAAAAAACTGAAAAAACTCCATTTTTTTTCACTAATGTGTTATTAAAAAAAAAGTGAAACTATTTTCTAGTCCAATTCATATACGTTTTCATCTAAGGACTGAACTTAAAAGTATCCCGTAGTCGGATTTCAGGTATCAATCGTGGCATAAACTCACCCCTTTTCGAGCTCTATTGACTGGCGAAATAGGAATCGATCGTCTGGTTCCGCGGTAAGAGCTCGAAAAACACCACGCCCTTATAATCCCACAATATTGAGAGCATTACTTTCCTCTGGTGAAGATCAGCTGTGGATTGTGTTTAGACTCGCTGTTACACTGGACTACGATCGCTTACATCGAATATTGTTGTAAACAATCCATTTTTCATCGCCAGTTACTAGGCGCTTCAAAAACGGATCGATTTTGTTGCGCTTGAGGTGAGTACCGGCGATGTTGATGCGTTTGGTGAGATGAATTTCTTTGAGTTGATGAGGAACCCTATATGGGTTCCTCATGCTTGCTGATGAATCCCAGCTTCCGTAGATGATAGTGAACAGTGGAATGATGAAGGTTTAGTGTCTCCGCAAAGTCACGAGTGGTCGAATTTGGCTCTGCTTCGATCAGTGCCTTTATTTGGTTGTCATCAGCCTTATCAGCAGCATTAATCATCTCTGGCACTGACGCTCTTGTAGGACATTGTTACCGTAAATTTTACAAGATTTTTCACAGACCTGCGTTGCATTCTTCCCTCTGCAGAAACAAAAAAGCAAAATATGCCGAAATTGCACAGTTTGATCTTCCATTTTCAATCGTTTTATCTTATCTTTTAATTTCTAATCGATCGATCAAATCGATTACTTTTTTTTAAAATGAAGGTTGAACTGTCAGCTGTCAAATGATATAGCACTCGAGCCGATCGTGATGACATTTCTCATGTAAAAATACATGTAATGCCATCTATTGCAAAAATACCTCATGACTTTTTCGACATCCTAATATTTCATTGGGCGTTATTAACGAGTAATATGTATTCGTCTTTTTTAAAATGTAAGGAACACACTTTCATTTTTCAGGTAACTTCTTCAGACAATGTCGGATCCCAATAGGAGAAAAACATACATATTTTTATAACGAGCCATCCAAAAAAAGTCATCAAAGTTGGCCGAGCAAAAAAATATATAAGATCAAAAAAAAAAAAAAAAAGTTTTCTTTTTTTCCTGTTTTTTTACAATAAGTACTTGTCAAAAGTTGATACCGAAGTGACATTGTATTTCTTCTCTTTTGTAAGGGTTTTTTTTGATGTTCCATTAATAACAAGGAGACATCCAAAAAAAGTCATCAAATCTGGTTATGAACGAGAGAGATGGAAATAGCGGTTATGTCGAAGCTCGAAGCGAATCTCTGTTGTTGCCAAACTTTTGACAAGTGTCTGTCACAATTGTAAAATAAATAATGTCACACACTGTGACATCCTTGAAAATTCGATAAATTATAATTAAGATTAAGAATAAAAATAACGATCCATCCAAAAAAAAAGTCAGTCAAAAGTTTGACAACAACAAACTTTCGCGTCGAGCTCACCATAACCGCTATTTCTATCTTTCTTGTTCATAGCCAAATTTGATGGATAATGTGCGTATGAGATTGTATTTAAATTATTTAATCAAATAAAACTCGTAGAAAAATATATTTTACTGTCACGGTTGCTGGAATTCATTGTTGTATGTACTGTTGCTTGTAAATTAACGGCATTGTCATCAAAGAATTAAGTAGTGTTTGCACTGGTTTACTGATAACAGCAAATTAGTAATATAAACAGCACAAGACTGAATAGTTTATTCAAAAACTATACTCATGCAAAAATGAAGGTGCCCGTCTTCATAATCTTAGTCACCATTTTACACGGGGTGACTCCGCAGTCGCCTGGTATTTCGGGGTTGGTTTCCCAAATCGAGGGGATAATCAACAAGAGTAATAAGAGTGATGTCGTTTCTCTAGCAGACTCGATGCAGTTCTTAGTGGGTTTTAACAACTTAATGCAAGATCTGCAAAATGTCATACAAGACATTACCTTACCAGATAATGAATGTTTTCGTCAACTGCAACTAGTCTTGGATGGAATAACTCGAGGAGAGACGTGGGCGATAAAAAGTAAGTATAAAGAAAATGTGCTGAAGATCGTATGGCGTAGTTTCTTGTACATTTATTTATATAGATATAGCAACTGGCTGTAAGTTGAACATGCCGACTTATGACGATAATAATATTAATAACGAGAAAGTTATTGAGTTTACTATTGAAATTAGAAAAAAGTTCCTCAGACAAAAATTATAGATTTTTGCATAAATATTTATAACACGATATGAGAAAAAAACAATTGAACAATAAAACTGAACCAAAGCCTTATTTTTTTATGGAATACCCACTATAATAGTACATACATATTTTGAATCTTCGAATTTTTCCTTTTTAAAAAATATATAACGTGTTTATGTTTGCTTCGGCAGGTCGCGACATATTTCATTTAAAAGTAAATAAAAAACTTCAATTTTTCCTCTACGCTAAACATTATTCTTGTTTTAGACAATTAGTGATAAACAATAATTGCTAAAATATAGCTCAATACTTTTTTAAATACAGTCGAAGTTCGACAAGTCGAATTTTTGATAACTCGAATTAAATTGGTAGGCAATAGCGTCAAGAGTGAGAATTATGCGTAATTTTTACTTGATAACTCGAACTGCTATTACTCGAATATCTTGATAACTCGAACTGAACAGTTTGCGTTATCTTCGATAAGTCGAATTCTGGGAGAATCCTAAAAGGTTTTTTTGTAACATAATACAGGTGCAGAGAGTTCGTTTTTGCGCTGCTTAGGTTCTTGTGAACAATGAACCAATGTTCAGTGAACCAATGGACATACAACTGATTTTCTGTATGATGGTTTAAGTACCATTCAAGGTTTTCTTGAAAATCTGAAAATGAAAATAAAAAACCTTCTCTCGCTAGTCACAAATAATTGACTTCTTTATACTAAAATAAAAAATATGTAGATTGTAGTTTTCAGCATAGAAATTCCTTTGCATCACTATTTTTTTTTCAAGAAATATACATCGAGTGTATATGGATGGATTAAGGTACTTAAAGTATGTGACATATTTTTACTTAAATAAATATATGTAGGTATACATAACATTTAAAATGTACAATGTAAATACATATTTTATTTAATAACCCGAGGTTTTGATTACTCGAAATTTTTTTGTGGCAAGTCATGTTTCGAGTTATCGAAGTTGAAGTGTAATTCTACTAACCTTCTGTTTTTTCCCTGCTCCAGTCGTCAACGGTAGCTGAGATCCGTTGTCGCTAACTAGTTTTGAAATAAAATATGTTGCCACCTACTGAAGCAAACATAGACGTGTTATATATTTTTGAAAAGGGAAAATTTCTAGGAATCATAATATGTAAAAATTTACAACGTGTTTTATTGAAAAAGCTTATTATGAAAAACGTATGAAAAAACTTTTCTCTGATAATCTTTTTTTCTAATTTCAATAATAAACTCGAAACAACTTGTCAAATTATGGAAAGTTTAAGTTTTTTTTTATTTATTTAGCAAACTAGACAAGTTATAAAGTTTTGAAAAGGAAACCATTAGAGAAATCAGAATATGCAAAAATGTACAGGGTGTTCCATTTAAAAAGTTACATCTTCGGTTCAATTTTATGGTTTCTGGTCTAAGAAACTCTCTTCTAATTTCTATAATAAACTCGCAACGTCAAATTATGGAAAATAACTCTGATAACTTACATAAATACATATGTAAGTCAGTTGACAACTCTGTGCCTGTATGTTTCATCATGCATTATAAAATAATTAACCAGTGGGTATTTTGTACGCATTAGCGATAAACTTTCCTGAAATTTAGCATATGAAGCCACATATGCTAGAGTCTCAAGAATAAGATACTTCCTCAAGTGATTATTCAATACTAACAGGGGCGTGTATAGCCACATATTTAAAAAAAAAAACATTTTTTTTGTTTAGGATGTGGTTTAGGTAGAAAACGTAATTTTGATAATGATTGCACAAGCAAGAGTGATACTTATGTGAAATTTTAACAAAATTATAGTAATATATTGATCAAGATTGTTTTCTTAGAAATACTTCTATCACACTTTATCACCAAAATTAATTGTTGTCAACTAGCTAAGAACATTATTTTTAGTAAGTATTTGTTTATAATTTATTCAATATTCGTGTTGTTATAATAATAATTTATTAAATAAACAAACAAACAAAACAACTAATTTTGGTGACAACTAATATGCTGAGCATGATTGATTGGATTGTTGTCTATGATCTATCCACATGTACACAGTTGTACTGGTGGCTGCATACCTATGATATTTTTTTTTTTTTTTATGTACCTACTAACACGAACATGCTGGACAATTAAAAATCTACTAGACCTGCTAGGATCACCGAGGTGGCTAGGATTCAACTAGGGAACTTTAAACCATTCAAACACATTTTTACAAATACTATGCCCCATATTTTACTTTACATTTTAATGCAGAATTAAAGTCTACATCGATCTATGTCAGCATTCCCTATAAGTATATTTAATAGTTTTTTAGTTATTTAGCGTTTTTTTTTAATTTGCTTATAACTTTTCTAACAAATTGCACAACAAAATTTTAAAAAAAATTGATATAACCCAAAAATTGTAAAATATATAGGGAAATATCACTAAAGTGTATATAAAATAACGTGTAGAATCTAAATATGCAATAAAAAAGGTATCATTCCTTTTAAAATAGGGAAGATGATGCCGACTTCCGATATAACCGGAAGTGTAACCATCTTAAAAATAGTTCCAAGTCCATCATAAGCCTGACACCTTAAGGGGTCTTTGCACTTACAACAGCGAAAAATGCCAAGTGTTTTTTGGAATTTATTGTACGAGAACTATGAAAGCCAGGATTGTGGAATAGGGCTCATATTAAAAAGCAAACTCCCACGTATCCGAAAAGTTTTATTTGCATTATTGGCATTAACATTTTTTTTATTGGCATTAAAAAAAATTAATGTTTACATTGAAAAATGCGGAGACATCTTTTTTTGCGGAGATCAAACGGTGTACTTGATTGGTGAGGCTGCCATATACCATTCTCAACAATCTGTACAGTGGGTTGTTGATTTGAATTGAAAAAATTCGATTTTTGGCAGGAGTTTTTAAAAAAAACATTTTTTGTCCACTTAATTGTTAATAATAAACAAATGGAAAAAGATATTGGAAAATCCACGGTACAGATTGTTGAAAATGGTATAAACAACTAAAAAAAAATTGTTGCGTTTGTTTCAGATGAATGCAGCCTCACCAATCAGGTACACCGTTTGGTCTCCGCAAAAAAATATGTCTCCGCATTTTTCAATGTACACATTTTTTTTTAATGCCAATAAAAAACTTTTCGGATACTTGAGAGTTTGCTTTTTAATATGAGCCCTATTCCACAATTCTGGCTTTCATAGTTCTCCTACAATAAATTCCCAAAAATACTTGGCATTTTTCGCTGTTGTAAGTGCAAACACCCCTTAAGTCCAAATTTTCAAAAATCACTATCATCAAATTTTCAAAAATCACACATTTATACAACTCCTAATACTTTTAATGAACAATTTCGATCAATTCCCCTGTATATCAATCAATCACCCTGTATATTATCATTATTGCACTTTTAACGAAATTGATGAGTATTTCTAAACAGTAACAATTGTTACCAAACTCTATAAACCACTACATTTTGTGTATTGTTTTATACACCGTAATATTTTATTTATTTATATAACAATTTATACGCAGGTGTTATGATAATTTTGTGATCAGTGATCTGATATGGCATAAGTTTTCTTATAAAACTACGAATATAAATCACTTCAGCTCGTACAGTATTTACCTTATCAGTATTTGCTTATTCAAGCAATAATAAGTACGTACAACACTTCTATTTACGATATATGATGTACTTAGTATTAATTATAATTATTTATATTATTTATGCCAGTTTTTGTTATTCAATTATTTTATTTATATGTATTTCAAATTTGTTATAATCAATATTTCATATAATCAATTTGCTATAATAAATTGTTTTTTTTCAGAAAATATTCGTACAAAACAAAATACATATCTACATAAAAGTAATAGGAATTGAAAAACTATGTATCCTTTATTATTGATAAGGCTGAAATAATTATATTCTTTTAGATATGTAATTAAATTACCCCGAAGGGACAACACATTCAAATTTGAAGTTTGTTTTGTATAATTTAATTTACTCAATTATTCTTTGGAATATCCTTATTTTCTCTTTTATATAGAAAGAACAATGTTCATTTCAAAAATGTGTAGTATTAGAAATGAAAAGAAAAATGTATAGAATGTGCAATAAGCAGCAACCTCGTTAATTTCCACAAAAATGGAAACAAGTGAATTTCGTGTGCTGATTAAGCATTACTTTTTGCGCCAAAAAAACATTACCGAAACTAAGGAGAGGCCTGATAAATACTACGGGGACTTTGCACCGTCAGTGTCAATGGTTAAACAGTGGGTTTCTACAGGTGAATGTGCACCGAAGAAGGCTAAGATGGGTCTGTCGGCCAACAAAGTCATGGACACAGTTTTCTGGGATTCGCGCGGTGTCATTCATATCGATTACCTTGAAAAGGGTAAAATGCTCACCGGCGAATATAATTCACAGCTATTGGGCAGACTTGACACTATTTTGAAGCAGAAACAACCGCATTTAGCGAAGAAGAAAGTGTTGTTTCACACCTTACCTATATCAATTGGGCTACGAACTGCTACAACCTCATCCACCATATTTTCCAGATTTAGCCCCCTCTGACTATTTCCTGTTTCCAAACCTGAAGAAATGGCTGGGCGGTAAGAGATTCGGGTCGAATGAAGAGGTCATCGCTGAAATAAACGCTTATTTTGAGGGCCTTAAGGAATCATATTAAGAAGGAATACAAAAAAATAGAAACACGTTGGACTAAATGTATCGAGCTAAAAGGAGATTATGTAGAAAAATAAAATGATTTTTTTGCCGAAAAAAATGTTTTTCTTTAAAAGTCACGGACTTGTCGAACCACCCTCGTATGAAAAAGTAATTCCATAAAATCCGTCAATTGTGTTTCCTGAAAGTGAGCTAATTTTTCTTTTGTTTAAAAACCAGCGTGTTCAATAATTATCTCAGATTGTTTATTGCCTCTTCCAAATAATAATGAAGGTGTTCGTCAATTGTTTACTTAATTTCACACCATATACAAAAAATAATAGACATTAAAGTTATAGTAGATGTAAAAGTCCCACAAAAATCCCCAAGCGGCGCATACTTTGGGTACTTTAATTTATGCTAATTTGATATTTTAGCTTCTTGTAATTTATTTTAATACTCCAGAGATAATCATAATACATTTTTATTCTACCAATACTCGGTTATGTTACCCTTTAATCTGGTATTTATCTGGAATATGTTTGGTCACATACTCGTACATATATCATGCTTTAAATATGTTGTCTAAAAAGATCGCATTCGTTCCTGATATAAAAACAATAATATGTCTAAATATGTACTATTTTAAATTACATTACACTTTATTTAGGCAGAATGTTCCCTATAGTTACTTTCGATTTAATTTCCATAGATATTTAATATCCAATATCCAATATTGATAATAACTATTTTTTTAGTGTTCGACGCTATGGCTAAAATACAACCAGGCATTCTTAACGGCAACATCATGCATTTAGGAAACTATGATGAGTGCTTGGATATAAACGTTTTTGTCAATGAAACCCAGATAAATGGAAAATATTGTACAGCGCCTTTATCTGAGTTCAAAGAGAATACGGTAAGTGACATCACACAAACTAAGAACGATGAAACATGAAACTTATATAGTTCAGAAGAATTGATCTCTTAGAGTCCGATTTCCGACAATCATGTCGGGGTTACACAAACACTCACTGAAGTAGTATTAAAGCTTATTTCCGTAATTTTCACTATTTTTTACCTTATTCAGCAACCAGACCTGACAGTGCAACAATATTTTTTTCTCGGCTTACTTTAGGAAATTCTCCTAACTCCTCCTTTACTAACTCCTAATTTTAATTTGTATTCATTGTTATTAACTTTAGATTGCAGAAAAAATAGTATGTGCACCTCGTAGGAAAATAATATTCATGACATCTATCGCTTACAGCAACTGATATATAGTACCTACTTACTTATAGAAAATATTACAAATTTGGATCACATATTTCTTTATTTTACGAAGCTATGAGTAATTAAAGTTAGAGGGGGAAATGTACATTTTCGAATATAATAATTCATAACTTGACAAAGGGATAAAATGTAAAGGTGATATTTGTTACTAAACAGTGACTGAGTAAAAAAACCCTATTTCTTCTACTTTTTTCATTATTTTTTTAATAACATTATCATTGATAATTAAAGGATGTCAACATTTAGTAAGTATTATACTTATCAGTTTTATACCAGTTTTTTAAATTTTACTTTTGCCTTGAATTCTCAAATGCTATTTTTTCCTAAGGTCAGTAACTTCATAAAAGGACCACGCACAAACCTTATATGGTTTGGTTCTCGGTTAAATTGATCGAAAATGGTTTTATTTTATAGTTTAAAGGTCACTAAGAAAAAGTGTCCATGGGCGCAAAGCCTAAAAACCAATGGATTTTTAGCTACATATATTTTTAGTTCGGTGATCGAGACGAAAAATAAAGAAACAATCTAATAGTTCTCAGTATCTAACACAACTCATTTATTTATTTATTAACTATTGTTTAGTATCTATTATTATTAATTATTATTAACTATTTATTAATTAGTATTTAACAACTTATTAATTTATTAACTTATTTACGCGAAAACAGAGAAAAAAACAGTCAAAAACTAGGTTATGTTGGTAGGTATCACCCTGTATAAAAAAATTAATGTCATATTCGGATTCAGTGCACTCGAAAACATACCCCTAGGCCTTAAATGTTTATAGATTAAAGCTAAGAAAATTGTTCGATACTGCGAACTGTTGGATTTTTTCTTTATTTTTCGTCTAGATCACCGAACTAAAAATATCTGTAGCTAAAAATATATTGGTTTCTAGGCTATGCGCCCATGGACACTTTTTCTTAGTGACCGTTATACTATAAAATAAAACCATTTTCGTTCAATTTAACCAAGAACCAAATCCCATAAGGTTTTTGCGGGGTCCTTTCAGCTCTTATAGTTCACACATACCGTTTAAGAGGTCACTTATCGTAAAATACCCTGTATTTAAATCCCGAAAGTATGTAGCTCTATTTGTTGCTCTTTCTTTTTGAGGGTTTCCTCAAAAGGTAAATGTTGCGTTGATACAAATATTTTTCAGATGGACTTACACAACCAAGATACTTTAGTAAATTTAAAAATATCTTATGGATTTTGTATACCAGCTGCTTGCGACAACGCTTCTATAACCGAGGTAGTTCGTGTGTTGGAAACAATTTTGCAATCTCCCCTTCATTTTCAGATTCTTGAAGATATATGTGACTCTTCTGTTAAACCAAAATCACTGTCCGTAGGGGCAATATTGAGTATGTAAGTATAGTTCTTTACAGTTCTTAACAGTTGCAGCCGGTGGAATTTGACATGCTCGTATTTTCGTAAAGAGGCATGGGACCCACACCATATTTTAGAGGGTGGTTACTATATCTAAGAAGAAGGCTATAATGGCAAAAAAATCTTCAGGGAAAACTTTTTTCCAAAAATGGCTGCTTCCGTGAAGATCTTGGGAACGGCTTGCAAAATATTTGCGAAATAGTTTGTTTTCATAATCACCGAGTAAATACAAGTCTTTTTATATACTTGTGACTTTCTTGACATTTTGACATCTGTAAAAGTTATGGTAATTTGAATTTTTATTTCATCCCATTTCGTCTGTAACATTTTACGTTAGTTATATCTTTAAGCAAAATATGACTTTTGAAAAAAATCACAAGTATAAAAAGCTTTTATATTAACTCGGTGATTATGAAAAAAATATATTTCGCAAATAATATGCAACTTAAGATCCCCGGAGGCAGCCATTTTTTGGGGAAAAATTTCGCAAGTTTTCCTTTTTTTTGCCTTTAGCCTTCTACTTAGGTTTAGTACCCCTTAAAATATGGTGTAGGTCTCGTGCCTCCTTACGAAAATACGAGCCACTGTCAAATTCCACCGGCTGCCACTGAGTTCTACGTATTTAAACATTAAATGTCTATCTAAGATAGGATTCCGCAACATTCTACAACTAATACTGTCGGTATATTTTTAGATATTTCATATTCTGGTAGATAGTAAAGTATTTCAAATAAAAGTAAAAAAAATTTCTGCATTTAGTGAATATAATAAAATGTATTAATAATTGCTGTGTAATTATGAACTACAAGATATTTAAAAAAATACATATATTCAAATGGTGCACCAACTACTCTATTTCTGTCACCAAAATAACAAAGAAAATATGCATATTTAAAGTGTGAAGGACATACAATTAGGCCATACAACTGACACAACATTAATATGTTATTAGAGAAGAATAAAATAAAAAGAGAAAGATAAAATTATTGATCAAAAATGTAAAAAATCATAAAGGTATATTTCTAGTTTTCTTGAAAAAGAAAAATCATCCATAAAAATGAGATTGCTATTGGAATTCACAGATTTTGGCAGAGAACTCTGTTCGTGTAGTAAATAATTATGTTAGTCTCCATGGTAACTATTAATTTAGTTTTGTTACTATTTTTTGTTATAATTTATTGGTTGTCATTATATTTTAATGTATTTATTGTATTTGAGGCGAGGCTTACCTAGGTAATCTAATCTTGAAAAAAGTAAATTTCACTATTTTTTTCCTGATGCAACTATGAACAGTAGTATGTAGGATGAGGTTCTGATTCTAAAAAAAAAAAAACAGAGTAAAACATTTGGTAGAGTGGTATTTTAACAAAAAACAAAATTGGTTTCCCTATCAAGGAAACTATTGCATAAAGAAAAACTTAAAAGCTATCAGCGTATGTAGAGACGCCTTTTTTTTATAAATAAATCATATTTTCTGAGAATTTAAGAAAAATGAAAGATTTGTAAAAAATATCTGTAAAATTTGTATGATTGAAAAAATGGATACACGAAAATTTCATTAAATTCCACCATTATCACCATTATAAGTATCATTTTCAGAGGAAACTTCTAACAACTATTATCGTTTTATGGTTTCTATGAAATATTTGCAAAACGATACTTTGGATTTTTTTGTAAGTCGCAGATTGTAGAATCCTGATGCTCCTTTATTTAAGAACATTGGACTTTGACAAATACCAATAAATTACAAACAATTGCTATCGAGAAGGTGATTTATAGTAGATATAATCCTAAAATTATCTATAACAATGTTATTGATGTGAGCAGTAATGATAAATACAGCTGGCACAGGAGCAGATAATTGAATTTTAATCTTGGTTTGTATCACATTTATAGGTTAAAAAAATGAATGTCTTCAAATAGAATTGGCGCATTAGCGAAAGTTTCAATTTATAAATTCAAAGTTTAAATATAAGCATACGTGTAGTACACAACAAAAGAAAACAATAATTATCTAGATAAAAACTGTATTTCTTGGTTTACTGAAAACAGACTTTATTAAGAATATTATTGTATTCTGAAAAAATTCAAGAGTCGACTGTTTTAAATAATATATTACCCTCAAGATAACAAACACTACTATGCCTGAAAAATTAAGACAAAAAAATATTTCTTACTGGGTGGAAGTCCCCAGGTTGAGATAATCGCGGATATTCAATGACGAACCAACCTGGAATAAAATAAAAGATCTTGTAATACTGGGTAGAAATCAGCAGAGATGGACAGTGGGACTATTCATATGCGACATCTCACCACAGTCGTGAAAAATAATCCCGATTTTAGGAGGTGTGGAATGGAAGAAGAAACCCCCTTCTACATATTATGCGAATGCCCAACACTGGCAGATGTTACGCATTTAACTTTGTTGCTAATAGAACCAAAAGAAGTGACAAACGTTCCACTAGAAACTGTCCCTAATTTTCTTTAAGGAAACAGGACTAATGGAATGATGTGGGGACACAATAAGCATCGGTTTCAGTGCACAGGACTCGTATTTACCCTATACGTAACAATAAAAAATGCCTACAATAGTATATTGTGCAACAAGTGCAGAAACTGGCTAACTTCTCACGAGTTTGAAAAAGTTTCGACACGAGCCGTAGGCGAGTGGCGCAATTCAAACGAGCGAGAAATTGCATTTTTGCACATGTTGCACACTATACTTTTTCTAGGACTGCACATTTTTTTATAAAAATGTAGAAAGAAATTTACTACAAGCATTTATTTTTATATAGCTATATTTAAAAAAACGATGATACATTATTTATTTGAAATTATAGTTAATAGTAAAATTGCTACAATTATTTAAAGATAATCCTGGTATGTCCTTGTTTTTTAAAAGGTTTTTTGTTATATTGTTGATGTCGAGGGTTGATCTTCATGGGTGGGTTCTCTGTGTCCATTTGAGTAAAAAGATTAGTTACAGTTGGCTGTTCAATCGATGTAACCATGTTATTGGTAACTGTAATTTTATTTTCAGCAAATGATTTTCCTTTAGAATTTTTTCTCCATGTCATAAATTTTTCATAGGCAGTTTCATATTTTTTCCTTGAAATTTGTGGTAATAAATTTAAACTTACGGCGGCAGCTCTTTCCAGTATTTATGGTGGAGTGTTGTTTTCGGATTCATTATCACTGCTACCTGTGTCCATAATTAGTAACAATTAAACAATTAGCGTATACAATTTTTTAAAATTTTGCTTTTAAATATATTTGATTTAAAGCACTTTGTTTTACTTATAAATAATTCGATATTTACGATTTGACAGATCAAACAATTATTTTAAATAATTACTTTAAAACAGAAGCGCTAGCAGCCAACTACGTTCATTTTGATGTCGACGATTCCCCATTTAAAATGTACAGGTGTGGGAAATGAACTGTGAGAAATGATTTCTCACGGGTATGAACAATACATAACATTGTAGTTGTGTAAAGTGTGAGAAAAATGCTGTTTTTCATAGCGGTCGTAAAAAAAAGTTTAACAATATATGCGCTTTCAGTTCATAAATTACGATTGGTATATTATAATTAGAGTTGGATAATCGGTGCTGCGTACATGTGGCGTGCGGATTGCGGATGATTATAGCGGGGGCCGTGAGTAATAATAGTGATAATAGTGGTGGTTCTATTTCGTATACTCCATAATTCAAATGCAGCGACAACTCCCTCAAGTTAATAATGTTTAAGAGGGTAAGTGTTTTAAATTTTCGTTTAAGTATAACATTTACAACGAATAAAAATTATCGCAAAGGACGCATACGCCACTGGCGCACGGCGACATTATCCTACTCTAATTATATATTTATGTCAGTGGCTTTTGTCATTGTACGTATATCCTGGAGTGGGTACTGGAACCTTCCGCGGAGGAAAAAAAAAAATGGGGGTTTTCCCCCCAAAACCCCCCCCCCCCCCTTTTTTCCCCCGCGTTTTTTTTTTTTTTTTTTTTTTTTTTTTTTTTTCTAAATAATTAAGATAATAATTTTATAAAATGCAGTAAAAAAAGTAGATTAAAAAATTGACAGTATTAGATGGAAAGTATTTTTTAAAAAATAATTAAATCTAAGTTAATTTTTTGAAATTCTCACAATCCCCTTTAAAATAATTCTTTGTACACTATTTTAAATGTTTATTTTTCATTTCAGTTCCTTATTTTCATTTATTGGGATTTTTATAGCTTCCAGTACGATTTACGATATTCTTTTATTGAGAAAGAAAGAGGGTAAGGAAATTCGTTTATATATTAAATATTTGTATATAAACATAAAGAAATGTTCATATATTAAAAAAAATCTTTTCATTGTGCTTAGTTCATTGTTTAATACTTCCTTTTTTAACTACCTTCTAGTGGCAGTCAGCTTTGAATTTCGCCACTTTAAAAACAAAGGCAATTTGAAGGAGGTGTATAAAAATAGTATTTTCAATCATCTACTCAACTATCATTGATATTCATTTTTTTTATTCGTATTTGGAAATTTGTGGAAGAGCTTTCTGTAACACACTACAATAACACAGCCACACAAAAAAAAAAGTTTCTGATCTGGAGGTCTCACTATGTGTACTATATGTTTTTGGGGTCGCTGAATACGAATCCGGAGTCAGTTTCATCCCAGCACGTCTGGGTTCGGCCATAACCTCAAAAAACACCCTAAAATTTGCTATATCCGATATAATTAATAACCAACACCCTACAACCTAATAACTCCATAACCCCATAGCCACTAACCACAACCCCATAACCCTAAAACCCGGTAAAAAAGTTTCGACGTAGGGTCTCACTATGTGTACTGTCGTTTTTGGGGTCGCTGAATCTGCATCCGGGTAGTTTTATCCCAGCACGTTAGAGTTCGGCCATATCCATAAAACCAAAACAATTTGGCTCTAATCCTCATGATACTATAATACAATAACCCAATAACCCCACAGCCACAAACCACATAGCCACATAATTACAACCCTATAACTCGATGCTGTAATCATGTAACGCAATCTCTCACAATGAAACGATTTTACAGATCTCAAGCAAATATACACCATAAAAGAACTATAAATAAATAAATCTGTAAATAAATTAATGAATCTGAGAATGCCAGAACAGACTGTATATGTACATTAGGGTGGACCTAATAATTTTTTTCGTTTTTTCTCAGCGGGCCGGGTAAAATCAGTTCTGGGTACCTAAAAACTGTGCGGAAACCAAAACCCCGATCGGAACCTTTTTTCCCGTCCGCAAAGGCCGGAAGTTTCTTATGGGATATTCTATATTCTTCTTACATATTTCTTTATGGGATTTACATATGTCCATGTATTTTTTCCTCCTTAATCAGATGGAATCAGCGATTTCGTTTATTCGTTGAGTGAAAAAAGTATGAGCGAAAATTGCGAAAAACCCAAATTAAAAAAAAAAATAAAGAGAGAAAAATTTATTATGGTGATTGTAACTAACTCTGAGGAGAAATCTATCATGATTCAAAGTAGAGGTAAAAACCTACAATTTGACGTGGTTGAAGTCTGTAGATGCCTCAACCGAGTTCGATAATCGGGTAGTAATACAATCCCTATGTTATGTGCTTGTCTCTCAACAATCGAGTAGTTTAAGGGTTATTCAAGTTTGAGTAAACAAAGAACGGAAGAATGAATTTTCGAAAAATGACGATCGAAGAAAAACAACAATGATAGACGCTTTAAATGCAAACGTAGAAATACGTATATAAAAAACTAACTGTAATGAGAACTCTTGAAAGATTTAGTTCAATCGAACATTAGTGACTTTTTGTGCAAAGATTCACCACGATTTTTTAAACGATTTAATATCGATAATCATTTTTATCAAAAGATCCGTCAAAATGGAGTAAGGAAAGAAATTATGTTAAGGGTTTGAAAATTGTTGAAAATTTGAAAGTAGTCAACGATATTGCGGAAAGAGGAGTCAAATTAATGTCTAATTTTAAAAATATATTGACAAAAGATGAGCAACCACGAAGTATCTAATGCCATGATGAAAAATTATCGTAATTTATTCCCAACTTGCGATAAAGCCTTATGAGCAAACATAAATGAATTATGAAAACTATAATAAAAAATTATTTTGAGAACTAATTTTCAATGAAATTAATGTTTTACTAATCACATACACACTCTAATATTCACTTCATATCAGAAGAATAAAATTTATAAAAAGATTATTTACATTGAATTTATACGTATAAAAATGAGGTTAAAATAAGAAAAGATGTAACTTATTATGGAATCTTAAAAAATTAATTTTCTCGGACAGAATCTCAAAGTCTACACCATTTATCACTGCCTGGGAAGAATAAGGTACACAGCTCCCCAACTCCAAAGTATGATGCTAACGTTACAAGTACGTGTAGAACGTCGAACCTATAGTATGTTCCAAAATTTCTTATAATCAATGTAAAATGACTTCAAGTTAAAGGTAATATTATATTAAGATGATGAATTATTCGTATGATATGGAGCATTTCATACTACCGTTAAATTATGCAAGTCGATGCAGGAGAATCTATCGTTTGAGAATCAGGATTGAAAAAAATTGCCTTCCGCCATATACGTTCCTGAATTTTGCGTACAACTTGAAATTATCGTAACTCCGGTTCAGAGGCACCTACAGACTTCAACCGACGTCAAATTGTAGGTTTTTACCTCTACATTTGAATCATGGTATGCTTAATACTCCTCAGAGTTAGGTACAATCACCATAATAAATTATTTCGTCTCTTTTCAATTTCTTTTAGTTTAATTTGGTGTTTTTTCGCACTTTTTCGCTCATAATTTTTTTCACTCAACGAATAAACGAAATCTGATGATTCCATCTGATTCAGGAGGAAAAAATACATGGAAATATATGCTTGCGACTATCAGATTTGATGATTTTCATAGTTTTTGAGGTATCGAACTTTTTCAGTGATTTTTAACATGTAAATCCCATAAGAAACTTCCGGCGCTTTGCGGCACGGGAAAAAAAGGTTCCGATCGCGGCAGTTTTGGTTTCCGCACAAGTTTTTAGGTACCCATAACAGATTTTCACCCGGCCCGCTGAGAAAAACAAAAAAAATATTAAGGTCCACCTTAATGTACATGTACATGCCGTAATCCAACGTAATGTACAACCATTGGGTTATTGTATTATAGGATTATGAGGTTTCGGAGCCATAGGGTTTGTGGTTTTAACGGATATAGCAAATTTGAGGGTTTTTTGAGGTTATGGCCGAACCTAGACGTGCTGGGATGAATCTGACCTGGGATTCGGATTCAGCGACCTCAAAAACATGTAGTACATATAGTGAGACCCCCAGGTCAGAAACTTTTTTTATTTTTGTGTGGCTGTGATTAATGCTGATTTTCCCTTTGTCTAGATAAAGAAGCGAGTTTGTTAACAGCATTTTCTGTCTACACCAATGGAAATAAGTTATTTTCTACCAAAACGTCTGGTGACTCTCTTAATTGTTTAAATGGCATGCGAGTGATAAGCATGATATGGATCATAGCTGGCCATAGATATATGTACCTCTACTACATACCGTTGACAAATTTGGATGACGTAATGAAGGTGAAATTACAACAAAGATTTGGTTTAACTCTTTCAGTCACCCTGTGTGATAATAATAATTTAAAATTCTGACACTTGGCATAGACTATAAGCGAATTTTATTGGTACATTCAAGTGTCTAAATAGTGTCCCTTCTCAGAGACACTATTTTTGTGTATGTGGTGTTATATAAATATGAAAAAATATGTAGTTCTTATAAAAAAAATTTCTACTTACCATTGTATGAAAAACTTCGGTAAAATCTCGAAAAAAAAAACAACGAAACAAATACTTTTAGAAACCATTTGTTACCACATTGAATGTCGCAGGAATGACGAACTAATTTGAGATTAGTGTTCTGTAGTTTGAAATTTCACCAACAAATGGAGGTAGTGGACTGTTTTAGTAGCATGTATGTCCCCTCATATGCATGTTATGCATTATGTGTTCAATTTGCTATTTCAAGATCATAAAACTTGAAAAATGGATGTCCTTATAGGGGGACGCTGTGGCTGAAAGGGTTAATTTAAGAAATATTCTAGTAATGTTTTTTATTGATATTCACTCCAATAAACAATAATACAATTTTTTTTAATATTTTGTGTTTGTAGTGGCATGAGACAACTTTAGGAACGTTAATTACTTCTGTAAACTTAGCTGTGGACACCTTCTTCCTAATAAGTGGGTTACTTGTGGTTTACGTCTATCTGAATAACAGAGAAAAAGGACGAAGTATTAGTACTATTATGCTCTACGTTCACAGGCTATTAAGGTATTTTTATCTATTATTTTATGTCGAAGAAAATACACAGTATAAAAACAATTAGGAATAATTATTTCTATATATAGGGGAATGTCGTCAGGGTTGGGCCACTTTTTACTTTGCCCTGTATCTTTTGTGCCAACAAAATTCATCATTCATTTAAGGTTATCATCTTATTTAAGGTATTTCATAAAGACAATAAAAAGATTTGACAGAAAAAATCATTTTTATTTCCTTACAAATGTAACTGCATGTGACCTTTACTACTGAATGAACATAAAACAACAACTATAAAAAACAAAAATTAGTCTTAGTAAATAATAAGAATAAGACTTGTACTCAAAGTGCCTCTATGTACTTCTTCATCTTGGTAATCGCCTATTCACTACTGACATTCCAGAAAAACCTTATGGGTTTGGACCTTGAAGTGAACTATTTAGAAAATTTGTCTCTTCGACGTACTTTTTTTGCACAACTGTACGTCGAAAACGTTCCGCGATCTGAATCCGCTGAGAAAAATTAGGATTGCCATGCAAATTACGTCAGAGCTCGACACCAAACGACGACCTGTTCGAGATTTTTTTGTAAAATTCTCTTAAAAAGAAATATCGAATCGTTCCTTGCACTGTGAAACTAATTGCGATTTTAACTGAATCACGCCGTATAAGTTTGAAAAAAATGAGTAGAACTATAGGCAAATAAAAATTACACATGTGTACATGAATATCCTAAACTGTAGTGAAATTATATATCAACTTGGATCAACTTAAATAAACAAATGCCTGGAATCATCTGCAAATAATATAAAGCAAACATATGTTCAGTATCATACTCGTAGTTCAAAGATAACAGATAATATGTTACAGTTTTTTTTATCTAAGATTTATCGCTGATTTTTATACTTTATTTACGTATGACTGCGACACACTAAATAACGGCAGTTATTGGTTTACACATTGTTGTTATTTCTAAACCTAGATCTAGATAATGAAGTGGAAATAGCACCGCAACAATTTAAAAAAAGTGTATTTTTTTTCGAGATTCTCATTGAGCAAAACGAAATCTCTACTGTTGTATGTCTGTCCCTTTAGGTTTATCTGTTAACTTAAATGATATTTAAATGAGACTATAGATTTGTTCCAACAGAACACTTATGAACCTTATTGAACGAATAAGTAATTTTTTTTTGAGCATGTGTCAACTTAGTATGAATTCAGAACTAATCTCTGTTCTGTGATAGAACAGTGGCTTTCTCCCTCCACCAAAAATTTCAAATTAAACAGTACTGTGAAAGTAACCTTAAATCTACTTTCTTAAAAGATTAATAATTTTTTATATAGTTTGTGATTGGTAGTAAATATTCTTTTGCTTGTTGTCTTCAATCATATCAATCTAGGTTGATGTCTAAGCTAAAGTAATTTAGGTCAACAATATATTGGTGTTGGACCCTATAATATGGTTGGTATGCATACTAATGGTTCGGAATATTTCTATTCATTTAATTCGCTTGGCAAATCGTCGTCTATATTTTGATCACTCATTTTATATACATAAATAAAATAGAATATGTAACCAAATAATTACAGACCAAAAAAAATATTTATGAGATTCTTCTATGAAATTCTTGTCAGATCTATGCTAGGGTTTTATTACATTTAGTTCGAAGTCGTTGTTACAACGTACATGTTACAAATTAGTCCCTTGCAGTTACATGCAGTTCCAGGAACTAATTTTACCGTTCTCGAACCCATTCGGAAAGAATTCGGTTGGTGTTAGAATGCTCTCAGAACTAATATCTGAATCGGTTCTGTGTCTCTTGGAACGAAAATTTCAATTTGCGCACACTCGATATGGTGCTGAACTGGTTCCAATACGTGCTGGAATAAACCTAATATAAAATATTTAGTTGATATTTTGACAAATTTGATTTCATTTTTAAAGTTCTGCAAAAGTTTATTTGGATTAGTTGCATTTTTATGTGTATCATCTGAAATATGAAATTTTGGTAATGTTACTTCTGAACATGATGTAGAAAATTACCTATCCAAAATTAATTCATAATAACGCATTTTTTTTGGCTGCCAAACTGCTTATCGATATTGGGGTTCCTACATATCAAGCCACATTTCTTCAGTTCCACAAATGTATTTACTAACGTGGGAACAAACGCATATTACTACTTTCTCCAATTCATGAATACATATTATTTTATAATAAATTACTAATCTTATTATAAACATTCTTCCTTTCCATTACCAGTGATAATGGAGAGGATATCAAGGTATTTTATCGAGTCATAGAAATAAAAAAAAGTTATAAATTTTCGCAACATTATCATCTCCCTGATGATGCCAAGGTGGTTGGTGAAACGCGCGCAAATATACATTATAGTGTACCTCCCTAATATAAATGTATTGAATTACAGTATACTGAATTCTTCATTAGCATAAACATAACAAGTAAACACTTCAATGGAACATCGTGATATAACTCATTATTAATTGATAATGTGTAGTGATCGTAAATGCGCGTGGCCTGATCACATTAATATTAAAAACTATACTATACAAAAAACATGGATTTGGATTTTTTTACAACTATTTAATTACTTAACACCGATACAGAAATTTAACATACTTTTCAGGTTATCTCCATCTTTGGCAATGGCTGTGCTATTTTACGCTACCCTTTTGAAATATATAGGAACCGGGCCTCTCTGGAACATAGTTTATTACATGTTTCAATATCCGTGCGAGACTGTTTGGTGGAAAACTTTACTTTACGTGCAGAATTATGTGGATGCAGAAACTATGGTAACGTTTTGCATATTTATTGCCATTGTGTCTCGTAAAATTACCGACTTGGTGATTTTAGGACGTATTTTAGTAAATTTTAGTAAAATATCGATTGATAGAATATTAAATATTGTTGTTTTCTTCAATAAACTCAAATGATGGTGGATGAAGTTATACCATGAGTTATTATAAAAAGTGATGGTACATTAGTTAACGATTTTCTGTATCGATTTATTTTAAAATGTACAGGGTTGGAAATTCTACTACAAATGTAAAAAAAAATTCTTCCCTAAATATTTTCAATGGTGGCCTATTTTCTTCCACACCGTCCATAATCTATCAGTTGGTAACCTACTATCTTAAAGTGAAAGTTTTTCCCTAACAAAAACCTATCTTCCGTGGGGATAAACAAAAAATCTTACCTGTGTGTTATACTATCCAACGAAAATGTAAAATTTTGTCTTATGTATTTGCTGTAAAACTGTAACATCTAAAAGTCCTAACTCATCTGTCTTACGTCAATATTTCATTGCTAATTATATTATGTACATGTTTCATATCATTTTTTAGTGTATGGATCACACCTGGTATCTTGCAGTGGACACCCAGTTATATTTTCTGTCTCCGCTACTTCTGTTACCTCTGATAAAATGGCCCAAACGAACCATTTCGGTTATATTAATTTTGGTGTTTTTCTGTTGCGCTGCTACATTCGAAATAACCTGGCTGAAACAACTACGGCCTGCATATTATGGGTAGGTAATTTATATGCAATAATTTCTGCTAATCCAAGTTTATTTAAGAAACATTTCTATCTATATCTAACAACTTGACTATTTATGTGGGTAGCTCATTATGTGGCGACAATGAAGACTCCAAGTATTAGTTCTTTGGGTTATTGCAAACTAGCTTTCTATATATTTCTTTAATAATTCAAAATGTGGTCTGCCATTTGAGCGTTTGAATCTATGCATCTAAACTTAATTTATTTTGGGTTTAAATAATTATGTTTATTTTTAGGTTAGATGTAACGTTGAAGAAGAACCTCTATTATGTTACACACGTGCGTGCTGCACCATGGTTGTTAGGGTTTATCATGGGATATGTTATATTTCAATGTAGGAAACAGAAGATTATGATACATAAGGTATTTAATGTATATGTTGCTTCGTTTATTTATTTTTTATTAATTATGCTTTGAATGTGGCTCATAAAATTTGAACTATTTTAATTTACTTAGTAATTTTTTTTCAAATTTTAATCGCGTGTTTGCATTCAGAATATAATTGTCCTTTTATTTATTTATTGTTTGATTTCTACATCATTGTGGCAGTCTGTTTATTTATATATGTACGTATTTTGTTTTGAGAGTTTAGAAGTTTACTTTAAACTTAAGACATGCGAAATACGTCAATATACCATCATTTACTACATTTGTACTGCCTACAATCTTTCTTTTAAATAGTAGTTGTTTTCAATATAATGAGCCATTCAAAAAAAATACGTCATCAAATCTGGCTATGAATGAGAGATATGGAAAAAGCTGTAATGTCGAATCTCGCAGCGAAACTTTGTTGTTGTCAAACTTTTGACAAGTGGCTGTTACAATTGTAAAATAAATGGCTGTCTACATAATGTAACCTCTACATAATGAATACTTGACAATTAAATACGGTTATAAACATACGATTAAGAATAGAAATACTTTTATATTCTTATTTAAAGAAGTATTTTTTGCTCGGCCAACTTTGATGACGTTTTTTTGAATGGTTGGTTTTAACTAGTACACAATTTACAATACTTGTGACATAATACCGCTTCCATTTTAAAAATACTTACCAAGAAAATGTGTCTTTTAAACAGAAATAAAAGTAAAACATGGCAGTTAGTTTTCCCTGTTCTTCAGATTATATCATTATCTCCATACTATGCAAACAGTATATAACTATTGTCCGACTTTTTAAAATAACTTCCTTAACTTTTGGAAAGCAAGGTGAAAATTTCTTAAATATGTAATATTCGAATTTAGAGGTTAGGGAATTGCCTACGTTGGGCTAATTTTGTAATAAATAGAATAATAAGAAAATGATAAATAAATAACAGAGTGTACTTTTAAATGTCCTATATTCAATTCAAACTATTCAAACTACGAAATATTCACTTCGTCTTAATAAACTCCAAAAGTTTTGTCACCAATTGTCAAGGAAGCCACGATCCAATAAGATTATCGCTAACTATAACCACACCTACTGATTACTTTACTGTCTGGTAACATCAAGAGACGCATGCAGTCTGTATGTTTTGCTTTGATCTTTACAAGAAACCGTAGTGTACTTTAATCCCTCTCCACGAGTCTATTTGTCGTAAGAATTAGAGGCCATCATGTCAAGATTTGGACGTCTACTTTTATTTTGGGACGTTATTTTCTATATGTATTTTTATGTTGTTCATTTCAGGCCATAGTAGTCTTCCTTTGGTTGGTTTCGACCGGTTCAATGTTGGGACTAATACTGTATCACAAGAAAATTGCTTCAACAGTTGATGTCGATGTTCTCCAATCGTCATTGATTAACTCTCTTGGAAGAACGGTTTGGGCGTTGGCGCTAAGCGTCATCATATTTTTGTGCGTTATGGATTACGGAGGTAGGTATTATGAAACATTTGGACATAAAGTGTGAGGTGGACGTATGATGTATTCAACAAGAGTGTCCGAATGGTTCCTTCCAAATGAAGCAGTATAGAACAAGAAGCGACAAGGTGGCGGTGAAACACCGAGATCTAAAATAGACAAGAGTACTAGAGGGAATGCGCATATTGTCACATTCATTGGCACACGTCAAGCGGCCATATTGGCGTGACCATGAACGAAGCAAAGTGTGTTTTTTTTATTTTATTTGGTTTCGTATGTTAAGATTACCACTTGATTGTAATGGTTATCTGTCTTTTTAAAGGCTAAACATTATTATACGAGGTGTGTAAATTAAATAATGAGGCTGATAATTTGATTTTTTTTTATTCGAATAGAATTACAATTGAGTATTGTTTCCTCCAAAATACCTCCCTTGGGAAGCCACACAGCGCTGGAGATGGTTCTTCTATTTCTCATAGCAGTGCTGGAACTCATATCCTGGAATAGACTTCAGCTGGTCGGTTACAGCCATTTCAACGTCCCAAAATGACGTCCCTTGAGGTGATTTTTCAATCTCGGGAAAAGAAAAAAGTCACAAGGACTCAAGTCAGACGAATAAGGAGACTGGGGGAGCCACAGAAATGTTTTTACTGATTAAAAACTCGTTTACTGAAATGGCTCATTGTCGTGATGCAATATCCAGTTGATCTTGATGTTTGGTCTCACATTCATGACCCTTTTTCAAAGATTTTCAAGAATCTCTGTGTAAAAGTGTTGATTTACTGTTGGGCCTAGAGGCATACATTTTTCAACAACTCCCTTGCTATCAAAAAAACAAATTAGCATGCAGCTGATCTTCCACTTGTTCATTCTTGCTTTTTTTGGGTCTTGGAGAGCTTAAAGTGTGCAATTCCATGCTTTGGCGCTTGGTTTCCGGGTCGTACTCAAACACCCAAGTCTCATCACGAGTAATAATACGTTCCATAAAATGGGGATCATTTTCAATCAATTCCAAAAAGTCAAGACACCTTTCTCTCTTGATGTCCGTTTGTTGCTGCGAAAGGTTTTTTGGAACCACTTTCTTCTCATCCCCAATTCGTTGGTCAAAATGTGATGAACAGTAGTGTGATTCAAATTTAACTCTTCCCCGATTATTCTTCTCGCCAACTGACGATCTGAACGCACAAGATCCCGTATTATATTGACATTTTCGTTGGTTCTTGAAGATGAAGGCCTTCCGCTGTGTGGTTCATCTTCAATCGACTCTTTTCCTTCTGAAAATGCCTTAAATCACCGAAAAACTTGGGCTCTTGAACACAAAAACTCTCTCCGTCTCCGTAGGCGTGTTGAAATTTTGCAAAAATATCCGTTGTGCTGCTTCCAAGTCTGAAGCAAAACTTGATAGCACACCGTTGCTCAAAATTAATGTGTAATCATTTTTAAAATGCACTAAAAAAAAACGGTTTACGAAAACAGTCACGAAGAACAAACAAATGACGAGTTAAAACTTGTACGAGGTTACATTACATGTTAACCTAGCACCCTTCCAAGTCCCGTCTCCGCAGTGTTCCTAGATCGGGCGCTACGTTGCCAGTCTCCTTACTTAATTTACACACCTAGTATAATAATACTAAATGTATTATATAATGGACCAACAGCCGATCAAACAAGGAAAATATCCCGGGAGTGACATTTCACGGGTTATTTGACATTTTACAGTTTTAGATTTTCTTTAAATTTCAGTTTCAAATTGTTAAAAAAATATTGTTTTGTTTATTATTAGGTATTATACGACGATTGAACACAGAAGCACTTTTAGCGCCATTTTCAAGTTTGCGAATTTTTCTGGCGAAGCCGCTATATCAGTTAATTTTGTTTATATCGCTTTTCACGCCTAGGGCAAACCCGGGGGGTTTTCCCCCCTTTTTTTTTAACTTTTTGGGGGGGGGGAGGGGGGGGGGTGGAAAAAAAAAGGGGGGGGCGGATCAAGATAGGCAGTGCGCTTCTTGTTTCCTTGTGCATTCACCTACTAAAGAACTCAAGCTTTCATGTGCGGAGGTATCATAAGACGCTCATAACTCTTCACTAATCAAGAGTACGAGAAACAGATGCATTGTGAATATGATATATACAGTGTTTTAATTTAAATTTGACACCTATTTACATGGTTGGTTATACGAAATTGAAAAATGTTACAGTAAACTTTCTTTAGTTCTAATTGTATTTATAAGTAGGTTTGGAAACCTCTTGTTGAATGAAATAACAAAGTAAGTACACATTTTTGAAATCGTCAGGATTTCTACCAGAAGAGTAATAAATATTTATTACTTTACTTGATAAGCTTAAAAATAGTACAAATAATTTACTGGTATATTGATAAAGATTTTGCTTCTGTCTGGTATAACAAATCCTGTGGGTAGGTGTCAAAATACAAATGAAAATACTGTATCTCCAATAGAGAAAGATGTTTGTGTTCATTGGTAGATATCTATCACCAATACATAAATGCTTTGGTTTGGTTTGGTCCAGTGGCGCAGCCAGAAAACATTCTTGGGGGGGGGGGGCGAGTCTCCCAGTCAAAGTTTTATTTTCTTTGTAGTAGCATACACAATATGATATTATACTGTGAAAACAGAAATCTTGAAAAGTGTGTTTTTATTAAGGTCTATTAAACAATGATAAACGTATAAAAAACCAAAAAATAATAATACAATCACAAAAACATATGCATAAAACGACCATGATTTTTTGTTAGCTGCTGGCTAGCTTGGGGGGGGGGAGGCTGGCCCCCCCCCCCCTCTGGCTGCACCACTGGTTTGGTCTAAATCTCTTCTATTCTCGTTCATAGAAGTCATAACCTCCCAAGGGCAACCTCCCAAGGGCGTAGCCAGTATTTTTCTTTTGGGGGGGGGGCGACCAATGCAGATTAAACAAAAAAAGCAAAGAAAAAAAGGCTATTGGAGGAAACGGCAAGCGCAATCCCCCGACTATTTTGGTTTTTACTTGACCATTTGGGGGGGGGGGGCGATCGCCTCTATCGCCCCCCCCCCCCGTGGCTACGCTCTTGTAACCTCCCTTTACCAAATCACCATCCCTAACGTGGCTGCTGAATATTTGTCAATATACAGTATGCTTATACATATATGTGAATGTATATATTATTGCATTATCTGTTGCCTATTGCGCAGAAATTGCTCGGACTCTGTTGTTGAGTACAGTCTAAGAAAACCGAAAAACGAAGCGTACAGGTAAGGTTTACATTTTTGTTTTAGGTCTCATAAATAAATTTCTATCAGCGCCTATATTTTCTGTCCTCATTCGTTTGAACTACAACATGTATCTGCTGCATATTGCCGTAATAGTTTATTATACAGCACAGCTACAGACACCTGAGTATGTATCACCACAAAAAATGGTAAGTTACATAATATAAAAATACGAGGCGTGGCTATTAAATAACCGAACTGATGCTGCTATCAGCGCTACGAGCGAACAGAACACAGAACATTGAACAGAACTGCGTCTGGTGATATTTTCGCCACACTGAGCTCGCTGAATAAGCCAGTGGGTCGTTCAGTTTGACTGCTGCAGACGTTTGAATTAGTCTATGCACCAGTCGCTATGCACGCGTCGAAAAAATGTTGTGTTCAGATGGAGCAACGAGTTAATCTCAAGTTTCTTGTTAAACTGGGGAAAACATTTACAGAACCTTATGCTATGTTAAAAGAAGTGTAGGGGAATGAATGTTTGAATGAATGAATGAGCGTTTATCCCGCACACACGTTTTTGAATGATTTAAACGGTTTAAAGAGGGACGTGAAACAATGGAAGATCTGTGCCCCGGCTGGCCCTCAACGTCAAAACCGGACGAAAACATTGAAGAAATCGGTAAATTTATCCGCAAAGATCGACGTCTAAGCATCTGAGGGCTTGCTGAAATAACAGGAATGGACAAAGAATGTCTTCGCCAGATTTTGCACGAATTGTTCAACATGCGCAAAGTTTGCGCAACAATGGTGCCAAAACTACTCGCTCCCGAGCAAAAGGAATTAAGAATAAACATTTGTGCAAAAATTCTAAACAACATTGACACTGATCCAGGTTTGTTAGACCCGGTAATACTGACGGAGAGAAGATTAAAAAGTGCGGAAGCGGTTAAAGTAAAAGCGACGGAGGTTCTGAACCAGCCGACAGAAGCGGACTTCCAGCACTGCTTTTAACAGTGGGAAAGTCGTATGGCGTGCGGTATAGAGATCGCCTAGGGGAGTACATTGAAGGCGAAAAAGTTGCTACTGTAATTGGTAACGAATAAAAAGTGTTATGACGAATAAGAAGTGTTAGAAGTTCGGTTATTTAATAGCCACAACTCGTGTATGTAGTTTCTACTAAGTAGCTTATTATAACCGATACATCAGGCCAGGGAATACTGCTCTCGAGTGGTATAATGTAGTAAGTTTAAAATTATATATGTAAACTTTGTAAAACACCCAATAATTCGAAAACAGTTTTAAACAAGAAATAATAATTTGACGTTATTTAAAAGTACAAAATGTGCATTTTTCAATAAACAATAATAAACATAATAAACATAAACCACAAAAGATAAATAATAAACTTTTACATGAGAACGTATACTGACGTTGAAGAAAGGCAGCTTAAGTACATGGTATTTTAGATGTTTGGATTAGATTTTGAATCGAGATTTGAAGATATTTTGTGATTTAAATAACAGTGGATTAAATCTAATCGAAGTTTGATACGTGGATAATTTTGTATGTCATCGTTTGGACCTCATGGGAATTAGAGTTAGTGGGAAGAGATCTCGGGGAAATATAATTATATTAATATAATTAAATATGTATATACTTTTTATTGGAATTGGATGTTGTGTGGAATTTATGTCTTAGGATACTAACATCGGGACAGAGAAAATACGTTAGGGATCATGAATAATTAAATATATATTGTGATATTTTAGACGTCGCACAGGGGGGCAGGACGACTATATGACGGCAAGAAATATAGTTTTTAAAAAACGCAATAATATGTTTTCGGAACTTTAATGTAGATATAGAACATAATAAATAAGTAATAGGAAAAGAAATAGAATCTATTAATAAAAATATTTTTTTTGCATCTTATTTATACAAATAATGTGAAAAATAAAAAGTAACTTTTGTTCACAAAAGAAATGGATTTTATTAAATATTGTTGCTCAGTATTAAAAAAAAGTTGATAAAATGAAAATACAACTGTTGTATCAAGCCTGATCAGTATATTTTGGATATTTCCAAAGTATAGTCATTCCAGATTTAGATGATTTGAAAAAGTTGCTCATGTTTGCTCATTCTTGAATTATGACGTCATTGATATTTTTTTACAAGTAATCCCTACTTTTCGAGCAGAAAATATGAAGCACATTTTTTCTGCGTATAACAATATAACATTTATTTCGTCTAAAGTGAACTGTTATAGTAACTGGAAAAAAATGTGAATTTTTGTGTGAATTAATAAAATTGTTTTCACTTATAACAAAATATGTCATTTTTTTTACATAAAATTATGATTATTTATCTCACTGTTGAATTTAAATATCTCGGGAATTATATGTTGTGGGTATAATCACCATGAGACGCGCCACTTATTTTTTTGATAATTAAGACTTGCATTCTTTTTGTATTTTGGGTTTTGATCTATTTTGTATTTAATACAAACAATATTCTAATAATGTTTGAAGTTAAGGGGGTATTCTGGTCTAGAGGCATGAATTTCAGGTAATTTTTGAAGTGACGTAAAAAAAAGCAATCAATATATTTACTATACATTTTTTTATCAGTTGTTTATTAATATTACGAGAATACAGAAAAAAAAAGTACAAAAAGTTAAAAATTCAAAAAAATTAGCAGCTGATGAAGTGGGGCGTCTGAAAAAATTGGCGCGTGGTCATACCCACGATTCCAACCCTTCTAGCAATCTGAAAAAAAAAAAGATTATTAATCTAGAGTAATGTCGCAATGTCCGGAACTACGGAAAAGTAAAAAAAAATTTTTTTTTACAAAATGGCGACTGATTGAAAAAAAAAACAATTTTTTTACCTCTTTTTTTTTTTACTTTTCGAATTTTTTAAAAAATACTAAAACTTCAAATTTGGGAATGACCGTAGTTCCGGACATAGAGAAGACTATAAAGAAGACTCTCAAAAAATTTCAAGTAAATCGGTCCAGTAGAACTTGAGAAATCGTGGGTATCGTTTTGAAAAAGACAGTTTCGAGAAAAACGCGTTTAAACTTTCGCGTCAAGTTTTTCATAGTCTAAGTCATGATGGAAATGATATTTTAGACTTACATTTATTTAATCCGTCATTCCTGCTGCATACATCGGACCTTCCTCGACTTCAAAAAAAACTATTTTCTGCGTTTCTCTCTTCCAATCGAGCAGTTCTGGCCTCCTTTGATGCGTTGGATGCTCGTATCTCGGAGCGGTCAATCCGGGCGTTGTCTCGTTTCACGGCAAATTAACGAGCTTCTGGACCAATTGTAATTCCCATAAGTGTCATCATTTTTAAAATAGGAATGAAGCCTTCATTAAAAATACAGACAGCAATAAATGTTGCTATCTCAATTATCTGAGCTCCGGAATGAATATGTTTTGGCGCGAAAGTCCAAATCAAAGAGTTTAGAGACTCATTATTATTTTGAGTTTCTGAACCCAAACATAATAGATAAAGGAACAAAAGGTTTTACTGAATAATATGGATTCAGGTAGACGGAGAATCCCTAATGTCTTTTGTTCCATTAGTTCCGGCCGAGCCGGTTTGGATGCCGCGTCAGCAAAATACCTGTATCTCCGTAAATAATTTTAATTTTGAAAAATCCTCTTAAAGACATATTCTTAAGTAGTTAAACTTTGAAAATATATAAAAAAAAATCGTTTTTTTTTTCATTTCTACACCAGAATACCCCCCTTAATGCGCCTTTTGTTTTTTTTTTCAGTTCTATCTGTTTTGGGGTGATTTAATAATTACGTTACTGTTATCCATTGTGTGGACACTTGCCTTTGAATCACCAATCCTAGTACTGGAAAAAATATTATTTTCTAAAAGTAAGCCCCTTCTTTACAATTTGTCATTATTAATCCCTATTAACTTTTTTTTTTATTTCTAGAAAAAAAGATCTGCAACCACAGAGCCACAAGTTTTTAATAACATTATAGACATAGTTATTGACAACAAATTAACAAATACCAGCAAATCGAATATAGATTAGTTAGATACAAAATTGAAGAAATACCTATTCTCGAATTAATTAAATTTTATTTTTATATTCCTATTTGAGTACAAATAAAGCTATCAAGCGACGATATGTTGTATTGTTATGTTCATTTGTTACTTTTTATATCTATGCAGTGTTGTATCAGCTTATTAATTATTTTGTTAACGATATAATACTCGTTTAGTTTTGATCAACCAACTTTATTGATGAAAAATGACATCTTAATGATAGCCAGAATGGTCTAAAACGTTGGTAATTCTCAGTTTTGAAACTTAATGATTGTTGCTCAAATTGGCAATACCAGTCTGGCGAAATCTACGCATTTGTGCGCAACTATGTCTGGTATTACCAGACATAGACTGTAAGCAAAGGCTCTTGTTGTTACGTGTAGCATTGAATTAATCGTGACTCTCCTGGTCATGGTTGATGTGCTGAGCGTTACCTTTGCAATGAGTCGATTATGTCAAAAAAATAATTTTAACGTTTCAGGCGCGGAAAAGTTATTTTAAAGCACCCTCGGGCGTTTACAGGATCGAAGAAACTGTGCTACAGTAAAATTTGGCACAATTTAGCGAAACCAAAGACTTGCGAGAAAAGCTAGGAGTTGCAGTGAAGCTTCCAAGAATCTGCTGCACCGCACAAATTTACCAGTTCAAGACCAAGACACGGAGGAATATTTCCGTGCTGAGTTAAATATTCCTGTGCTGGACAACATTGTTGAAGGTCTGCGTTCTTGGTTCTTGCTGGCGAATCAGAAAAAGAAGAGGAGCGACATGCTGTGATAGTCTTAGCAGAAAAATATTCTCAACTTTTTTCGATGACCAGATACCTGTGTGCGCTTTTTACGAGCTGAACTCGAATCGTGGAAACCATCTGGGTTTGATCCAGCATGCGATATTATGGATATTTTCTCTAAGTGCGATAAAGATGTATATCCTATTATACATCGACTTTTAAACATCCTACTAACTCTTCCCATTAGTGTAGCTACCGCTGAGCGCTCGTTATCGGCTCTTCGATGCCTCAAACCTTGGATTCGAAATAGAATGGGTGAGGGTCGTCTAACCGCGTTGGCATTATTGCACGAGCATCGGAGTATTATTGTTGATCCTAAAGCGGTAACAAGATTCTCATTAAAAAAAATCAGCGCCTCGATTTTATAATTTAAAGATCTTGTTTGCTATAGCAAATGTTTGTAATCATTTCTTTGTTTATTAAAATTGTGAATTTTGGGTTTAATTTGTAGGAAAAGCCATTTCAATAAAGAAAATCAACACAATTAAGAGGGTTGTTTATGTTGAAAACATCAATTTCTTCTGTTAGACTATTTTTACGCATCTAAAAAATAGTATGTTACTGCTGTTGAGGTGGTGGTTGATGTCTGTTGATGCTGCCTGAGTGATGTTTGATTTATGTGTAAGTTTGTTCGCAGTCTACACAAATCTGTGGAATTATGTTTTATTGCTTTTTATGGGTACCGTCAGTAAAGTTGAATTAGTTTTTAGCTTCCGAGCAATTATCTGTTTGTAAAGCTTAAGTAATAAATTTATGTAACATTGGATATGGGTAGGTATGTGGACTTTGGAATTATTTCATTGATATTTACGAAAGGGACGAACGCCGTCTGGAGATAATGGATCAGGTCAGATACGTTCCAAATTTAATATCCTGATCCAAACAAAGTTACTAATATGCTATCGTTATTGAACAACCATAAACTTCAACTTGAAACAATATATAGGATTGTAAATTCCTCGGTAAATACTTGTGTATAAAGAATACCTACGTTGAGAGACTGAGTAAGTATTAAGAGGTAAACCCCTCTGGAGTGCAAAAAATCAAGGCATTTTTTGGGAATCTTTTTCTGCTCTAATAAAGAGAACAAAAACCAATTTTAATGCTTTATTAAGTATATAATGAGGTATATACACAGATAAATCATACGATCATAAATACACATGGAACACAGACGGTTTTTTTGCTGTTGACCATCGGTGGGCAGCATAGCAATTTTGTAACAGCTAGTAGAACAAACAAAAATTTTTTGTCTTTAGCTACATGAGTTTTTCTAAAGCGGTATAAAGGCGGTTAGGGTGTTTATAAATACCGTAATTTTTAATAGATCGAAGAAATGTGTGTTAGTTAGATAATTTATCTAAAAAGCTACAGTTAAAATTTCAAGTCGATCGGATCAAAATTGCGCGATTAATTAGGATTGGATTGTCCACCAATTCGAAAAACATTTTTTCGAAAAAAACGCGTTCAAAGTTTCAAAACGTGTTTGCTTTATGGAATTTTTAAAATACAAGCATATTAATTTTTTTACCTTTAATCTGCTATACCAGGACCATATATCATCCCTTCCAAATTATCAATCGTGCCGCAGATACTCCAAAATGCTAAGCGCAGCAGGGCGGTGTTTTCGAACATTTCGGAGCGATATAATTGTTTCACAAATTAGAATTGTTTCAAAAATGATTATTAAACATTTTTACCATCAATAATTCATTTTAGATATAATTCTTGGAATGTTTGTACAATCCTTCAGCAAAGAAAATTGAAAAAAAAATTTTCCAGAGGGGTTTAACCCTTTAATCGTTTCATATTGTCATTTGTAGGTACTAAATATAAAACGTTTATGAGTGAGGTTGGCTTACGGCGACACAACACATAGGCAACTCGTGCAGCATGTGATGGGGGTTACCAGGTGTCGCACCAGGATTTTAATATATTTGAAATTAAATGTGGTAAAAATACAAAGTAACAATTAATTTTCTTTTTCTGAGTATAGTTTAGCAAAGTACCTGTCTCTCTAAAATAAATTCAAACGACAATATGAAAAATAGCCGTTTTTTAACGCATCTGGGGCACGAACGAAACCCTACAGAAATGATTGTTTATGATTAGTAGAAGTCAATAATATTCATAGAAACCCCTAAAAGTCCGGGGAAAACTAGTGCGCTATCTATGTAGTACGTCATCTCAATCGACTGATAGTCTACAAGACAGTTACAACAAAAATAAAAAATTTTCAAACCCAAATACCAGACCATATTAGATTCGTTTAGCTTTGTCACCTCAAGATTATTTTTGAAGCTCATTTGAAGGTTATATCAGGCTCATATTATGTAATTATAAGGTCGAATATAGTAAACATGTTCCAATAACTTGTTCTATATGTTTTCGGGGTCACCCGATCTGAATCCGAAGTCCATTTGGTCACACTGTTGAGGTTCAATGTCGTTCCAAGGTCAATCAAGACTCATTCTAGGGTTACTATAAGGTCAAATTAAGAATAAAACGCTGCACGTTCCTAACCATAGACATAATTATGTCTATGTTCCTGACACTTGTTCTATAAGTTTAAATCGGAGGTTCATTTGATTATACGAGTACTATTGAGTTTTAAGGTCATTCGCCTAAAAAGACTATGCGAGAATCATTTAGCCACAAAATGTGCTCAGAATTCACCACGAGGGAGCAACCTTCTCTTGCATTACTTACTTTTATTTTTGTGTTTTATAAAATATTTTTGAATGTTCCTTTAATATTTCATTTATTTTTTTCTATTTCTGAAATAATATTAAAATAGTTATCGAGGATATAACCTACTTTGACATGGCCCACATAATAAAAGAACTGAGATTTAAAGTTATTTCAAAAAATCAAAAGAGGCTCTTTGTAGGGTTACTGAATAATAGAATTTCGCTAGACCCGAATTTAAGGACTACTTGTTCAATATTCATGTCGATAACGCTATTATTGGGCATACTTGCGGATGTAAGGTAGGTAAAAGAACAGTAGGTTGCTGTTCGCACGTAATGCCGATATTGTGGTATTATGGATACGCAATAAATCTGAACGATCTCGTGCTCCAGATCATTCACATGTTTTTGATTTTGAAAACGTGATGAGAATGAGCGAAATTGAAAGCGATTATGAATAATGAAATATTGGTATTACTATACATCGATAACAATGTCAGTAGAATTTTAAAAACAGAAAATAAATGCAATACTAAAAAAAACATATAAAAATACTTTATAAAATACAAAAAGAAATCTAAAAAAATAAAAACCCAAAAAAAACATAAAAACGATAAAAAACAAAAAAAATGTAAGGAATGCTAGAGAGGATCGCCTCCTCGTGGTGCGTTCTGGGAAACACTTTTAATGGTAGTGGCTAAATGATTTATCTTACTTACCCAATGATCCTCTTTTGACCTTGGAATGGCCTTGAACCTCAACAGTGGGATCAAATGGACTTCAGATTCAGATCAGGCGACCCGAAAACCTATAGAATAAGTTATTGGATCATGTTCTGCTCATTTTTTGTAGTAACCCAAGAATGACTCTCGATTGACCTTGGAATGACCTTGAACTTCAACAGTGTGATCAAATGGACTTTGGATTCAGATCGGGCGACCCCGAAAACATATAGAATAAGTTATTGGAACATGTTTACTATATTCGACATTATAATTACATAATATGAGCCTGATATAACCTTCAAATGAGCTTCAAAAAAAATCTTGAGGTGACAGAGCTAAACGAATCTCAGATTTGGATTCAGCGGCCCAAAAACCAAAAAAGGTATATGGTCTGGTATGTGGGTTTGAAAACTTTTTATTTTTGTTGTAACTGTCTTGTAGACTAGCAGTCGATTGAAATGATGTACTATATAAATAGCGCACCAGTTTTCCCCGGACTTTTAGGGTTTTTACAGATGCGTTAAAAAACGGCTATTTTTAACATTGTCCTTTGTAGAATGATGTTTGGCTGTGTCCATCGTGTTGGATTCAAAAGTTTGCTAATGTCCTGATTTGAAAAAAATGGAGGCGATTTAAAATGGATCATGAAGAAGTAGGTGAGTGCTTTACGAGGAGAAAAAAAACGTGTTTCTGGTATGGAAGTAATTTCATGAAAAACTCCAATTAATCCTGACCTGATGGGAAAATTTAGAGGTGTGATCTGGATCTAGTGACAAAAATGATATTTTTGTCACCATACTCAGATTTATATTTAATGACATAGAAGAAAATACTATTCATTTTAAATAAGCAATACCAACAGTTATATCTACCTATCCATCAGTGTTCTGTCACAATGATAAAGAGGGTAACTCAAGATAAATTTTAAAAGTGGTCTGAAGCTGAAATGACCTTTCAGGAATAGGATTCTAAATTTTAAAATTAGCAGATTTTAATTTTAAGTAGCTTATTGTTTATTATTTCTTAATTTAAATTTTCTTTCAAATTTCGAGATAAACTGTATAGTTAGAAGTAAGAGATGCTCATGTGAAGTTAATTAATAATAGATTGCTATTAAAACAGACCTAAAACATGGTCGATCCTTTTTGTTGGCATTGTTCGTCGTATTTTAATTTTTTTAATCTGAACCACAATAATTCTTAATAGAATAAATAATTGTTCGATACACTGTTAGAGAAAATTAGAGAAGATACGTAGTCTTGAGGAAAGGCAGTTAAATATACTTGAAGAAAGTAGTTGTTTAGATGAAATTGAATTAGCAAACTGGTGTTACGTTAGATTTACATAATAATAAATGTTAAATTGTATACAATATACGCATCAATATCACATAGTCAATGAACGCTAAAATCCTTTAATATATAAAAGTAAGTTAAAAATATTTACAGTAATATGAAAAATAAGACCGCGATCTGTATGAGTTATAAGTACAGTATAAGTAAAAGAATAATACATTTTCCTAACTCAGTGGGCATAAATTGTTTTAAAATGTACATAGATATTTTAAGTTTTAGCGATAACGCACAAAGTTGCAAAAGTTAAAAAGTATGTAACATAAATCTTAGTACTCACACAAGTCCAATTAAAAAAATATGTTTCAGCTATAAATCCCTAGGTAGCGGTTTTTCATACAAAGTAACACAAGTACATTTGTATCAGGTCTTGTTATTAAAATAATGTAAATTGAATGGAAAGCGTAAGTAATAAGTAAGGCACTACTAAACTCAGAAAGTAAAATCGTTACCTGCTTTCTTCAAAATCAAAAGGGTTTATCTTGATATTAAGGCTTTCAAATAATAGTTATATATTTTCTGTACTGAGTACAGTGTCGAACTAATTCCATTATTTCTCTCAAGTACCACTCAAGTTTCTCGACATGCCGATATGTTATAATCTCCCAAAAATGATGACCATTGTTATTCAAATAAGGGCATACGCTGTGTAATCAATGTCGCTGATTAATTCACATACTGATAGGAAAGTGATATTTTGTTAAAAAAGTGTTATCTCTAAGGTAGCAATTAATAGGTGTTTCAGTTGTCGGTGGGTTTTCTTAATAACTAAGTGACGATGAAGGGATCACTGTTCTTGGCACTGTTAGGATTTTCTGTTGTCAACTCCGAAATTAGTTTAGTAGATATATGGGCTCCGGACTATTTAAAAGTAGATGCCGTCGAAGAAATCATCTGCTTCAATACTACCATCGAAGTTGTCAGTGAAAAATGTGGGGAACAGTTGGATGTTGTGTGCAAAAATCCATCTATATTATTGGCTAGTAAGTAAGCTGTTGTAAATTGCATGTATATTTTAAATGTAACTTGTAAACTAGGGTTTAACTCCTGACAGGGTTTTACTGTGGGCATCGAACATAAAAAAAAATAGAAAGTCCACTCTAAGCTCCACCCAATAATGCACTCTCCTTGCCCCGCCCCGGATCTCATCAGTTGTCGGCGGCCGCGCTCATACCGTGTCTCAGCATAAAGCTGAAGTTCATTCGAGAGCCGCGGGCTTGGGCAGTTCGCTATACCGGACGGATCCTATATTTATTGATATTTATGTGGCTTATGGTTCATAATCTATGAATTATGATTATTTAATTAAATATCTGACTTCATAAGTGGATATTTAAATACATTATTGTGCTTAAGAGGACATCTTTTTTTATTGGTTATTTATTGACATTTTGTGACTTGTGCTTTAAACTACTAGTTAGTAAAATGACGTGTTCTACCTCAGAAAAGATTACCTAGTCACTTTTTACAATAATGACAAACTTAAAGAATACCGACTAGTCCGAAATTAACTTTCGTTAATTTCGGACAACCCGAATAATTTTCAAAAAATGAAAGTCAAGTACGCTTCACAAGTTTTAGTCATTCAGTGGCCGTTGCTCTTTCCACTTACATCGATTTTAAAGTTACAGTTGGCGAAAAGTGACCCCATAACTCAAACTGTCGAACCCCCATAACCCCATAACCTCAACTTTTAGATCCTCATGTACGCAAAACTCAATTTTTCGAACCCGACAACCCTAAAACTAAAGCTCTTATGTCCCAATATCTCTATTGGAGATATTAGGGAGATATTATGAAGGGTTGAGGTTATTGAGGTGGTGGAGGTGTGAATAACGAAAAAAATATATTTTCGCTATTGCCAACTGATTGTCATTCGCTATTGCCAAACAATTTTTTATCGTTTGAGATTATGTCTACACTATACAGAACATTTATATCAAATATCAACCAAAGATGGTTTATAAATGAACTTAATAAAAAGCAAACTTAACGGAGTAAAAATAACAACAATTTTGGTGTTAATATTTAACGTGATTAAAAAATAACATAAGAAAATCTTACCTTGTTCTCTTAACAAGCAAACTGCGCCAGAAATACCACAGACGGTTTTGGGATGGATGTGATTTATTTGGATAAAGTTAAGGCGCGTAATTTGAATTAAATAGATGATCCTGAATGTGGATGGTGCGTGGAGGATGAGGAGACTGCATATCACATCCTCACAGAATGCCCTGCAATTCCAAGGGTCAGAGAACGGCACTTTGGGAGCTGTGTTCTGAACCCAGAGGATGTTAAGAGTATTCACCCCAGGAAAATATGCGCCTTTGCAAGAGAGGTCGGCATACCATATAAATTTGCCCAATTCTGACTGTATTACAGTTTCGCGAAATATGGGAAAATGAACCCAAACTCACTCGGGGCAACCATCGTTCCCGCAAACCTGACCGGATTTTACCTGCGATTACCGATAATCCTTTCCGATATTCCGATTTCCGATATTATAATTACCGATAACACCGAACATAAACTAGTTTATGTTCGGTGCCGATAAGAGAGTTAAACCATTCGAGCAAGGAGTTAAACCTCATCGCTCTTGCTGCTTTTCGGGTTTTACTCCTTTATCGAGTGAACCAACAAGAGCTGCGTGAGGTTTAGATCCTCATGTAGTCGCTCCCTCAAAGGAGTTAAACTTGTATATAAGAGATAAAGCTTTCGACTCGGTAGATGGATTCAATCGTTAGAGGATTTAATCGTTGAGGAGCAAATGCCTCGATACTCGGACATCTCGTGCTCACTCATAGAGTAAACTATGTTTTGATCAAGCAGTTAAACTTAAGAGCAACTCGCTCAGGATTTAATCGTAAGCCCTGGACATCTTTACATGTCAGATATCAATACATAATTCGGGATAACATTTCCTTAGACCCTAAGTATCGTGATAACAGAAAGTGGAACTTTGGAATTTGAAATCCAACACCCTCTGTATTGTGGGTGTCTCTCTACTTTATGGACAAACTGTATGTACTTTCAATTTCAACTGTATGTAATCAAAAAGGCCTAATGAAATTACATGATAAGAGAAATGTAAATACGATTTGCTTCTTGTAATCGGAACCCCTTTTTTTATGAAGTTTCCAAAGGTGTTTCGATAAGAGAAATTCAAATTTTATAGTGTTTTTGCCCTAAAAATACTTTTTGAAGTTGCATATTAGTTTGATGTAATAAAAACAAAATGTAATTTAAAAACAGTTCAAAAAAAAACAACAACTCAACGCTCCGCATCGACTAGAGCAGTGGTTCCCAAACGTTTTACTAAGGCGCCCCCTTTTTGATATCATGAAATGCTTACGACCCCCTGATAATTAAAACGAAAACAATATTGCAATAATAATAAACATGCGGTAAAATGGTAATAATCTGGCCGTGCTGATTCCTAAATTTCAAATTCAAATATTGCATGCCGTTCTATTATCTGTGAAAAATAAGTTTTTAAAATTCATGAAATGTATCTACAATCTACATTTTTGTAAAAAATGAATTTTCAAAGATTTTTTGTGTACTCTCACGCCCCCATTAATGTTACTTCACGCCCCCCCAAGGGAGGCGCGCCCCCCCCAGTTTGGGAATCACTGCACTAGAGGAATCACGAATTAGCATTATAAAAAATAAATATTCAAAATTAATAAGACATAACATGAAAATATCCTAACGCAAAAGTAATATAATAAAATGGTGAATATTTTCAACAACATGAGGGAACGGCAATGGGTAACTCCTTGTCACCTTTCATTGCAAATCTTTTTATGAGTAAATTTGAGACTGAAACAAAAGATAATTTCGAGTATTTCCCTAGAGTCTGGTTCAGGTATGTACATACCTGTATGCAAGGGCGTAGCCAGGGTCGCCCGCTATCGCCCCGCCCCAAAGGGTCAAGTAAAAACCAAAATACTCGGGGGATTGCGGTTGCCGTTGCCGCTACTGACCTTTTTTTTTTGGCTTTTTTGTTTAATCTGCATTGCCCCCCCCCCCCAAAGATAAAGACTGGCTACGCCCTTGCCTGTATGTGGACGATATATTCGCGGTATTTGATACAATTTGCGTAACATTTTACTTTATTTTCTGTTAAAAAAAAAAACGACGTTTTCCACGAAACACCGAACTACTACACTTTTCTCGACGCGCGTTTCGCCAACCAAGTTGGCATCTTCAGGAGAAGATTAAAACTCAGTTTTAATCTTCTCCTGAAGATGTTAACAAGGAGAAGATTAAAACTCAGTTTTAATCTTCTCCTGAAGATGCCAACTTGGTTGGCGAAACGCGCGTCGAGAAAAGTGTAGTAGTTCGGTGTTTCGTGGAAAACGTCCAGTTTTTTGTTTCTACGCCGAAGGTTTCAGTACCCACTCCAGGATTATTTTCTGTTCCTTACGAAACGCAGTTTTAGGGTCTTAATAATATACATGTATTGATAATACTATCTATCAAATTATGGTTCTAATTTTAAAAAAATCAAACGTCAACAAGCGATAACAAAGGAGGTTACTTGGTTTTATAAAACTGTGTTATATATTTTCATTGTAAACCTAATCCGTATCTTGATGTTTGTTACGCTTTTTTCGGTCTTCAGAAGTAGAAATTAGAGTTTGGTTTTTGGAAATATAACAATGTATGGGATTCTAAGACACGTGTTTTCTGTTGGCATCAATGTATTTTGATATTCGATCTCATTGATAAAGGTGATTGTGATTCAAACTACAGAAACCTTTCTGTAGTTTGAATTGATTATTTCAAGTTCTTTGATAAAAGTGGATTTTAAATTTAGATCAGTTAAAATATTATAGCAAGATAATAAATAATAACAGATAAATATATTTTTTTAGGAATAACAAAAATAAAGAGTCCCATAAATTTGATAACCATCTTTTACAACTGATTGAAGTTTTGTATATACTCGTACATATTATACCATATTACACTAGTTAAAGCAGTAAATTTACCATTATTTATAATTTCATACGCCTTGGAAAAATCACAGACCTACATTACCAACTTAAAACAACAGTATGAAATAAACTATACTTCGTCCATAAAATATACTTCATAATTTTGAATAGCATATGGATGAATTATTTGTATTAGTTCATTGTAAAAAAAAATATATTTTTGCACCATTAAAAAGAAAAATAATTTTAAAAATTGATATATTTTAAAAGACATTGGTTATTGCATAAATATGCAAATACAAAAAAAGACCAGGAAAAATTGATAGTAAAAGTTAGTTATTCCGTTTTTTTAATGGAGAAGAAAGAAGTACACGGAAGTTTTGGAATTTAAAAAAAAAAACATAAAAACACTACAGGTTTTCTCACAAACACCATTCGGTTACAAATAGTGGTGTAGTTTTCTTTTTATATACAAAAATCAATTATTATAAATATTACAAATAGCACTTGATTGTATTCAATGCTACAGTAATTGTAACCCTCTTGACAGTATTATGGTTTGTATATGATTTTAAATGTAGTTTCCATTAATATTTTAATGTTATATATATCTAAATTACCTTTTTAACAGTTTTTAAGGGTAAAAATGGACCATTATTGTCTCGTATATACAGTGAGGGCGTAAAGTCGCGCATAAATTCGATAAAAATTAAAGGATTTTTTAAGAAAAACTGTCGAAAACGTCAAGTAAATTTTTTATTTAAATAAATTTCCGACATTTTGATGTACTTCATTTGTTTTTTTTTATTGACAGCTCTCAAAGATATGACGTCATCGATATTTTTTTAAATGACAACATATTGTGATACATTGTTTAAAAGCTCTTATTTCATATAGTATGCTTCTAATTTTGGAGCGATTCTATTAAGTCATTTTTAAATGGCTACCGTTCAAAAGTTAAAATTTAATAAAAAAACGAAGGAAAGTTTATTTAAAAAAATCGGAACCTCTCGGATACAAGAAGTTCTACAGCTATTTGCTCGGCTATTGGACAATTCTCAACAGTTATCCAGTATTCCAGAAATTAAAAATAAATAATATAAAGCGCATTCTTAAATATTTTTATTTAACCTATTTATTAAAACAGAACTCTAAAAATAAAAATAATACAATTTAAACTACCTATCCTAATCTGGTTTTTAATAAATGTTCAAACTGTGCTCCGTTGACTTCTTGACAGTAACCAAGCCGCAATTCAAATTCTTCAACCATGTTACATATCATTTCAGCGAGTATTTTTTTGAATTCCGTAGATATCTTATGCTATTTTTTAAGTCATCTGTACTAGTAGGCTTATTTACATATACGCTATGTTTTAAATAACCCCACAAAAAAGAAATCCATGGGGGTTAGGTCAGGCGACCTAGGAGGGAACTCGAATTGACCCCTTTGCCCAATCCATCGACACGGAAATACTTCATTTAAATATTAATTTAAATAGTTAAGAATGCGCTTTATATTATTTATTCTCAATTTCTGGAAACTGTTGGGAGTGTGTTATGTTAAATAGCCGAGCAAATAGCTGTAGAACCTCTCGTGTCCGAGTGATGTTTTAAATGAACTTTCCTTCGTTTTTTATCAAATTTTAACTTTCGAACGGTCACCATTTTAAAATGGCTTGATAGAATTGCCAAGGAGCAATCTCTATTAAATATGCGCTTTCCTATGATGTATCACAAGCCATATATTGTCATTTAAAAAAATATCGATGACGTCATATCTTTGACAGCTGTTAATATAAAAAGAATGAAGTGCGTCAAAATATCGGCAAATGTGTTCGAGTGTTTTTCTAAAAAAATCCTTTGATTTTTATGGAATTTATGAGTGACTTTACGCCCTGTATATAATTAATGTATACGAATAATAAGTATAGGAATTATATTTTACTTCTACCACATTCTTCATACAAAATACCAATTTAGAATACCTATATGTATGTTTATATTAGCACAGTTACATAGTAAAGTTTGTACATACTTGTATATCACAGTTATGAATTGAGTTTTATGGTGGATAGTAAAGATAAATCTAGTAGTTTATATATTATTATACTCTAAGCGAAAATAGAATATTACTGGCGTGTTATTGTTATTACTGGCTCTAATAAACTGGTCTATCCATTTATCTATAACCATATATAATTTATCTAAAAACAGATAAACTGATTGACTGTGGCTTTACTTGAGGTTTCAAATTATAAGTTATTTTACATATCTTTTGTATATTATAGATATTCGTCCACCTACATATGTTTCTAATATCAACTGCAAACGTGGTTGTTTGCATTAGTATGTATTATGTATGCCTATTTTTTCTAAAAAACAATTTGGGGTGTTTTTATTTTACTATATTTTGTCCATTAACTCTAGGGGATCATGCATAGTACGATGTAGAAAAAAAATGGTGTCTACAGAAGCTGAATTTATCTACGAACTTTTCTTCATAATCTTGGTATACGAGATTTCAACGTATATGTAGTCAAAGCTATGTATATGTATTTTAAATATAATCAAAGCCATTAGAAGTATCTGCCATGTTTCGAACACATCGTTTTGAACACATGAAAAATAAATGTTCTAACCGTTCCCCTACCTGTGGTACATGTGCTCAAGATCACGATAGTAAGAACTGTATTAATGTTCATTTTAAAAAATGTGTAAATCATTGTAACTTAAATCTGACAAAACAGTTTGAAAATACTGCTGTAGCTACTGATAGTGATCACTCATTATAAATCGTTATAAGTCAAGAAACTCTGAAATCTAAAACCATTTATGAATAAAAATCAATTTACAACTTTAACAATACCTAGGTCACATAAATATACGCTCACTATTAGCTAAATTTGAGGAATTTTGTTATTTTGAATCGTCTAATGTTCAAATTACTATTTAAATAAACTTATGAATGACTATGTGTACAATATTAATGTATGTATATTATTAGGGTCTAGAAAGTGTGTTAAAACGCAGGGTTGAACTCGTAATCGTCATCTCATTGACGGCCGGTCATAGGAGAACACAAAAAGACAGGAGTAAAAATGTGTTACTAATATACATACCTATCGCTTGTGCCATTCAGAAACACCGATGGTCTTCATTGCTTGAGCGTACATTGCCATAACCAGCAGTCTTTCTGCGTTTCTTCTCGTTAAAAACGTCTAAATTTTGTCGACTGCGTTCCACGAAAGGCTACATACGCAAAACATTATACACAAATAAAATCAAAATCCATGCATCATCTTCTCGCTTAAATCGCGAAATTTATTCTCTCTTAAGTCGCAATCATAATCTCAACTTTTTCGTGTTTTTAGTTGCAAAAAAGAAACATTTAGAGATATACCACAGCACTTGTTATAATGAAAAATGAGCCAGCTGAACGGAAAAATTAACATAAGTATACCCAGCCGTGCGTGACAAAGTTCAATTTTCCACTTGAATGAATATTTTAAAGGTTAGATATTTTTTAAAAGACACCTAACCTATTTTAAAGGTTAGGTGTCTATATTTAACGTATTACACAATTATTTTTTCAATAAAAATTGTACATATTCATGCGAGAATCCAATTTCCAAACGTAGTTCTAAAACTTTTACAGGCTGCGACTTAAGAGGGACACGGAACTTAAGTTTCGTGATATAATAGGGAAAAACGTGGTGAAATAAGAGGAAACGTGAATTAAGCGAAGGTGACTTAAGAGGGAATAGAGTGTACATACACGGTGCAAAATAAGTATGTATACACGTTTATTAATTAATCAAACACGACATATAAAATTATTTGAACATCGGCGTTCTATCGTTCGTATGTCTCGCGTTGAGCTAACTTATTGTACTAATCGATGAGAGAACGCTCGCTACGCTATATGGATAAATTGCATATGCCCTTTCCTCGAACCTGTTGCGGAAGAGTCCTATTTCCGTTACCAGGCATGGACAGTGGCGTACGTATGCATGCACTCTCAAGAAATACATAAAAGATACAACACGCATAACATGACATAATTAGAAGGTGCTTAAAAATACGGTTTATACTTTAATTATCATAGAATTGTATAGTGCCGACTCTGCGTTGTAACACACTTTCTGGACCCTATACATTATACTAAAAATAATAATTTCTGTGTGTTTTATGTTATAGTGCTAGATGCTTCATCCAGGTTCCCATACACAGGAATGGGATACGCTTCTAGGACTGATTATGGAAATTTCGACCAATGTATGACTATTGACTACAAATATGACAATGGAAGAATTTTGGGAGAGCACTGTGTAGGCGGACTGGTTATTCCCGACCCATCGAATTTAACCAATACCGATGTATGTATTAGAGCCGAAAATTCTGTTCTAAAACAGAGTCGCACTTATATTGTTTAAATATAAAAAAAGTATATTGTTTAAATAGAACTTATTAACAACATTGAGTTGAAATTTATTCATTAGGGAATCAGGCATGCTTGGGTAGAATGATTTTTTAAAAATATGTTTCGAAAAGTTAAGCAGGATATGGCGGAAACAGAAAACTAGTTCTCCCTACCAAAGGGACAAAAAGGTCAAGAAAATAAAAGTGGCCCGATGGTAAGTAAGTAGCCCCTTAAACTAGTCTTAGATAGAAATAGGTACATTTTTGCACATACGCATTCCTACATTATAAATTTGAATTCTGAGCAACTTTTCTTAATGCAACTTTCCTGTCACAGAAAAGGTACTTCATGTACTTCGAAAATACGTTTTCTTCTTCTGTTATGGCTTGCTTGATTTGAAGATGTGGCTGAAATAACTTTCTACTCAAGCAGGGCTGATTCCCAAACGGACAAATTTCAACTCCAAATTGTTTGCTTTCCCATATGACTTTTCCCTGTGCTATGAGAGCAAATTTGGAATAGAAAACGGTATTTTTTTGCAGGAGTATTTCAAACTGTCACTATGTCGGCCAGACGCGTGTACAGCTAGCGACTTCAATGCCATATTAAGTAAAAATCTCAACGTCACCCTTCCATTGTTCCAAGACACGGTCTGTCAAACGAAGGAAACTGGTAAAGAGCTTGGCGCAGCTGACATTGTGACAATGTGAGTACGTTTAATAACATATTACAATATGTTACATCAATATTTTAATAACAGATTTTTCTTTACTTTGTAATGTACACATATTAATTCTACTGTAATTCTACTCAGAAAGTTATTCGATAATACGAGGGGCGTTCAAATTGAAATTTCAATTTCCTGCCGTATGAAAGCGACATACGAACTTATATCAACAATTTAAAAATATTTATTGGCTAAATAGGTCTCTCTTTATGTTAATCATTAATATGTACACGATAACTCGAGAACGAGTTAAGATATCAACTTCAAATGTGGAACACTTATGTACCATGACGAGGTCTGGAGCTGATTAGATTTACACTTTCTCCTTTCACCCTTCTTAGTGGTTATAAAAATTATAAGAGTCGTTTGGATCATAAAGGTCACATAGGTCACGTTTATGTCATAAAAATCTGTAATAAAGGTCACGAAGTTCATAGGGATTATAAAGGTCTCATTAGTTATAAAGACCATATAGATCACAGAGGTCTATCAGGTCATAAAGGTCATATATTTCATAAAGAGTACAAAGGTCTCATTAAGTCCATGAAGGTTATATCCAAATTTGCTTTTAAAAACACTAATGCATGTTTTTAGAGATTTAGTATGGAAAATTTGATTAAACATAGAAAAATTCGAAGTGGAAGTAGTGATTCCTTAGGTAGCGATTTTTCGTTTTAGTAGACAAATTTGAGTATGATTATTTTACTTTTACAAAAATAATTTTAGTTTGCAAGGAAGAATTTTCAAAAATAAAACGGGTAGGATCTATTCACATACTATCTTATAAACTGCTCAAAATGTTATTCATTATGCTGGAAACAGTGGTCTATTTTCGAACGCCTCTCTAACATTTCGGAAATCTTCAATGTGTTTTATAAACAACATATTTAAGACGTACCCAAAGAGAGAAGTCTAAGGGGGGTTAAATCCGGTGATCTGGCGGCTATTCGATTGCTCCCTTTCTACCCATCCATATATCCGGGATTATCTTTTTGTGGCCGTTGTGTATGCCCTTCTCGAAAAATTTGCGGTTTTTCGTCACTCCAATACCGACAATTTTGTTTATTTACATTGCCATTTAGAAATAAAATACGTTCATCCCTGAAACAGAATATTTCGCAGAAGATTAGGGATAGCGATGACCAGAATTTATATGATTTCACAAAATTCTATTCTTTTATCAACAGCATTCCCATGGAGCACTTGGATGATCTGCATTTTATAGGGATGAAATGTATGCACTTTTAGCGCTTTTCTTACATACTCGTGAGACATTCATGTCTATTCTGCTATTGTTCGTAAAGAGCTGGTGGGCTCTGCAACAAATGTTCCCAAAACCGCAATTTAATCTCTTTCAGTTAGTACTCGTCGGTTATATCTTTTTCTGTTTTTCACTTAACCAGTTTCTGAAAACTTTACCATCAAATCAAGAATATACCTATGACTTATATAATAATTTGAATTTATTTCATTAAAAAGAAATATCGCCAATATTTCAACAAGTTAAACTGAAATAACAACGCAACTTTATTCCTTAATTAGCTTCTTTAGAATCCATAAAATTAACTGTAAAGTTATTTTCTTTAAAAAAACTGTTATTTCAAGAATTTTTCTCCTGAAGTGCCAAAAACAGATGGTTAACCAGTTAAACCAGTTATTGGAAAGTGAAATAAACGAGCTTTACAATGATATGGCACTTGACCCCCCTTCTCATTTAAGATTTTAAGGGAAACATAATACCCTTTCCAGGGGGTTGATTTGCGAACGCTGCAAATATTCTTTTAAAGTGTCCCAGTTAAAAATAAAATTGTGATATTTTTTATTTTCAAAATTATTTAGTGGAAAGGCGATAATAAGGGTGGGATGTTTTCAAATTGACATTGTGTATATTCCGGTTTTTGTACAGTAAATAAATTATAATTTAAATTTGTACACGCCTCTACATACATAATTTCGGAATACGCATTATTTATTTTCTGAAAATTTTAATCAATAAATTAATATATTTCTTATTATGTATATAAGTGATGTGTGATCTGCTACTGTGCGTCATTTTAGTGAATAACGTTTTATTTTCGAATGTTTTGTTTTATTTCAAGTAGTTTATAGGTAGGTAGGGTAAAGTGGGGCAAGTGCGACCCCTTTTTCGTATAGTTGACTTTTAGTTCATAACTGCGCGAATGTTATTCATATGATTCAATTCTTTTTGGGCTGTATGAACTACTTGGTTCTTAAGTTTAATTTATTGAAAGAAAGAAAATCTTTCGTGGTTCAGGGTAAGGAGGCACATCGTCCATGCCTTACAGGGCACATGAAACGCACTTGCCCCAGGGCTTGGGGCAAGTGCGTTTATCTGGGTTTATTTCTATATGTTATCCTTAATGGAAACTATGGGGCAAGTGCGTTGGATAAACGCAATTTTCTACTCGCGAGGGTAAATTCCTTTTACAATATTTCTTCATTGGTGCCAACATAACATTGTGCGGTTTGCATCGAATATTGGCGGGAGTTTTCAATTTCAATCAAGGGGCATTTTCAAACAAGTTAATAGTTTTTAGAGACTTCTATCAGAAGCGAACGCACTTGCCCCGGATACGCACTTGCCCCACTTCACCCTATTATATCTGATGTACGTACTCCACTATTGATCCACCGTTAAGTTGTGGCATTTATGAAAGTGATCTAGTTAAAAAACATACATTAATATGAATTATTATTAGTTGTTAATTAATTAACACTTTAATAATACACTTCTATAATAATACTTCAATAAATTATTATTGATTAAGTGAAGAATAGAAGAATAGTTAGAAGTGTATTAACACTTCTAACAACTAATACATTTCTTTTTTTTATTTGCATATTTTCATATATATTGTATGTAATGCAATGCATACTTTCTACCGGTCATTGTAGGTTAGTGATATGTATCTATGCAAGTTATAATTCCGTAATATATTATTTAAAAAACTGAATATTGCATATACTTTTTAAAAGAGAAATAAAGAATACAGATGATGATATAGACATATTTTATATTTTTTGTATGTAATTTGTCATGAAAGGAAATTCTATATTCTATTATTATTAAAAAATATATATTTTTTTAATTTCTGCCTTATTTTTTTTGGAAATTATTATTTTATATATATATATATATCGTATTTCCAATTATTTTGGAAATACGAGGTGTGTAAATTAAGTAATAACACTGGCAACGTAGCGTCCGATCTAGCTACACGGCGGAGACGGGATTTGGAAGGACGGTAGGTTAGTATGTAATGCACCTTCAGTACCAGTGTGAACTTGTTCGGGTCATTTGTTTATTCCTTGTGACTGTTTTCGTAAACCGGTTTTTTTCTAGTGAGTTTTAAAAATTAGTGACATTAATTTTGAGCAGCGGTGTGCTATCAGCTTTTGCTTCAGACTTGGACACAGCGCAACGGATACTTTTGCAAAATTTCAACACGCCTACGGAGACAGTGTTTTTTCAAAAGACCAAGTTTTTTGGTGGTTAAAGGCATTCTCAGAAGGAAGAGAGTCGATTGAAGATGAACCACGAAGCGGAAGGCCTTCATCTTCAACAACCGATGAAAATGTCGATAGAATACGGGATCTTGTGAATGTGTGTGTGGGAAACGTGTCATTACTGGTGATGAGACTTGGGTGTTTGAGTACGACCCGGAAACCAAGCGCCAATGCAAGGAATGACACACTTCAAGGATTCAAGCTCTCCAAGACCCAAAAAAGCAAGAATGAGTAAGTCGAAGATTAAAAGCATGCTAATTTGTTTTTTGATAGACAGGGAATTGCCCACAAAATGTTTGTGTCTCCAGGCCAAACAGTAAACCAACACTTTTACAGAGAGTTTCTTGAAAAACTTTGAAAAAGGGTCATGCGAGTGAGACCAACCATCAAGAACAACTGGATGTTGCATTACAACAATCCGTCTTGTCATACAGCTATTTCAATAAATGAGTTTTTAGCCAGTAAAAACATTCCTGTGTCTCCCCAGCCTCCTTATTCGCCGGAATTGAGTCCTTGTGACTTTTTTCTCTCCCGAGATCTATTAACCTGATAAATATAAATGCGACACTCACTATATCCTGTACACTGTGCAGAGTGTATAGTATACAGTGAGGTCATGAAGTTTGGAAAATTCCGGTAGTTTAATTTTATTTATCGTCTCAGATAGTTTGAATATGATAACTTTAAAGTAAAATCTTCCTCTTTGACATACTACTTTTGCATAGAAAAGATTTTAGCGTACACAGGAAAGATTTCTCTTTCCGAATCCGTTGATATGATTTACCTACGATCGTTTATTAAAAAAAAAATATCTGATAGAAAATAGATGACATATGAGCTTGAAAACAAAGTATGACTTGAAAATGGTATTATATATCAAATTTCTGTCACACAATTTTTATTTTTATATATATTTATACATATAGGTATTTATCAAAACTTTTATCAAAAAAGATTTTATAGATTGAATTCATTCCAAACTTCATAATACTGTGATTATATTTGATTTGATTATGCTAAGAAATCATCTCGCATTACAGAGTGATAATGGTCATCACTGCCTTGCTTATGGTTGTCTCCACAATATACGATTTCTACCTGTACAAATGGAAGGGAAGTAAGTTTATCAAATATCACCCTATTTGTTCTTAGAATATCCTATCTCTTAATACTAAAAATAATAATAATATGTATTATACATCAGTATACCTGTATGTATAATACATTCACGGTGTCAATTTGAAAACGAACAGAATTTAATATTGCCTAAACTAATGACAGTATCAAAATTTGGAGAAACACGTTGGGGAAATTTATATATCAAGGGGGACAACGTTTGAGGCATTTGTTGTCGTACTACTTTCAATCCCCTGACCCCTAAGGCACCTACCCCTAAAATTTTAAATGGCAACCCTTGTTTCTTTTGCCATTTTTGAGTTTCTTGTACAATTCTAGATAATTTTTTTTTCAAAATTGTACTTAACCTCACGAATGTGTAAAATGTATTGATTTTCTAAATTGACATAATGCAACTTTTAAAAGGGGTTACATTCACTGACCCGTCATGTCAGTCACATCCATTCATTTAAAAATATTTGTTGAAAAACTAGGTACCAAATTGAATGGCCACCAGATCTGACAACTGCAGCAAAGAATTGTGCAAGAATGTAGGGCTATTTTACCAGAAACTCTTCAACACGTCCGCGAACAGTTTGAATATCGGCTGTATTTGTGCTTAGAAAACAATGGAACCCATTTTGAACAATTCATAAAGTAATTATAAAGGTAAGAATTTGAGTATTTCATTATCATACTTTTAAAAGTTGTATTATTTCAATTTAGAAATTAAATACATTCCACACATTTATGAGGTTAACTACCTCAATTTTGACAAAAAAAGAAATATGGGACTTATCTAGAATTGTACAAGAAACTCAAAAATGGCAAAAGAAATAGGGGTTGCCGTTTAAACTTTTAGGGGTAAGTGCCCTGGGGGGTTAGGGGGTTGAAAGTAATACGACAACAAATGCCTCAGAAGTTGTCCCCCTTGATATGTAAATTGACGTGTTTCGCCAAATTTTGATACTGTCATTAGTTTAGGCAATATTAAATGCTGTTCGTTTTCAAATTGACACCGTGTATATAGTATAGAGACATCCAAAAAAAAGTCATCAAAGTTGGCCGAGAAAAAAAAGACGTATTTCTATTCTTAATCGAATTTATAACCTTATTTACTTGTCAAGACTGTCACATCATATGACAGGCATTGTTTATTTTACAAATTGTGACAGTCGCTTGTCAAAAGTTTGACATAACCGAAAAGCTTAGACATGACCGCTATTTCCATCTCTCTCGTTCATAGTCAGAGTTGATGACGTTTTTTTTTTGGATGTCTCTATATCATATGTACAGTACTTGTATATATACATACATATGTATAATACATGTACATGAAAAAATTGCAGCAAGAGAGTTTTACTTCCGCAGTTTAGACCTAATTGATAATGGAAATCATGTCTAAGCCAATACAAGTGTATGTTCCTATCATTCTTTTTAGAGCCCAGACATCCATTGTTCCTCGCCTTCTCTGTGCTGACAAATGGAAGAAAATTGTTACACATTGGAAAAAATTCTAAAGATCAAATTAACACCTTCCACGGGCTGAAGGTCATCAGCATGATGTGGATTGTAGGAGGGCATGGATTTGTTGGCTGGCTATCTGTAGCAGTTACCAATCGTGAAACTGCTGACAACGTAGGTATCAATATCTGAAATTTTAATATAAATGTTTCTTTTTATGACGGTGAACCATGAAACATTTTAAAATAGTGGTTAGTGATATTAAAATAGTGACTAAAAACTTATAAATTTTTAATACTCTGCTGGAGTGCCGGGTATACAATAAATGCTATTTACATTTTAGAACATAATTGGCAAACGGTTTAATTTCAGATTTTAAATTTTTGTACTCGATTCCTTCAGTAAAAACTTTTTGGCATGTTGAAAATAATTCGTGTCATGAAATTAATTCAGTGAAATGTCATTAAATTTTTTTGTCTTAACGTTTTTTGTCACGAATAAAACACAAATTAACTTGCCCACTCCAACATGTTATTAAACGTTTATACATACTTAAATGTGCAGCGTATACTTAACGAGATATGTTGTCAATTATATTTAACAACCATAATTATGAAAATAATTGTAATGTCAACATTACACCTTCCTTTTATTTAACGAATTTTTTAGTGGCTAGGTAAAATGTCATCTGTATATATCACTCCATCACATTTAGCGGTGGACACGTTTTTCTTCATATCCGGATTTTTACTAGCTTATCAGTATCTGAAGCAGAAGCCTAAACCTTTTATCAAACATGTATTGACCGTACCACACATGTACCTTCATCGTTACTTAAGGTAAGACCAAATAATACATCTTAAAAGAACTTAAAGTTAAATTACAAACTTCCATTTAATCTTCATGTGGTTTTCCATACGGTTATAAATGTATTCACGTTGTTTATTAAAATCGTCATGGAATTAAAGGGCACCTCCAGGATAATATAATCGAATCGGCCCCAGAAATGTTTAGATATTTCGAGGTTATATACATGTTCCTGGTCCTAAAAGTTTAGAGTTGGTTCAGAAACTCCAAACTTCCCTATCCTATCACGGAAAATACGTGTTTTTCTTTTAAACATTTTAAAATGTATCTTTTAGCACCAGGAATATTTTTGTATATAATCTCGAAATTTCGAAAGCTTTCTTATCCTGGGGTACACTTTGAACAATAATTACCTAACTTGTTTATGTTAGCCAAAACATATTGTTCGATACAAACTGTGACTTGTTAGAGTAAGTAGAAGTGACACGAGTATATTTACACTTTAGACTTACCCCGGCACTTCTGATGATGTACCTGGTAGCTATGTCCTTATTTAAACATATGGGAAGTGGACCAATATATCCTCTTACGGAGAGTCTAGCTGCGCCTTGTAGGAAATATTGGTGGGCCGTCTTTTTATACATACAAAACTATTACAATTACGATGATCTAGTAAGTAAATTGTACTTGTTGAATTGGTATTATTCGATCAGCAAAAGTCATTACTTTTACAGTCGCAGCTGTAGAGTACAATACACTACAATTTTTCAGTGCATGACTCAAACTTGGTACCTATCAGCTGATATGCAGATGTTCCTATTATCGCCTTTGGTCATAATCCCGATAGCCGTGCAGTTGCCAAAAAGACTGGGATTTGCGTTGTCCCTGGTAGAACTGCTATTAGTAAACGTGTTCTGTATTGCAATGCCTATGGCAATTCATCTAGTGTACCGGGATTATAAAAAGTAAGTATGCTGGATGTAAGTGCTGTTTCATGAATTGTTCGATATATGCTTCTCCATTTTCATGTTCTTCTGCACTAAAGATTTTTTTAGATTTTTTTTTTTAGTTTAGCTTCGACATGACTGCTATGTAGCTATCTTTTTTATATTTTGTAGCGAATACGATACGCATTCAAGACTCATTGACTATTTCGTTGGAGTTATGTTGGCACTATTTATGAGAGTAAAGCACGAAAAGCGATTCCTCTATATGGTAGATAGGAGGCATGTATCTGTAAGTAGCAAACTGTTTTACTTTTGTAGATGAATATTATACAGGTTGGTCAAGGACCTCATGCCAGTAATTCATGATCATCTATGACGATGTGAGTTTGTAATAATGTGAGTTTTCCATACATCATATGTTCTTTTTTTGGATCTTGATTAGTAAATGATGAAAACAGGGCGTTAAATTTACAAGTTGAATTTTTTATAACTTTGGAATGACAGAAAACAAGTTTTAAGGAAATCGAGGAGGAAATTAAGATTTTAGAGAAAAATAGACTTTCATAAGTTGGGAAGTACATTTGGTAGTTTGGTTGTTCTTTTTGTTCTTTGTAACTTTAGGTAATAGTATCAAAGCATGAACTAATAATTCTTATTAGTATTTAATCATAATTTAGTAATATTATAAATCAGTAAGGTATAATGTGGAGAGTTGAATGATCTTTTTAAATGAAGAATCATTTCAAACATCTTAAAACATTTTGAAAATTATATTTATAATTTCAGATAAAACACAATAATTAAATGAATTTTAATTTGGTAATGTTAAGATATGAAAATATGAGGATGAGGTCGGATAGAACAACGATGGAGAACAACAATGATTGGATAGATAGATCACTAGAGTTCTTTATCTTTTTTATGTTCAATCCATATTCATATATTTGAGGATATCGATTAATTTCGTATGCATCTACCCAATATTAATTGTTTTCTTAATTATCTACTCATAACTCAAATGGAAATTAACAATTCCTGTCGTTTACAGCTGGCTAACCTTATAATTTGGATACTAATAATTCTTGGACTGTTGACCATTCTCCTGTGCTATCAAGAAAAGGAAATGCATCATGGCTACGTGGACAAGGCGATTTTCCATTCGCTAATGAGACCTGCGTGGTGTGTTGGATTGAGCTGGATCGTCTATTCATGCTATCACGGGTATGGAGGTAAACGCATCTTTTTTCATAGTTTAAAAGTTATTTATTATTACTTATAAGTAGATATAAGCTCTGTGTACTGAAACCCATGCTTATTTTGCCTTCACATGTTGTTCATTCCATCAGTCCTCTTTCCTTAAGGAATTTAGGGACAGTTTCTAACGGAGCGTCTGTTACCTCTTTTGATTCTGTTGTTAAAGCCCCAAAAATCGAATGCCTAACAGCTACCACATTCGAATAATATGTGGAAGAAGGTTAATTCTTCTTTTATACACCTAAAATCGGGACAATATTTCAACAAAATTGAGGGGATATGTTGCATGAGTGGACGAACTGTAGATAGTCTCACCGTTCATCTCAGCTAGTTTTTACTCAGCTTAACTAGATTTGTTGTTTTATTCCAAGGTAGTTAATGAATGAACACCCGCGATTGAATCAAACAAGGTACCTGGTGCCCTTTGACCCATTTTAAAGTGATGCTGTTGTGTTCCGCTAATTGTACTAACGAATCCATAAAATTTGAACTACCTGAGAGTGTATTTCTACACGTTACAGGGCTTTTAGTGTTACTTGGCTATCAGTGACGATCTGGATTATCTCTGGATATTGTATTTATTTGTTTCCCAGTATTTATTGAGTTTCTCAGGTTTATGATATTTCGCGTCTTGGGTCTTTACGCTCACTCCAATGTTTTGTTCAGTTTTAGACTGATAGAGTTGGCTGATTCTGTCCGATCGCACGATTAACATTTGGTTTTGTTTTAATTCTCCAATAATCTCAGTATCGAAACCAATCCTAGTGGTGGTTACCCCGCATCCGGACATTTTCAGGCTGTACGTTGCTGTCAAGTAACACAACGAGTAGTGGTGGAAGATACAGCATTGTTTCCATAGCTGCAGTATTTTTATTTTTCCGTTGTGTATCATTATGACTTGTACATGTAAACAAATACAGCGCAACAACAGTAACTTTGCCCTTGGTCACAGTAGATAATACCTGATTTACCAGCCGTGAACGCTTCGAGAAGTGCGGTCTGTTATTGTTTGTTTGTAGGTATCTCTTATATATCTGGATTAAGGTTGTACTATGTTCGTTGTGTGCAATTTGTGGGCAAAGACATTCTGATTGTACTGTTTTTGAAATTCATCTAATGCTATTATCTATAGCAAATGGAGTCATCAGTGCCATGTAAAAGGTTTTCTACTGTTTTTCCTATTATTTGATTTCTGAATGATGGTAATGGAAAAGTAACGGTGTAAAAGAGGTGTTATCATTTTTCTTTTAGGTATTGTCAACTGGATATTATGCAGACCGATATTTCAAATCTGGGGACGACTGACGTATTGCATATACCTTCTTCATGGACTTGTAACAGCTTATTACATCCTTACGATTAGAAATCGATGGTATTTTAGCGATTATAATGCAGTAAGTACTTTTTTTTTCTAAAAAACGAAATATTTTTGCTATTTTTGAAGAATTGTGTTACAAAGGTCAATCATTCATTTTGTTGGGTTTTCTTCTTTGCCTTATATACGTACATATGTTTCCTTAATTCCTCCACATTCTCAATGAAGTATGAGAGTAATTGTATCACCCAGTGGTGACGCTACGTCACTGCATTTTTTAATGCCAAAAACACAATAAACTCTTTTATATTCCAGTTTTATCAGTTTTGTGGCCACTACGTGGTGTCTTCTATCCTTGCAGTAGTCTGGACCTTGGCTTTTGAATCTCCTTTAATTATAATTGAGAAGTTTATATTCGGTAGAGGACGTAAAGTAAGGACAGGTAAGTGTAGTAAAGAAAATACCTACGAAAAACCTCATTTTACTGAATAAATACTTTATATTCAGTATTTTATCATAGAGCTTTCTGATTTAGTGTTCATGTTGTTTTGAACACACTTTATTCATAAGTCTTATTCATTACTCTTAAGTCATAAGAGCAATTTATTTAATTTAAGGCAATGCATTTAAAATGGAGAAGAATTAATAGTCACATTTTTCCTAATGCAAATTTATTCATTGTTTTCCGAATATAAAATATAAACTTGTAAACGATTTATCAATAAAATCTGGTTTGGATCCTCTTAACATGGTTGTTTTTCAAGCATATCGGATTTAAATTTACAAATAGGTGTATTAGGTGATTTATGTGTTAACAAAATTTAAACAAGTCAGTTTTCAACTTTCTTTATTTTTGTGTATTCTAGACTTAGCGAAAATACACTACTATTTTATCTTATTATTTGTAATGCAACATGCTGGTAAAAGAATTCAAGTAGGATTAGCAGGATATATTATATAAATTCTACATGCTTTTTGTATCTCCTTTTTTGTGAGCAATGTAATAAAATAAAATCATATTTAAAGGCTGTCAATAACACGATACTTACATCTAACATGTAAGGAGCTCCACTTCATCTTTTAAAGAAAACTAATTGTAGTTGTGTTCTATTTAAATTTAGCTCCAGAGCATCTAGCGGGAAATGGTACTGTTGAAGAAGGAAAAAGAGAAAGCTCTCACGGGGAAAAACCTAAAGAGATTCAGTAACAACAGAGGACTTCGACAATGCTGAAGAATGTGGAATGTGTGAAGAAGACTTTCGATAAATAAGTTTACCTGTTTTGCCGTCATACACAATACTATAAATAGTTTTGTATAAATTGTGAAATTTGACCTTATTTTGCTGTCTTTAATGGTTCCTTTTATATCGTATGTTGTCAACATTTTGTGTTAGTTTTCTTTTGTAATCACCGTTGAGGCAATGCAACCAATTAAAAAATGAATTACATATACATGACTTCATATTATTGTAGCTTCAGGTGTTGCTCATTCAGCCTTTGTTTTCAGGCATAGCATAAATGACAAGTATCTACATATATGTACTGTGTTCGTCAAGTAAAGATTAATTTAGATTTGTTTTATATCCTCTGCATATTCGCGCCACAGAGGCATACACAGAATAAGTGTAATGTACAAAAGTAACTAATAGCCTTTCATATGTTTGCAATTTATTTATTTATTTATCCATGTATTCATTATTTTATTATGAAATTATGTCACACTATTCGACGTACTGCATACAATGGCACGTACTGCATACAACAGCACCAGGTGACACAGGAGTACTGCGTACCCCCATCAGATGTTGGACAAGTTACCTTAAATGAGAAGCAGTTGACTGAGATCGACTGAAGATCTAATTTAGGACAGTCAGTACCAAATTAGTTAAGCATGCATTGGTATATCGGCTACTGTTGGAGACAGAAAGATGGTTAAATGGTTTAATATATCACACATTTTCAAGTGTATGTATTTAAAAACTTTAAAAGATAATCCAATAAAGTTTTACATCGCTGTATTCGGGAAAAACCCCTATAGATTTAAAAAAAATCGGATCAGTTGCCACTGGCACGTGATTTTTTAACACTCTGTACAACTATTACTATGATTAAAAATATATAAAATATACAATATCACAGTTTCATTTTTTGCGCAATATTTTATCTCAAATATTAACGGAGATAGAGGGCGGAGGGTCCATTCTCAATTCAATCACCCTGTACATATGTATATAAAGCTTATCTATGGTGTATAAAAATGGTAAAACATTAAATAACATTCATTCGTAATTGAAGATTTTCTGAATATTTATATAAAATATGGATTTTGTCTTTAGTTTTGTTAAACATCATATAGTAAATCAGGAAATTATAGCAGGAAAATTGCTTTGTAGATAATTCCATCTAGCAGAAACACACGGAACTGTCAACAAAATATTCATTTCTGCTATGAAACCAGTTGAATATAAATTGAAACCTAAAAAAAGAGGATAAGCTATCTTATTCCAGTTTTTTGTTTGCTGGTGTCCAAATAAAAAACTGGATGAAATGCAACGTTCAACGTTCAACTATCCAGAGTTCCCGCATGGGACCGGCATTGTCCCGACGAAATGCCGCGAAATTTTATAATTTATGACACACGATTTATCGATTACGGCTTGTACAGTTTTTCTTTTAAGTTAATACATTTTTTCTCAGTTAACAAATTACATAAAATCGAATAGAGCGCAGTTACTAAATATAACCCTTTAACGCCCAAGTGCACTGTCAAGAGACATGAACTTAGAGGCTTATATTACAGATAGAAAAAATAAAGAAAAAATAACTATGTTTTCGAGGTCGCTCTTTCGAATGGAATCGTTACAATTTGCAAACAAATTGATGTAACCTTCAATTTTTAACAAAAAAATATTAAACAATGCCGTTTTTTCCATATTCTTTTTTTTTAATTGCAATTTCAGCTATGTTATCGTCATTTATACCACTCAAAAACAAATAGAAAAGTGCACTCGAGACGTGTACTTGAAGGAAACGCAATGAGAACAATTTAATTTTTTTCATTTTTGAGGTTAGAATAACTAGATATGGCAAAATTCAAAGGGTGATATTTTACGTTTTTTACCAGTTGCAAGTTTTTTTACCGGAAGTCGCTAGAGTTTTTTTTATTATTGCAATTAGCGTTGAAAGATGCAAAACTCTTTTTATTTTGACATGTTTTTTCTTAACGAATAAAATTCTGAGAGTGTTGAAAATTCTCGGAGAATATGCTCTCAGTATTCTAAACAAGTGTTATAAATTTCACGGTGATTTTATATCCGGTCAAAATTGAAGCTTCCTGTAAGAAATGGAATTACAATTCTTAATTGAGAGTTGTAAAATTCAATCGTTATTTACTCGAAAAGTTAACAACCGATCACCGTAAAATTTATAGCACTTGTTTAGAATACTGAGAGCATATTGTCCGAGAATTTTCAGTACCCTAAGAATTTTATTCGTTAAGAAAAAACATGTCAAAATAAAAGGAGTTTTGCAACTTTCAACGCTAATTGCAATAATAAAAAAACTCTAGCGACTTCCGGTTGGCTTAAAATTAAGGTAATTTAATATAGAACAAGTTTCTAAATGTATGTGCTATACAAAAAGTGCCAAGGAACTGAGATATCAGCTAAAACGTTAAAAAAACACGTTTTTTTTTGCATAAATTGTTAAATAACTAATGAAGCTCACACTTTTGACTGTACGGACCGCCGCCATTGTATTCTACGGGAAAAAATACATAGGATTCAATAATAATTAAGGCTCCGCCAAAAAATACATGAGAAAAATCCCTGGCAACTGGACTATTGTAAGACATCGTAGACCGACCGACATCAGTAGGTGAGAAATCGGAGATACATACTCGCACACTTACAGATAGTCGGTGGCGCGTTTAGATGCATGTGCAAAGATTAATGTACGTTGCATTATTACTAAAACGTAGAAAAAGAAGAAATAATATTTTTTTACGATGTGTCATTTACCTACTTACTAGTCAAAATTTATTGAAATGAAAGTTTCATATACAATTTGATGATCTTGGATCCAACACCAGATTGTGACTATGTGGTATGCTACTGACCATGCATTGTATTTCGCCCAGCGCCGACTAAATTGTAGTTCGTGTGCGTTACTTCATAAGAGTGCATTTGTTCTATTTGTTACCGACTCGTCACAGACAATCGAGTCGGTGGCAAAAATGGAACAGGTTCAAATTTTTTAGTTGGGCCGTCTTTTTAGTCTGTCGTCTGCGGTGTCTCATTTAAACGTATACGTTACATTCATACAGACAAAATTGGAGGTGACCGATAGTCGGTCGTCTGCGGTGGACCTTATAATCTCCTTTTATCATGAGCACTTGTCGATCACAACAGAAATTAATGAATGTGACTAGCTTTATTAATGAATAAATGAATAACTACCATGTCAAAAGTATTATTGTTTCCTCTTTATCCGTCATCGATTCTATCAGTTTACATTTTCACTGTAAAAATACTTCATCAAATCATCATCAAAGTTCGCTATAAGACAATGCAGTTGTGATCATATAACCATATGTTTTATTAAGCCGCAGTTATTAGTATTCAGCTTATTATTGCTACCAAGTAATATAATCTTACTTATATGTGACGATTAAAGGATACGACTAACATAGTTTCAAGCATCTCCTGATGATGCCAATATGGTTGACAAATGCGCGCATGTTAAATGTAAAAAAAGTATTTCGGTTTTAAGCGTTCAAGGGTGAGTTTGTTCTATGTCGAAGTTTCTAAGGATCATCCTGTATTATTCACTATACAGGACGTTCCGTATTGTTATGTTCAAATTTATGGAGTATAAAGTAGATTCAGTTCTAAGATTAAAAGAACACAAAAGGGGTAGGTCGATTTCTATTCGTTCCAAAGTTACAGGCTTATGAAAGTATAAAACACAAATAAACCTTATTTTCTGTACATGCACATTCTTTTACTAAAGAAGGGTATATACTTTAGTTTAGCAAGGTTTATTAGTTTTATTAGAAATAAATATAGAGACATCCAAAAAAAACGTCATCAACTCTGTCTATGAACGAGAGAGATGGAAATAGCGGTCATGTCTAAGCTTTTTGGTTATGTCAAACTTTTGACAAGCGACTGTCACAATTTTTAAAATAAACAATGCCTGTCATATGATGTGACAATTAAATAAAGTTATAAATTCGATTAAGAACAGAAATACGTCTTTTTTTTCTTGGCCAACTTGGATGACGTTTTTTTTGGATGTCTCTATAGATGTTTAAATCACAAATGTTTAATTTTCAATTATCTATCGACAATGGATTGGTCGAGGAGCATTGGTCCTCTTGCAGAGCCACCTAGATCTCCTGACCTTAATCTTCCACATTTTTACGTCTGGGAGTACATGAAAGATTTAGTATACACACAAGTTTGACATCAGAGATTAATTATTGCAGCGTATTCAGCAAGCTGCCCAACAACTACCAGAAAACAAGCGTCTAATAATCATGTCATTTCATCCGTTGGCATATGTATATAGACTTTAGAACGAATAGAATTCGACCTATTATTTTTGGGTTTTCAGTCTTAGAATTACGTCTACTTTATTCTCTAGAAATCTGAACATATCGATATGGAACACTCTGTATATGTATGTGACAGGTCTATTTCATTATTGCGTAATGTGAAATATTATTTGTTCTACCGACGTCTAGGAAAAAAAGGTATGTATTCTCAATTGAAGTCTTCACGTCTGTTTTAAATGGTGTTTGATTTATGTGTGTGAGTTTGATCGCAGTCTATATAAATCTGTAGAATTAACTTTTATTGCTTTTTTATGGGTACCATCAGTAAAGTTGAATTAGTTTTTAGCATCCGTGGAATTATCTATGTTAGTAAAGCTTAACTCATAAATTTACGAAACATTGTATATGGATAATGTGCACTTGAATTATTTATCTAAAATTGACGAAGGGATGGACACCGTCTGGAGATAATGGATCAGACCAGACATGTCCCACAATTAACAGTATCATCCAAACAAAGCTATTAAGATCCTATTGTTATTGACCAACAATAAAGTTGAATCGGTAATATACATATATACATATATCGTAATATCCACGCTAAATTCTTATGAATAAAGAATAACCTGAAAGTAGTACCGATTGTCTCTTACTCTAGATATAAAACATAAATAAGTATTTCAAAGCAATAAAGAGTACTTGAGAGGTATACAGCACATTTTAAATAAGTTTATTACGCCTGTTTGCAAGGTTTTTCTGAATTGGTCTGGCACACTTGTTTATCGGTAAATTCCAATTCGACCTTTAAATTGCCATCATTTCGGGATTATGATATATTTGAAATTAAACGTGGTAAGTCTGACGTTTTCTACAAAATCCGTAGGTACTGTTATTACAAAGAGACGATTTTTTTCCGTGAACAGCCTCGCAAGGTTAATACTCGTCTCTTACCAATTTATTCAAATTTGCAAGGTCTTTTGTTGTGTCTATTGTGCTACATAGATCTAAAAGTTTGTGAACTTGTTGATCTCCATATTATATTCGAGATAGTTTAAAATAGGTCTTGAAGAAGGTGAAGTGAAGAGGTGAGTACTTTATGACGATTTAAAATGATGAAAAAGTAAAAGTAAATATGTTTCCGACTTTCAGGTGCTAATTTCATGAAAAATTCCATTTAATCCTAATGTGATGGAAAAAATTGGATGTACGATTTGGATATAACGCCGAAAATATAACTTAACTAAAGTGGTTTCGAAATAAACCTATATCGAACTAATTCCTAAAAGTCACCACACCCCACTCAAGTTTTTCGATATGCTGACAGATTATAATCTCTCAGAGATGATTAGTATTGTTATTCAAATAAGGGCATACGTTGTGTAATCAATGTCGCTGGTTAATTCACACGCTGATAGGAAAGCGATATATTTTTGGAAAAGTGTTATCTCTGAGGTACCAATTAAAAGCTGCTTCAGTTGTCGGTGCGGTTTCTGACAATTACGTGACGATGAAGGGAACACTGTTCCTGACACTGTTAGGATTTTCTGTTGTCAACTCTGAAATTAGTTTAGTAGATACATGGGCTCAGGGTTATTTAAGAGTAGATGCCGTCGAAGAAATCATCTGCTTCAATGGTACCATCGAAGGTGTCAGTGAAAAATGTGCGGAACAATTGGATGTTGTGTGCAAAAAATCTTTCTATACTATTGACTAGTAAGTAAAGTTAATTGCATGCAAGTTGTAAAATGTAAATTGTAATTTTAAATTATCTCTATGACAAAATTCCAAAAAGGTAGCCATACCCATGATCGTGCCACCCGTCACAATGGTCTTTATTCCGTACCCAGACACAGTTCTGCTATGTTTCAGAGGTCCTTTACTTATAATGCTACTGCTTCATTTAATAGAATACCTCCATATATTAAATATTTGCAGAATTTTACTGCATTTAGGAAACAAATCAAGGTCAGTATCATGGCGAATAGAACCTGTTAGTTTTCTACATTTTCATGTTTATGTGTTCATATGTATCTTTATTCTTACACGTTGTGAAACTTTTTGATTATATTACCAGGATGGTTAGGTGGAAGAGCAGCTCTGTTGAACCTCGCCATCCTCAATTATTATTATTTTTTTTGTCATTATTTTCAATGTTACAATAAAGACACATTATTATTATTAAATTGGCAAAGTTCTAGGCAATTTTATAAGTAACTTAATGCCGCTTAGAGAACGCCCTCTATCTTTCTTGGTGTTTTATATTTTGGGAAAACCGAAAACAAGCATTTTCGAAAATCTGCTATAACATATATTTTTATAAATTTTTAAAAGTGAATGATCTGAATGAATTGAAATAGGACGTTTCATCAGTAGAAAGGTTTCAACATTTCGATTTTTTGAAACCATCACTAACTTCTTTTTTCTTACGGCAGTCATATTAGATGTTATGTTAATAACATCTAATATGCTCTAGAGTACTTAGTTTTCTCGTTTCAACGATACCTAGTACTTAAAAAAAATCAAAAAATCTACTAACAAAAACCTTAAAAACTTAGGGAGAGTTCTACATCTTGGTAATACAAAATTAAGAAATTGTAGTTATAGTTTTACTTTTCACGCCAGTTATCAATGCGTTATTAGGCAAACTGTAGTTTGCCCAATGTCGTGATGGTAGAAAGGGAAACTTTGTAATTTAAATTCTAATATGCTGTATTATACTATTTTCGAATAATGGCAACAATAATCTAAGTACATAAGTTGATTTTGACAAATATAACTTTTTTTTGAGTATACATATGACGAATATTTAGATCTATAATAAAGTATCTCTCAAACAAAAAAAGTCCTTAAAATTGAATAACCGTTCTTTACAATAATTGAATGAATAATAATGAATAATTATATTTTATAAAGAAATTATTATTATGACAAATTATATTTAATTATAAAATTCAAAACAGATATTAGTAAAGTAACAAATGAAATACTCTTGACATAATTTTAAATTTCATATGCCTGTGAACAATTCATAGACCTCCATTAAAACTCAAAAAAAACAATATGAAACAAACTGCGTGTAACATTTACTTCTACTACATTTTTTATAGAGAATATCAAATTAAAATATAATATTTTTTACGCCTTTTGTATATTACAGGATATTTAAAAATTCACTGCAAATATTTTGAGGGCAAATTTTTGAGGTCAAAATAAGACTTTTTCCTATAAACATATAAAATACACTCCGTCCGTGCTCTAGCCATCGTAAGTTGTGCCAAAAAATGATTTTGAACTGTGACTACAGTTATTCATCAAATTACAGTTTGATGAATAACTGAAATAGATAATAATGAATTTTTTCCAGCCCCCGTTCCTTTAGGCGGTTTATTCATTTTTTGCTTAAACTATGCATAAACCTAATTTTAGGGGGGTATTGAAACATTTTAAAATTAAACAACACCATTTAATATAACCAATAAACCGTTTTTTTAAGGAAAGTGAAGAAACTGATTTAGTGTAAAATGCATAGATACCCTCAATCCCCTCCCACATTTGGTTTACGTTTTTTTAGGGCAAAAATGAAAAGAGCATCTAATGAGCATGCAAATTTTCGATTTGATACGTAAGTGTGGTTACAGTTCAAAAGCTTGTGACTGTAGCTCGGAAAGGGTGCATTTTTGGACACATGTTTATAGGAAAAAATAAGTCTTATTTTAGCCTCAAAAATGCGTCCATAAAATCTTTGTAGTGAATTTGGAAACACCCTGTATATCGCAGTTATGAATGAGTGTTTCATGGTGGATGCTAAAAGATGGCAGTTAAAATAAAAATAGTAACTCTAAGCGAAAACAGACAATTACTGGTGCTCTATTGTTGTTACTGGTTTTAATAAACCCGTTTATCAATTTTTGGGGATTCATAAATAGATAAATACATTGACTGTGACTGACCAAAAATTAAAAATATTTTACATATTTTTGTATATTGTACAGGTAGGTACTCATACTATGTTTCTAATATCTACTACACACACATAACTGTTTGTTCTACTACGTACGTCTTTTTTATCTAAAAAAACTATTGACTGACCATTAACTCTACGAAATAATGTTAAATTAAAAGAATTGAAAAGGATGATTTGGAAAATGTATTGAACCTAACTTGAAACGGTAATATTAAAAATATAAAAACATATCAAATGAAACAGAGTAAAACTGATGAAATGAACAAGACTGTTTAATTGTATTTTTGATCATATAAAAATTGATTATTGTTTATATATAATTCTATAGAGGTTAGGTACATTAGATTATAAACAACTAGCGACCCGCCCCGGCTTCGCACGGTTTACGACATCACATTAGAAACCTCTAGAATTATCAGTGTTTCTCTACTATATTATGCATGTATTATACATATAAACCTTCCTCTTGAACTACTCTATCTATTAAAAAAAAACGCATCACAATCCGTTGCATAGTTTTAAAGATCTAAGCATACATAGGTAGGGACAGACAGCGGGAAGCGACTTTGTTTTATACAATGTTATGATTGATTCTCTTATTCTTTCGTGTTACAGTGCTGGATGCTTCATCCAAGTTCCCATACACAGGAATGGCATACGCTTCAAGAACCGACTATGGAAATTTCGATCAATGTATGACTATTGACTACAGATATGAGGATGGAAGAATTTTGGGGAGCACTGCGTAGGCGGACTAATTATTCCCGATCCAGCGAATTTAAACAATATCGATGTATGTATAGGTACTTTGTTCTATTTTAAACGAATTTTACTTCCATTTATCGGTCCACAAGTACGTGGAAATGTAGTATCGGTGAAATTATTTTCCAATTTTTTTTTTGGAAAATATTCCGGGAGTGTTCTGAAATATCGAGAATGTAACTTAAAAAATGAATTATCTCCGTCCATCCGTTCATCTGTCTACCGGCGAGGCTGCATGCGTCAAATCAAATGATCTATGTTTTCTTGTGGCAAAGTGTCCCAGTCGCGTTGTACGCACGCATCAAGTTCGTTCAATATTATTAGAGACTGATACTATCTTTCAATAGTTCCACCGATGGAATTACATATGTTCTGTAGGCGATAAATATAGCGACCTTCAAGGCCAGTTAAATGTGTTGTGTTTGACGAACCGTATTAGATTTAGAGTTATCTTGCTGAAAGATGAGATTTGGACGAGCTTGCGGATACGGTTGAAAGATGGGCTGCAATATCTCGATGATAGAAAGGGTTGCAATTAAACTGTGGCTGAATACTTTACTTCTTACTCATAAAACTGTTCACACCATAGTCCCTGGAGTAATGGGTGTATGGCGTTCTAACGCGAAAGTTAAAGATCGACCCCAAAAAATAAGCTATTTTTCGTCTGTTAAATATCTTTTTGCAGGAGTATTTCAAACTGGCAGTATGCCGACCAGACGCATGCACGGCTGGCGATCTGAATGCCATATTAAGTAGAAATCTCAACTTCACTCTTCCACTGTTCCAAGATGCGATCTGTCAAACGAAGGAAACTGGTAAAGCCCTTGGCGCAGCTGATATTGTGACAATGTAAGTACGTTTAATATGTAAAATCAATTTTTTATAGCAGATTTTTCTTTGTTTCGGAAAATACCTGTATAAAATTCTGTAGCCCCTTTCACACGATCCTTTCCTGACATCCTAATGGCCACCGCTTCCTTACGTATTATTCAGAATGAGATACAGACGTTCCTATTTTTTCCGGAGTCTGTATGTTATGTCTGTATATCTATGTCCTTTCTCTTTAGTTCCTCGTTCTGTTGTTCTTCTTAGTTCTTCCTTTATTGAAAAAGCTGGTTGAAAAGTCGGTAACATTTTGGATATTTCGTTTTGAGCAGCTTTGATGATCTACTCTCAACTAAGAGGCTGTAATCTTATAAAGACAAAATCACAGAAAAAAATGCAAAAAACATTAGGCAAATATCCCAGTAAACAGTATATCAGCTCAACGGGCGTGCAGGAAAGGAAGCGATGAATAGCATTACACACACTCTTTCAGTAAAGAAGGAAGCGCCGACTCAGGGAGCTAGGACGGTTTCGATCTTCCCTCCTCGGATTTAGGATCCTATATGTTTTTGCTTCCGTACCGGCTGTACGAGGTGTGACTATTAAATAACCGAACTGATTAAAACATTAAATAACCGACTGCTACCAGCGTGCTGCGAGCATGTCGCGACAATTTTGAACAGAATTCTGTTTGGTGATACTTTCCCCACCGTGAGTTCGCTGGACAAGCCAGTGAGTCGCTCAGTTTGACTGTAGCAGTCGTTTGAATTAGTCTATGCATTAGTGAAGCGTCAAAAAATGTTATGTGGTCAACTGGAGCAACGGGTTAATTTCATGTTTCTTGTTAAACTTTTACAGAAGCTTATGCACTGTTAAAAGTAGTGGACGGGAATAAATGTTTATCCCACACACAAGTTGTTGAATGGTTTAAACGGTTTAAAGAGGGACGTGAAACGACCGAAGACGACACGCACCCTAGACGGCCCTCAACATCAAAAACGGAGGAAAACATTTAAAAAAATGGGTAAATTGTTCCTCGAAGATCGTCGTCTAAGCCTCCGAGGGTTTGCTGAAATAACAGGAATCGACAAACAATGTGTTCGCCAGATTTTGCACGAATCGTTCAACATGCGCAAAGTTGCGCTAAAATGGTGCCAAACTCCTCACTCCCGAGCAAACGAATGAACATTTGCGCTGACATTCTAAACAACATTGACACTGATCCAGGCTTGTTAGATGCGGTGATTACTTGTGATGAAAGTGTGGAAGCGATTAAAGCAAAAGCGACGGAGGTTCTGAACCAGCGGACTTCCAGCACTGTTTCCACAATGGAAATCGTTGGAGCGGTATAAAGATCACCAAGGGGAGTACATTGAAGGAGTGCATTGAAAAAGTGGCTACTGTAATTGGTAACGAATAAAAAGTGTCATAACAGCAGTTCGGTTATTTAATAGCCACACCTCGTATACATTCCTTTCCGACTTCCTTTGTGACCGTGGTAGGCGTGGCTTCCAAATTAGGACGTTATGATAGGATCGTGTAAAGGGGACTTGAAGAACTTATGGTCCATACATAATTTCAAAATTCGTATTATCTTCTTATCATAAAATTTTAACTAACCAATAAATAATATTCTTACTATGTAAAGCGACGTGATATTGTATATCATTATTGAAGGTTTTGTTTTATCTCAAGTAGTTTATATTATATCAGAGGTGGTTTATAGGTCTTAAATAGATACGCATTGTCATTGTATTAGTTCCTGACATATAGTGACCAAGATTTATAGATTTTTCCCAAAAGGCGTTTCCTTTTTATCCCATCCTTTTGGGTCAAAGTACTGCATAAATTTAATAAAACCGAAACAAGCAAGTTTTCACAAGAAAAAAGGTCAAATTTTAATTACAAATATGTATATTTTGGCTGCCCCAGAGTGCCATATCACCTTTCGATCGTCAACTATTTTCGAGAGATGACGTTATCCTCTATTCTTTAGATGGGAATCCTTAATTTTTGGCGTTGTTTCGGTAAATCAAGGAAATTTTAGAGAAAATCGAAAATAACAATTATGAGACCAACATTTTATTATTACTAAAAATTAATTGTAACATTAAAAATAAAATGCAAGATCAGGCCAATTGGTTCTCAAATTACCGACTATTGACTTTTTGAAATAGGCAAATCTATCTACAAATTCATTGAGTACCATTGTGAATAATTTCTTCCGTAATTTGTCTAATTTTGCACCGTATTATGTTATTTTAATCCTCTAAATTTTGTGGTCTGATGGTATAGACATTTGTGTTGGAAAGAAGTCCATGGGCGTAAGATTCGAAGATCCCAGTAGCCACTCTTATTGGATTGGCCTGATCCTAGTACCTAACTAACTACTGATACTAATCACTTTTTTTAGTATGTCGTCTTTATTTTACAGAGTTATAATGGTCATCACTGCCTGGCTTATGGTGGTCTCCACAATTTACGACTTCTACTTGTACAAATGGAAGGCAAGTAAGTCAAATATAAATTTAATTTTTTCTGGAACATTTCCCAGTTCTAGGGTTAACCAAAAAATGAGTCATATACTAATTTTATCAGTATACAAATATTTGTATGTACCTACACATTATGTACATGCGAATATTTATAAAAAAAAAAAAGCGAATATTACATCCGTAAATACAGTGGCGTTACTATTATACGATTCATCAAACTCTATTTTTACTAAATACAGACATTCAGTTTCTCAACTGCCAAATCTTGAGTTGAAAAAGTGGCAAGATATAGTTCTACTTTCGCTATTTAGACCTAATTAATAATGGAAATCATGTCTAAGCCAATACAAGTGTATGTTACTATCATTGTTTTTAGAGCCAAGACATCCATTATTCCTCGCCTTCTCTGTGCTGACAAATGGAAGAAAATTGTTACACATTGGAAAAAATTCTAAAGATCAAATTAACATCTTCAACGGGCTGAAGGTCATCAGCATGATGTGGATTGTAGGGGGGCATGGTTTTGTTGGCTGGGTATCTATATCAGTTACCAATCGGGAAACTGCTGACAACGTATGTACCAAACATGAAATGATTGTAGATGGTTTTATTAAAAGCGGTCCATTAATGCAAGAATATTTTAACACGTTTGTCCACATCGGGTTCCTTTTAGTGTAAAATACAATAACGAAATAAACTAATGACTAACACTAACCAATTAGTGCTCAGTGGCAACTGAAGTTCCCCAGTAAATTTTAAATTATTTCGCGGTCAAACTGTGTGTTTTCAAGTAAGCTGGTAGATGGTGAACCTTAGGTTAAGAGTCCACGTGCCCACCCAATCTATTCGGTGCGTTCTGGTGGCGTTATATGTCTATTAATGTGATAAATTTAAAACCTGCATTTTATGGTGTACACGTGACACTAAATGTTGATGGCAACTAAAGTTGCCAATGAGCGCTAAAGTAAATAAATGACAGAAATATTTTTTGTAGGTCCAATGATAATATGTTTACAGTTGATGAAATTTTAAACGCCTGTGAGGAGTTTTATTGTACTAAAGAAGTAAACAGCTTGAGTAAATAGTAGAACGGTAAAACAGTAAAACCAACTTGAACAGTTTAGAGATAGAAGAACTGAGTTTAGGTAAAAATATCATCATATCGAACCCTTGTTGGAGGAACTTAGTAAGAGAAATCTGGGAGGAACCGGAATATTGAGAGAAAATAGAATTGGAAAGTCAATGAAATTGCCTTCTAAAAATAGTTTCAAAAGACAGAAAGAGGGCAACATAATGTTAGTAATGGCAACCTAACAGCGATGGAACGATAATGCTGTTTTAACGTTGTTATCAAATTGTTACGCATTTAAACCATTTAAAAACGTACAAAGGTTTAGGACAGCCGAAAAAAGAAAATAACCGTAAAAATGCCTGATGCTCTTTCACAATACAATTCTGATATGGGGGGGGGGGGGGTGGATCTGAATGATCAATTTACTGCGAAATATAGGTCGGAGATTAGAAATAAAAAGTGGTGGTGGCCCCTTTTGCTTGGGCTGCTGATGAGTGCTGCGTGCAAGGCTGGCTGCTTTATAGGATTTTGGGTCATGACGTACCACTTTTACAGTTTAAGAGGCAAATTGTGTTGCAGCTTCTAAATGCATATGACTGCCCACCTTCCAAACCTGGCCCATCTACATATTTTTCAAGATCCATTGCCTAAGATATACGAAGAGATGGACAATGCCACATAATTATTAAAGAAGAATCAAAGTACCACCGCAAGAAAGGCAAGAAAATGATCGTCTACTCCATTTACTGGCCCCGAACCGGCCCTGGGTGTACCAAAGAGTATAGTAAGGGGTCAAGTAGGAGAATGAGTCAGAAATCGACAAAATGGATACTGGAACTCTATATCCAGGCAAAGACACGGAATTTTTTTTATTAAAGAAACATGTGAGGAAAGAACTGAAGAACCATTAAAAATGAATAGGATTCAGATAAGAGCTATTGTGGGCCTCCTAACAGGACATTGCGCCCTCAAAGGACACCTATACAGAATGGGGCTGTACAACGGAGAACTGAAATGCAGACTCTGCAACAGGGAAACGGAAAGCGCCCATCACATACTGTGTGATTGCGAGACCTTAGATCGCAAAAGGCAGGCCACACCCCAAACTTTGTCCAGAAGATTACAGCACCCAGCCGGCGGGGAAGCTATACAAGCCCGGCTACTGGAATGGGTGGTGTGAGAATTGTCAGGGAGGTTGCGCACAATAAGCCCAACAGGCTGCAGTGCAATCCGACGAAAAGAACGGCTCCCAGAAGAGAGAATAAAAAAGTACCGCCGCTGTAAGGTGTGTCAAAGCAGAACAACATATTTATGTTCCAAATGTAATGTGCCACTCCATTCAACATGTTTTCAAAGTTTCCATGAAATATACTTTCATATTTTAAATATTTTGTAAAATGTTCTTCTCAGAAATACATTTTTGTTTAATAGTACATATAAACATTTATTTAGCATACAAATGCTCAGTGGCAACTATAGTTGCCATACATTTTCAGGAACTTCTCAGAAAATCTGTTTTTTTTCTTATTTTTATGGCTTAGTATAGTCTAAACAAAAAGAGTTCATGAAAATATTTGAAGTTTTTAAGACGTTTTAGTTCTGAGCACTAATGGGCTAATGCTAAGTTATATACAATTTATATCCGAATTTATATCATCACGTCTTTACTTCCGATTGACGCTTAAAATTTGTCTAAAATAAATTTCTAAAATAAATTTCAAGTGAAACGCGCTTCTGTTCGTCATTAAAAATGAATTCCATTTTTGATTTTACAATTGTGACAACCACTTCAAAAGTTTGTTGACAACAAAGTCGCTTCAAATTTTGATATAACCGCTACTTCCATCTCTCTCGTTCGTAGCCAGAGTTGATGACTTTTTTTTAATGGCTCGTTAAAATGTCAACATTACACATTTTATAAAACAAATAAGAATTTTTATAATGGCAATTTTCAGTGGCTAGATCAAAGATCAGCAGGATATATCACTCCAGCACATCTAGCGGTGGACACGTTTTTCTTTATATCCGGATTTTTACTGACTTATCAGTATCTGAAGCAGAAGCCTAAACCTTTTATCAAACATTTAGTGACCGTACCACAAATGTACCTTCATCGGTATTTGAGGTAAGAACAAAAAATATATTATTTTAAGGGGGTAGTAAAGGTGAAAGGTTGTTTTTTTAATGGTATTTTCGAAAATTTTTGTTTAGGAAACGAATAAGCGTAGAGGGATGAGGTTTTTTTGCAAATGAAAGATCTTAGTTTTCTTCAACTTTATTCGGAGGTCCCCCTTCCCCCCACCCCCCTTTCGAGAAGTACACATTCGAGTACTCCCACTGGAGACTTTTTTCGGTGGACAGGATTGCTGCGCCGTTGTTTACATGAAACCAACACTCAATGTGCCATTTTAAATATTAGAATAGTGACTTGTCTGTGACGGATCCTTTTTTTGAAATTCGCATTTCTCACAAAATGGCGGACGTTCAAATTGTATGTATCATGTTTTCACTAAAATTTCATACTTCTATGAATGCGAAAAAAATATTAAAAATGCAGATATCGAAAAAATGATCCGTCACAGACAAGTTTATACCTTGAGCTAAAAAAGAAAAAAAAAGCAAGAAAATCGGTCTATTAGACTCTGAGAAATCTTGTCCACCAACTTAGACAACGTGGTTTTGAGAAAAACACGTTTAAAGTTTTTTAAAAAGTTTGAATTAACATTTTTTTTTCAACATCGAATCAACAGCATACAAAATCTTCGATTCCGGGACCATAGTACGGATCCTCCTCAAGGTTTTCCGCATCATTTTTTTTTATTTGGCCAATCTCCGCGCGACACGAGCCTCCCGCGACGCATGCTCCGCTCGGATCTCCGCCAGGCTGCACCGCCTTGAATTGCTTAAAGACGTGAATTGAATCGCATTTCGCTCAATTGTTAAACCCATCGTCATCATAATTCTAAGGAGAGATGTTGCACCTTCGTTGTACATTCCGAAGGCTATGAAAGAGGTGATTTCGATGATCTCAGCACTGGCGTCGACGGGTTTGGGGGCACTCATTCACAACGCCCTTACCTTAATATTCTATAGAATGGAAATTTTGGGAGGATTCTTAAAAAGGGTCCGCCGGTCCCTGACGCTCACACCTGCTCGCTATTCACGGAAGCGGCGGCTAGACGCCGCTTCCGTGAATAGCGACTCCCGAGCGTCTCCGAGGCGCTCCACAGTGGCGGAATTTCTCAAAATTCTGGCCAAAACCTATTAGTCATGGGCAAGCCGTATATTTTGTTTTTATGTAATCCTAAATACTTACTAATGACCATTTTAGATTTGTTCTTGTTAGAACAAGAAGACTTGTTCAAGACAAAACTTATTCGTTTTCTATAGGAAAGTCAAATAATTCTCTTAATTCTTTAGGACATCCTTCCGCTGATTCACTTTTTCCTTGATATTTTCTAGAAATATCTGTTATATACGGATCCGATGAAACAAGGAGGTTATCTTCAATGTTTTGTAATCGAGATGTTTTTCGGGAATAACGGTTTCTACAAGTAAATTTAACATCCTTATTCCTAAATTCTTCGGCTTCCTCTGAAAGTAAATCTAAAGGCACTATAACATGTTCTAATATTTCAAAGCCATGAAACAATATTTTGTGCACAGAAGTTGGTAAAAAATACACAGAAGTTGGTATTTCAACATACGATTCATGAATAGACAGGTTCTCGGGATAGCATGTTTTTCTTGCAGCAATTACCGATTCATAAGTAGGATACATATTGCAGTTGTGGTGGTTTGCACCCATTCACATTAAGTTATACTGAAATTTCGATAGGTTTGTAGTAATAATAAATGCTAAAGCCTCATCTGGTGTATAACGACTATGCGGTGATTCCGCAGAACAGGTGAGTTTGTCTGTGACAAAGGCATTCTTTATTATTTTAGCGGCTTTTGCTTGCCCGTCAGATCTGAGTTTGATTTGCTTAGCAAATACTAGTTCACATGTGTCTGTATTAGAACGCAAATCTTGTGTTTTTGACCGCCGTTTTGACTTTTCGCTGCTTTCGGAAAACGGTTTAAAATATCTGCCACCAACACTATGTTTTATGGTGATTTTGACTGGAAAAAGAGATTGGTGTCCAACCACAATGCCTCTTTTTTATTAAAGTACACTTTGTTCCTTTTTTGCAGTCGTCCATTTCGAGTTCCATAATTATATAAATATAACTATAAATATATAACTTTGATAACAATCATCTCAAGTCATGCGATATCTCCTCGCTGTGAATAGCACTTTGAACTCTTTTAGTTTTAGAAGTTTTATAATTTTTCTTTGCCGTCTGTTGAGGTACAACTTCTATAATACTCTACTAACTGTCGTCGAGGTATGGCCACATGATGATTAGATGAACCTAGAAGTAATAAAATCACACATTTTATTACATAAACAACACAGCAGTATTTTAATTTGTGACTATACAACAAATATACACACCCTGTATGAAGAATAGCACTTAGTAGCACCTCAAACTTACTTGGCGATGTAGATAACACTTCTACCATTCTAACGAAACGTAAAATGTGTTTTGATTCGGCTGAATTCACAACATTAACGTATGGCGCAGTATATATATTTTTTTAAGATTATACACTTAAGTGACTAATATTGATAACCACAAAATTAAGACTATATAAACAGTCACAAAATGACTAGTATACAGAGTACCACAGTACATACCTGCAGGTCCGAAATCCATATCAAAAAGATTAATACAACTCACGATACACTTCGTATATTATTATTTGCAACAGTAATATTACACAACACAAAATCACATATGCATTAACAATTCAACAATGCAAACTATAAACTGAAGTATGCGATGCATTTATTTTCAAAAGCAGTTGCGCGTGCGCTATTGTCTCGGTTAAATCATGACTTGCCTGGGAACAAAAGTAAAATCGGCTGGGATCAACTTTGTTATTTAGGGTTTTGGCCAGGATATTTGTGAATTCCGCCAGTGTGGCGCTCGGACGCCGCTTCGTTGAAGCGCCGTACCTTGGAGAAATTTTCGATTTTCGCATTGCCGCTTTACATATACATTCTTGAAGGTTTTATCTATCGAATTACACAAAAAAAAAACGAAATCGATTTTTTGAAGCCGAACAACTTTACTACCCCCTGAAGACAATTAAGTTCAAGTTAGATCGCACCACAATTTTCAACGTGAATCTATAAAAACTCAAGGGATGAATGTATCAGGTAATTTGACGTTGACAAATCACAGGCCTATATTACAAGTTTTGTGAACAACACACAGATTACCGAGGTCTGTGCTTAAACTTGTATGGGTTACCAAATTATCTACATCGACTATCTACCTACTAAACTGTCTACTCGACCAGCGTAGGCAGGTTCGAGACCTGCCAACAGAAGTGGCAATTCTGTTAGGACATGGTATATGTAAATATGTTCAGGGTTAGATGGGAGAACGACTAACGAATCGAATCTCACCCATGTTAAAATTTATGCGAAGAAAGAATATTGGAACACTGTCTATCACGAAGCTGTGACTTCCACTAACTATTACTTACCATTTCAGACTTACACCGGCACTCTTGATGATGTACCTGGTAGCTGTGTCTTTATTTAAACATATGGGAAATGGACCAATATATCCTCTGACGGAGAGTCTAGCTGCGCCTTGTAGGAAATATTGGTGGGCCTTCTTTTTGTACATACAGAACTATTACAATTACGATGACCTAGTGAGTAAATTGTAATTATTGAATTGGTATAATTCGATTACCAAAAGGCATTACTTTTATAATCTCAGCTTGAGAATTGAATAGAGATACAATTTTTTTAGTGCATGACACAAACTTGGTATCTGTCGGCTGATATGCAGATGTTCCTCTTGTCGCCTTTGATTATAATCCCGATAGCTGTGCAGTTGCCAAGAAGACTTGGATATACATTGTCCCTGGTAGAACTGCTAATATTAAACTTGTTTTGTATTGCAATACCTATGGCAATTAAACTAGTGTACCGGGATTATACAAAGTAAGTATACAGGTTGTAAGTGGTGTATAGTCGCAATAAATTTGATCATGAGGATACCTCTTTCTGAAAAGATGTATATTAAAATATGGTAGAAATAAAAATAATTGTGGCAGAAGTCAGTTCACTAGATATTGAGAGAACCATTAAATAAATTAGATCAAAGTTGAAGGAGCACAATAATGTAAGTATATCTTTAGTTGTTGCTGTAAGTTTTCGATATCCCCAACAAAAGTTTCAAAACAGACAAGGTCATGGAAAAATATAACACACGACAATCCTATGATCTAAGATGAATAATGTCTGCTTATTCGAACTAATTTAGGAAAATTTCACAAATATCAATAATCGTCACTCTAGTGCAGGCCTCTCCAACTCCGGTGCTATTGCCGCTCCGGCCGAGCGCCGGCCAAGCACTGGGAATTAAATGCGAGAATATGATGCTGTCTGTCTCTGTCACGCAAAGGCGGCTGTGCTGCGGAGGAGTGAGGAAGCAGTGGACAGGCACCGGTGCTGCGAGGTGCAGCACCGGTGCGCGTCGGCACCGAGTGCACGTGTTGGAGAGGCCTGCTCTAGTGGAATGAGAACAAGTTCTATCGTACTGCAAATAACCTTATGTATGCATGGATTATTTATTATAACTACCTTTCCGTTTTTAAATAAATGTATTTAAATTTTTTTTAACCCCGGCTTATTTAATTTTTTTTTGTGAGGTATTAATATGAATGTAATGTAATTAATTCTATTTTTTTTTGGGAAAATGATGCACTTTTACAAAAAATTGTCAAGCATTAAAAGTTCTTAAAAGGGAAAATTTTCACTCACGACTTTCTAAAATTTATGACGTAAAGCACAATAAAAACGTGTAAGAAGTTGATTAGTAAAAAAATACCACTAAAATGGAATTTACAATAGATACTACTGGAATTCGATCTTTAATCATATTCAAATTCTCTATTTTCTAATCCTGTCTCACTTCCCTGTCGGTTACAAACACGTTAAAATTGACAGCTTATTTATCAAAATTTGGCGAAACACGGCAATTTACATATCAAGGGGGACAACTTTTGAGGCATTTGGTGTCGTATCGCTCTCAACCCCCCATTAAACCCCAGGGACCCACCTCTAAAATTTTAAATGGCAACCCCTATTTCTTTTGCCATTTTTGAGTTTCTTGTACAATTCTAGATAAGTCCCATGTTTATTTTTTTGTCAAAATGGAGGTAGTTAACCTCATGAATGTGTGGAATGTATTTAATTTCTGAATCTTTTATTGGAAATGGTGCACTTTTACAAAAAAATTGTCAAGCATTAAAAAGTTCTTAAAATTTTGCAAAAATTGACTATTTGCAAAATCCAAAAAGTTGATCCAAAGAGTGATTTTAAGAATTATTTATTCTTGACAATTTTTTGTAAAAGAGCATCATTTTCCAATAACAAATTCAGAAATTAAATACATTCCACACATTCATGAGGTTAACTACCTCCATTTTGACAAAAAATAAATATGGGACTTATCTAGAATTGTACAAGAAAACTCAAAAATGGCAAAAGAAATAGGGGTTGCCATTTAAAATTTTAGAGGTGGGTCCCTGGGAGTTAGGGGGGTTGAAAAGCGATACGACAACAAATGCCTCAAAAGTTATCCCCTTGAGATGTAAATTGACGTGTTTCGAAATATTTTGATATTGTCATTAGTTTAGGCAATATTAAATGCTGTTCGTATTCAAATTGACACCGTGTACATATGCCCAAAGTAAAAGTTGTGGTCTATACTAGTAATATAAATGTTCAACAATACATACATATTTATTTAGGTGATAAAAGTGCGTATAGCCTATGATATTATTTTGTAGCGATTACGATACTCATTCAAGACTCATTGACTATTTCGTTGGAGTTATGTTGGCACTGTTTATGAGAGTGAAGCATGAAAAGCGATTCCTCTATATGGTTGACACAAAGCATATATCTGTAAGTACTAGAGTAGCAAATTTTTCTATGTTTGTATTTGAACATTCTGTAGGTTGTTCAAGGACATATTAATAATTCCTGATCATCATATCTATGATTCAATGATTCAGCGGGCATCTAAATTTTAGATGATGGAATAATAATGTTAGTTTTTCATACTTACTCCATTAATAAATTACACATACACGTTAAATTTCCAGACTGGATTTTTTATGACATTGGAACGGCAACATCAATCAAATCCACCTATCTCAGTGTAGAAAAATGTCAGGAACGTATTAGTCCTAAGACTTGATACCTCAAAATGTTGAAGTATGAAATATGATATGAAAATATGAAAACTAAATGTAAATATTTATGTTGAAAACATATTCTCTTGTTTGGTTTTGATATAATGTTCTCCATAAAAAATAGACTTGCATTCAAATCCTGTGTTGTCGGATGGCGCATCCACCATTTTTTTAATTTTGACTTTTTTTTGGAAGCGTATTTAATGGAAATCATCTACGTCATCTACAGACTCCTAAGTTATTAACAGTACTTATGTAATTATGGTGGCTTATGAACCATAAAAAATCTCACTTATTTATTCTTTGTTTAGTGAACGATACTATATAATGGACTTTAGTATGGAGTAGTAGTATATAATGGACTTTGGTCAATTCTGAACATAATTTACTAATCTTATATCCCACTAGGATACAGAGTGGACAGTCGAACTATCTTTTCAAGTGTAACATATTAATTGTGTTTTAAAAACTTTGAACAGCTTGTAACTACAGGTAAAGCGATGTTTTTCATTTTGCGTTTTGCGTTGTTCAAATTATGGAATTATGTATTAGTAAGTATATCAATATGATGTCAGATATATGAATTTCTTCGTGCGTCGGACAGATGAATGAAGTTCTTGGTGTTTTTATATTCAGTCCATACGCATAGTGCATTTGCCGAATATTAATACGTTTCTTCATTGAAAAAATTGTCATTAAAAATATCGAATCTAAAATCGAATATTGACAGTTTTCGTCGTTTGCAGCTCGCCAACCTTATAATTTGGATAGTGATCATCCTTGGACTGCTGGCCGTCATCCTATGCTATCAAGAAATAGAAATGAATCACGGCTACGTGGACAAGACGATTTTCCAGTCGTTGATGAGACCTGCATGGTGTGTCGGCTTGAGCTGGATCGTTTATTCGTGTTACCATGGATACGGAGGTAAGATAAAGATTAAGGTTAAATGTTCAGGGGCTGGAGCGCCACTAAGACGCCCTAGAGGTCATTGTAGTTTTCCAACTTGTTTAAAGCACCTTGTCCAGACCAGTCTTTTTTATCAAATTCCACATCATCGATAGGGATGTTTTTTATACCTGTAGGTTATAACTGTAGCCTTTGGCCTTTTCTTTCCGAGAATTTGAGACCCCTTTGACCTTCAAATTAACATAGGATATGAACGAGGTATTTTCGTTTTCTAAGCAGAATGCATGTGTTGTACGTGTTGCCTTCTCTGACAACCAACTGTTCAGTAGACATTTAGTAGTATATTCGCTTAGTAGACTGTTTAACATATCATCTATATTTTGACTCAATCTTTTATTAATTGTGATTTCATTTGATATGTCTTCTTCTAGGAACTTTTGTCTACTTGTTATTTATTCATAGAGCGTTTGAAGCGAATTTATTGGTTTGTTTATCGACATTTTCATTTCCTTGTTTTGACATTTGTTTCCCTTTCACTTTTATTTTACTTCCTACTTTTCCAGTTCTTTAAAAGTCCCTGTATATTCATGATAGTTTTGAGGTAATTAGCACGGAACTGACTGCTTTTAGCACAGCAGGGCTAAATTCCAATTATTAATTTTCTAGAAGGTGATACAGAGGTAATAAATAAGGTGCTATCAATTTTCTTTTAGGTGTTGTCAATTGGATACTATGCAGACCGATATTTCAAATCTGGGGACGACTGACGTATTGCATATACCTTCTTCATGGACTAGTAACAGCTCATTACATTCTTACGATTAGAAATCGATGGTATTTTAGCGATTATAATGCTGTAAGTATTTATTTTTTTGAAAAAGAAACGACATACTTTTTCTGATTTACAAAACTTGAGTTATAAAAAAAATAGTATGTCATATTGGATTTGTATCGTCATATTCTTTTACCATTTACATTTGAATAAGTTTAATTTTAGTTCAATACTTTTTTTGACAGTTGATATGGAAATAATTTACAAATACAATTTGTTACAACGGTAATAAACCAGTAATTTAGTTTTGGAACTACTTTTTTAATGTAAATTTTTTTATAATTTAACATTTTTAATGTAATATAATTTTTTATAATGTCTTGTTATTGTAATATGAAAACTATCTAGTGAAAAATCACCCATCTACAAGTATAGGTTTATTTACTAGTGGAAGAAATGTTTCTCAAAAATATTGTTCAGCGAGGAACATGGGAATTTTGATGGGCTCACTTTGTAGCTACTTAATTTAGCAATTAAAGTTTTATAAAAGAAGATATTTAAAGTTCAACTCGGCCTGTATCTGGGCACTGATATTCAACTCGTTTAAATAAAAAAATCTCAAACAATATTGATTTCAAAAAGGGAACATTTTCACTCACGACTTTCTAAAATTTATGATGTAAAGCACAATAAAAACGTGTAAGAAGTTGATTAGTAAAAAATGCCACTAAAATGAAATTTACAGGAGATACTCCTGGAATTCTACCTAAATAATCATATTAAAATTCTCTATTTTCTAATCCTGTCTTACTTCCCTGTCGATTACAAACACGTTAAAATCACCGCCAAAACAAATAGTATGTACGTTACCGTTTTTACTATTCAAAGTGCGGAGTGAAGTTAACCTAATGAAACTCATGTTTCGACCAACTTACCAAACGGTTAGTGCGGTCATTGCCGATTTTTGAGTCTGGGTCAGACAACTTCTCACTCACCTGGTACGTATCTACATAAACAATGTTAAATATATTTTCATAACACTACACAAAATTAAGTTAATTGCTTGCATGTATTAATTTAATAACATTGCATTTAATACAAATTATATTCACGATTTTGGCGAAATAGGTTTACATTTTTTTGGTCCCATTTAAGGGCACTTTGCCTTAAGTTTTTGCCTTTCAAAGTCCACCAAGTACAGGGAAATGCATACTTCCCATGAAATGTTGTAATGAAAACTATTAGTTGTTTTTGCAGCGACGAGTGTGATTGCACTTAAGTTTAGGCGTCATAAAATATTCTACTGTGAGAACTAAAATAAATGTTTATTTAAAATTTAAAAATATTATAAATAGTTTTTCACCAGACATGACTTATTTTATGGGTGACCTGAAACTGAACATAGATGATCCTGATGGTTTCTGGATATTACCTCAAAAATAGAAAATCAGCTATAAAATTAATATTTACGATAATTTTTTCTGGCCTGTTTAAGATTAGTTTTGTTATAGAACATTTTTGACAGTCCCTATTTTGTATTCCAATTATCGATTAAAAAAGTATGATTCATATAATTGTCATATTTTCCCCCCCCCCCCCCCCCCCCCCCCCCCCCCCCTTTTTTTTTTTTTTTTTTTCCCCCCCCCCCCTTCCTCCCCCCCCCCCCTTCCACCCCCCCCTTTTTTTCCCCCCCCCCCCCCCCCCCCCCGGGCGCCCTTAATTCCATCACTGTATATATTTATCTATTTATTTTCTTTGATTTCTCCACTCATATTCTATAATGGGGACCACTACGTCGCTATACTCTTTAATGCTGAAAACATAATAAACGTTCTTATATTTCAGTTTTATCAGTTTTGTGGCTACTACGTGGTGTCTTCTGTCCTTGCAGTAGTTTGGACCTTGGCTTTCGAATCTCCATTCATTACAGTTGAAAAGTTTATATTCGGGGGAGGAGGTAAAAGAAAGCATGGTGAGTAAATGAAATACCGAAAACCTAATGTTAATAACTATAATACAAGGTGCGGCAGAAAGACCTCTACAATTTAGGAGGCTAATAATAACCAAATCAAGCAATATACAAAAATTATATACGGTGTGGCCAGAATAAGTAATGGCTGTTTTGCTGTCTTACGATATAAGGAAAATGGTAAAGGCAAAGTTAAAAACAATTCTATGAGTAACTTAACACCGCTTAAAAAATGGTTATATTTCTTGGTTTTTGAGATATTTTGGAAAAAGTAAACGACAAAACCTTGTATGAAAAACTCGACGTCGGGGACATATAATAATGAGTATTTTATTCAGGCAACTACGTAAAAAGAAGTTCAGAAAAGTTTCACTAAAGTTTAGAAATCAAAGTGTAACAGTAGTATGAATAAGGAAAATGGTCCGATACCCACCAGTCCACTATTTGCTCTGATAACAAAGACATATGTTACGGTTCAGTGAACCGTGGCAACAAATTAGGTATAAGTAGTGCAAGTGTGTAAAATGCATGTGCAAAAGTTGAAAAAAATGCGCATAAAGTCAAAAAAACGTTTTTTTTTGTAAATTAAAAAAAAGCTTCAAGTCCTACACAAGAAAGTTAAATTAGAAAGTTGTAGGTCTTAAAAATGCGCATCGAATGAAATTTGAACGAAAAAAATCAGTTCATAAACATTTGAGAAAAATAAAACAAAAGTGTTAAAAATCGCGTTTTCGTATTTTTGCTGTATAAATTCCAATTTTGTTCGAACAGACTTCTTGTTAACTACAAATATAGCCCAAGACAAGCGCAAAATGATCCTTTTTTCAGAAATTAAAAAAAAAATTTCGAGAAAACGATTTAAAAAAAAATACGTTTTTAAAAAAATCAGCTTTTGACTTGTACTTTCATGCTATTAAAAAAAACAAATCGCTTTTATTTATTTTTTGCTTAAAAAAATGTGTTGTAAAATTGTATCATTTTTTCGAACCGGTTTTTTTTCAAATAACTTTTTTAATTTTGGTTTTACATTTTTGGCCGTTGCATATTTGAAAACTGGCATTCAAAACACGCATTTAAAAAAAATGAAGTTCCCACGACCTCAGGGAGCCGAGATGTTTTTTTTTTAAATTCCTGACAGCGTTGTATAACGTCCGATTGACTTCATTTTTACACGAAATAGATCTCAGACTTTTACTTTCTTAAAAAAAATATTTAAAATCATTTCGCATAAATTAAGTTGACATAATTGTTTGCGAAAGAACAGCGCTGGGTGCGGCACGCGCTAGCCGGACGGCGCTAGCCGCACGGCGACAGAGTGGAGGGACACTCCGCTTGGACGCATCGAAAACTAAACACGATTTCAAATCGATCGCGCTCGCAAAATTATCTTTTCCTCCGCTTAAAAAAAATTATCTTTTTATCTATCTTTTTTTTAAATGCGTGTTTTGAATGCCAGTTTTTAAATATGCAACGGCCAAAAAATGTAAAATCATTATTCGAAACCAAACGGTTCGAAAAAAATGATTATACAACGCATTTTGTTTTTAAGAAAGTACAAGACTTCGCGAATAAAATGAGCCCATGATCGTTTCTGTACGATAATTTTTGCCTCTGTAAAAGCTGATTTTTGAAAACTTTTTTTTTAAATCGTTTAAAATTTTTGATAAGAGGATCATTTTCCGCTTGTATTGGGCTATATTTGTAGTTAACAAGAAGTCTGTTCAAACAAAATTAGAATTTATACAGCAAAAATACGAAAACGCGATTTTTGACGTTTTTTTAAATTTTTCCCAAATGTTTATGAACCGATTTTTTTCGCTAAAATTTCATTCGACGGGCATTTTTAAGACCTACAACTTTCTAATTTAACTTTCTTGTGTAGGACTTGAAGCTTTTTTTTTGTAAAAAAACGTTTTTTTGACTTTTGCGAATTTTTTTTGGTTACGTTTGGCATTAGAACTCGAGTAGCAAAAAACGCTATCTTTACTAGAATTTTTTTTCTCTATACGACCATATTTTTTGTTTGCTGATAACAATTAGTGACCGGTTTTCTCCCCGTTAATTGGGCTTGGGGATTAGTATATTCCATCAAATAATACTAGTGGGACATACTTCCCGGATAAATTTTCTCAAACTTTTTGACTTATAAAGATAACTTTTTTAGTTGTTATATCAATATACTACACAAATTACTTGAAAAAGTTAATGTTTTTCCAAATCAGATAATCCGTATTTTTTAGGCTTTATCTCGGTTGGGACAGACAGGTACATATATCACCCTTTGATTGAGAAAGGGTTAAATTTAGCAAAAATTCAAAATAGTCTATTTTTCCTTATTATTGTTAATGCAACATGGTGACAAAATAATTCCAGTTTGCACTAGCAGCTTCAAATGGGATGTATACATTTTTCCTTTTTTTTATGAACAAGATAATAAAATCATACCTAAATACTATTCATAATATGTAAATATAATAATATGTAACAAACTATCGTGACATTAAACGCTAATTTTTATTCAAATTTAGTTCCAGAGCATCCAGCTGATCCAAGGAAAAATGGTAATATTGAAGAAGGACAAAGTGATATATATAAATCTAGAGAGATTCAATAAAAACGGAGGACTTCGAGAATGTTTCAGAACGCGGTGTGGACTGTAGAGATTATTCCTCTATATATTTAATGTGATATTGTTTTCACATGCAATGGCAGCCATAGGGTATATTAATTGGTGTCATAGTAAAATTTACTACTAGCAATAAGTAAATCGACTGAGACACACTATAGAACCATTTTTGTATTGGGGCCTTCCTTTATCAAACACTGAATATTTACTACATATTACTTGAAACGTTTAAACAACGATACATTCGTCGAATAGGTAGTATATTTATTAATCCTTATCAAGGCTTTACATAAAAATTTTTAATCTGTTCTGCCGTCATATCATAATAATATAAATAGTTTTGTGTAAATAACGACATTTGACTTCACTTTGCTCTCTTCAATGGTTCTTCTTGTGTCGTATGTTGGCAATTGTTTTTTTCTTTTGTATTTATTTTTGAGGCGTTGTATTCACTGGAATCAGTTAAAAAAATACATAATACAATACACAATAAGTTACAATACAAATACAATAAGTTACATATACATGCAACTCACCAAAATTTAGAATAGAGTAGAGGGAATGGGCATATTCTCTCATTGGTACACCTACTGCCAATCGGCTATATTTGTATCACTGTGAAAGAAGCAAAGTGATTTTTTAATTTTATTTGGCTTCATCTCTTAAAATTAGCGGTTGGATATATGTGGTTATCTGTTTTTTTAAATTAAACCGTCACTGACGTTTTCACTTGACAGTTCACAACTTTACTCTCTTATTTAGCTTAAAATTGCTATAAAAATTGTTTATTCTTAGTTTAAAAGTTTACACTTTCTTTATTATATCTTTCATGCATATGTCGCATTCCCTCTAGTCTACCCAAAACTGTAGTTTATGCCTTTGTTTTCACGCATCGTATAAATGACATGTATTGTATTTGTTAAATGAAAATTATAACAAGTTTGTAACTAGTGTAATATTCGTATATTCGTTTTGTACTTTTGATTTGAATGAGTTTAAATGAGAAAGAGTTGAGTGAGATCGAATTAAGATGAATGAGGTGAACAACTAGACAGATGCCTATAATGGATTATTTTCACTTCTTCATTAGAACTTTCAAAGGAAAATTTATACCGACGCGACGAATTTTGTTTAAGGCAGAGATATCTAAATCGGTGATATAGGGAATTTCTTAGGATTTTTGGTATTTCTAGATAGAACGAACATTTTTAATAGATGATAGAGTATATAAAAGTTGTTGCTCATTTTGTATCTAAAATATTACTTTTGTGGTTAATCACTATAGGACACCCTGTACACTTGGTCAGCCAGCAGCGAATACATTTTTTAAATCGTGGTGATATGATTTGCTTGTTTTATTTTTTTGTCACAAGAGATTTTGTTTCTATTGTCTTATTCAACTTTTTTCTAAAAAAGAAAACATCTGCAATATAAACCTTAAAAAAACCTTAAAACCTTAAAAAACCTTAAAAATTATAAACATATCAAATTTAAATATTAGTAAACCCTTTTTTTAAATGTATCATTTTTAATTGAGGAGATCTACATACATATAACTGCATTTAGCTGATCTGAACAAAAGTATTAACAAAAACCAAAAAAATTGGTATTAACAAAAATACTCAAGAGAACTATGTTTTATCAAATATAAATCCATATTTATTATAATACCTATCTCTTATCAACTTTTTTACTCGTACCTTATTTTGTCCTAGGTTTAAGTTACCCTATTGGAAGTTAATGATATTATTTAGGTTTAGATTTGTATAAAAAAAACATTACTTGCTTTTTAAATAAATTCTTTGTTTCATTTTATTTACCTGTTCATTTAGTATTTCGTTTAGTGTATATTAATTCCTATTAATGTAAGAACAATTTCTAAAACAGGCAGAGCAAACGTGAGAAAGCAACTAACAAAATTGTTTTATCATTTTTCACACTGTTTTTGTCTTAACATACATGATTGTGTGACACAAGCTAAACATTAGATTATATCAGTATAATAAATAAATCGTCTATAATGGAAATATAGAATACAGCTCGTAAATTACATCTGTAACAACCATAAATTACAGATATTTTGGAGAATGTTCGTATCAAAAGATATTAAATGTTTATGGTGAGATTAAAATGATGTATAATTGCGTATCTAGGTATTACTTACATATAAAAACCAGGAGGCTGAGTTTTCCAGGAATTTCAACGCAAAAGTGCCTAAATGGGATAAAATTGGATTGAAAAAATAAAAAATATACATGCATATTTTGGAACAGGGGTGGCTTAATTTTCATTTAAATATATTTTTAATATTCTCTTCATTGCATTACATATTTGACCTGTTATTACTGTTTATCAAAGTATATGTACTATTGTTCTTATTAGCGCCCTCTGCGGGAAATCATATCGAACTTTTAACTTCCACCCTTAATTCTAGTACCTATTTTAAAATATAACGAGTATGATTAACAACTATTGTTGATAAAAGGCCCTCTATATGAAAATGGATCGACCGAATGAATTGATAGATAGGGTTAAAATTTTGTTAAAAGATCTTTGGAGAAATTATGTGTTTGTCATCAGTTCCATGTCTTCCAGCTAGATGGCACCCCTAGGAGCCAATTTTTAACCAAACATAATTTTCTCTGCAGTTTTCTCTTCTGCATTTTTCTAATAATGAAAAATATAATACAATACATTTAATATACACCAACATCAATAATAAGAACACCAACAAAGAGTTATTTGTCATTTGACAAATTGAAAAACTGTTCACATCGCATACAGTATATAGCAAGTGCATATAGAAAAACTTTCATGCTATACTGTATTTTCCAGTTTTACATTGGTTATCGATTTTTGTATATTGATCTGATTACAAGTACAACGCTTACATACAACTGAAATCACTTCCAATTCGCATATCAATTAGTCTTTTGTTAACTATAAATTAATTATTTATTGCCAGTAGTTATTGCGAACAAAGCAAGTATTTTTTTTAAATCACTCTATATTCTTATTTTTTTTCAGAATTAGCCCACTATTCTGTATAGCAGGAATGGCCGGCCAACAGTTTGACCGCGATTTTTGGTCGATCACAGCTGACAGGAGACAATTTCAACATGCAAACGTAGCTTAGTCGTGACTCATATAAACAGACGGTCATATTTCTTGTAGTACAATTGTTAAAGGAAAAATTTCGTTGCAACTATCGACAGCCATATTGCATCCGAAAACTATCCCAATATCATCAAATGTAGCGAATATATCTATTCTTGTTTTAGATCACATACTCAATTGGCTTTTTTCATATTTCAAATCAACGAAGACTACTGGTTTTGATATTCCGATACTAATATTTGTCTAAATACACATCAAATTATGAACGCTTGATTGGAGACATGAAAAGGCAGACATTGACGATAATTAAGATTCAGAACGAAGACAACAAGAGAACCGAGAAGAAGCAGAACGATGAGAGGAAAGTCAACGACCTAAAATTAATCCGAAACTGAGTAAGGCTCAATGGAGTTCCCTTTGCCTCCAATGCCCAATGGAGTGCATTGGAAGTGAAAGAGGTCTACTGCATCGGAAGTGGGAGAGCCCTGATGGAGCATTCGCAGTCTACCAGTTGGTCTTGCGTAAAGCAAGAATCTACTAAGTGCTAGAAGAACTTCACAGTACCCTAACCGGAGAACACTTTGGAATACACCAGACGTTGGGTTTCTTCTGTATTTTCTTCAAATTCCCGAAAAGTAATCGATTACCAGCATCAAATACTTCCAGATAATTCATTCAACCTGGTGCTTATTGATTTTTGGTACCCTAATGTCGCCATTTGGAGAGAAAAGTAATTTAAATATGCGAGCTACAAAATACGATGGCGAAATGACTTTCACGGTCGTAAATGAAACATTAATGTTTTTATAACAAGAAAAACAAGAAGAGATTTGTAGAGAATGACAAGAGGGATAATCAAGAATCTGTAAAAAATATAAATAGCAGTGTTGCTTAGTTAGGAGTAGTAGTTGTGATTTGAACGTATTAGAGTTCATAAATGTGGTTAAAGTTGAACGGTGAGTAATGTGAAGCAGAATTCATAACAATAATATATTTTTAATTCCTTAATAAATGAAATGAGAGTACCATGTAGGTTTAATAACCTTCCTCCCCCGAATAGGCACTTACACATAAGACACAAATTTGAAAGTGTTAATGTCAACATTTCGTCAAGTAAATCGCGACACATTTTCAAAAAAAAGTTGATTATATTTATACAAAAGTTGCCCATCTCTGCTGTACACGACTACATATAATTTTTCGTGAGGTTACATAACGAGGTATATAAAATTAGATATGAACGAAATGCATAAATGCATAAAACGAAATGCATAATTCCCCAAATAAAACCAATAATTTAGAATTTACTAGCAACCCATAATATAAACTAGTAAGTACTATGGAGATTACCTTGACTTTATCAAATCATCTGGTGTTCCAAACGTCTATCATTATTTCTAACAGACAATTACAATTTGTCCATAAAAGTTCTCGTTATATTCATAAACACCTCACAGGGTGTGTCCTCATTACACAGCCACACACACAAAAAAAATCGGGTTCGAGGGTCAGACCATGTTTACTACATGTTTTTGGGGTCGGTGAATCCGAATCTAGGGTCAGAATAACCCCATCGGGCTAGAGTTTCCCATAATCTCAAAAAACATTTTGAGCTATTACCGATAAACCCTTCACATCAAACCCTTTAACCCCTTGAAATCATAACACAATAACCCCATGATACCTCGAAACCATAACTCCATAATCATATAACCCCATAATCTCGTAGCCCTATAACTCCATTGCCCGCAAATCAAACGAAAACAGTTCATCTCAGGCAATTTTTATTAATGCAAATTTTCACTGACATTCAGGATATGTTCAAACAGTGAACTGAAACGTAATAACCCCATAACCCCTAAACCCCATAACCCCATATCAAACGACACCCGTTAATTTCTGGCATTCTGTAATTATACATTTTGTTACGGATATTCAGAATAGTTTTGATCAGCGGAATCAAATGTTATAAACCCATAACACCATTAAACAATGATAGAACAGTCGGCATTAACGTTACTCGATGTACACCGCGGGAAGGTTGCACGATTGGATTTTGTACATCATATAGCCCTATCTTATAAGACCATGACGGCATCTAAGCCGCAATCCAGGGACTCAGCCGGATAACGGGTCACTCCGTTGCCCGCCGTCACCGCGAGGAGGTGCCCTGGATGCAGACGCACGCAATTTTGGGAATCCCCTTTGTAGTGGTGTTATGGGGTTATTACCTTTCGTTTCACTGTTCGAACGTATCCTGAGTGTCCGTGAAAATTTGCATTAATACAAATTGCCTGAGATGAACTGTTTTCGTTTGATTTGGGGGCAATGGGGTTATGGGGTTATATGATTATGGAGTTATGGTTTCGAGGTATCATGGGGTTATTGCGTTATGGTTTCAAGGAGTTAAGGGGTTTGATGTGAATGGTTTATCGGTATATAGCTCAAAAATGTTTTTTTGAGGTTAATGGAAATCCTAGCCCGATGGGGTTATTTTGATTCAGCGACCCCATAAACGTATAGTTAACATTTTAATTATAGTTAAATAATATTTAAATAATAATATTTTAGTTATAGTTAAATTTGTAGTTTTCAACAATATCAAGTTTTTCTTAGGTCACTACGATTATTAAAGTGAAAATTGTGTCATGGCATGCTTAAATTGAAAATTAGAAAAGGATTTAAAACTGTTTCTGTGCTTAAAAAACATACCTATTTATTTAGTATACCTGAGTTTTGAACAATTAGGAGGACTTCAAGTATGTAATAATATACAGGGTGAGTTTTTGGTGCGTATTTCGTCTATAGATTCGTTGTTTCATAAAAGTGCTAAAATTAAATATGTAAGGGAGTTAGCGCCTTTTATTGCCACCTTTTAGAAATATTGCCAAAACTACAGGATGTTCATATTCTTTTGAGCGTTGACTAACTTTACCTAGACCAATATTATAACCTATGGAGTATTATAACCTATATCTAGACCTAGTCATTTCGGAGATATTTGATATTTAAAAGACAACTGATAGATGATTTGGTATGATGGTAGGTGATAGGTTTGGAAAAACTGTAATAACTTTTTTTGTAGTAGGCTTTTGTTTCATTTTTGGCACTGCGTATGACCATATGGTGCTCCATACGACGCAATTAAGATAAATTCGAAAATGCTATACTAGGTGTTTATTTCAGTACACGAAAGTAACTAATGGTCTTTCACTTTATCATAATTTATTAGGAAATTGTCATTCAACGTATTGCATGGATGTTGTACCGTTGGCACAAACTGACACGGGACTACTACAATCAAATTAAATTGAGTCATCACATGCTACCCTTGTTGCCTATGTGTTGTGTTGCCGTATGCCAACTTTAGTTATAGAATACAAATAAGATTATTCTTATATTCTAAAAAGCAAAACATTGTAAACAAATATAAATAATACAAACCTTGTCTGACGGAAGAACTGGACGATATTACAATTAGTACAAGCCCTCTTTACAGCACCGAACTTATTCTTAGCTTTTTACAATAATACAAAAAAAAAACAATGAACCTAATAAATACATCTATTAAATTTTTCAAGTTTACTGTCTACGTTCATGGTTAGTTTGATATCACCTTTTCAAAAAAAATCTTACAAACCGAAGGAAATCGAAAATATCTCGGTAATCGGTAACTTTATAGTTTTTGAGATATTAAATGTTTAATGTCAGAATGTCGTAGGTATGAACGATGCATAAATAGAAAACGATAGAATCAGTCAATGCATCTATCAGAGGTGTCTAGGAATTTTAATATAGGTAGGCGCTATCACAGGCTTTTGTTTTTAAACGTCAGTTTCTTCATTGTTGCTTAATTTGACAATTAATTCTTACTGTTGACAACGTTTGGTGGTAGTGTTATTATTCATCAAATCGACATGCTGCTAGTGTATGGAGAAGTGAGAAAAAATCGCAGGGAAGCAAAAGCTTTATAAGGGCAACGATATCCAGATCATGCACAACCACGATAAATATTTCCCTTGGCTTGAACGTCACTTAAAAACCGAAAGAATTGAAGAAGAACCTAACAGAAACTGATGTTTAAAAACAAAAGCCTGTGATAGCGCCTACCTATATTAAAATTCCTAGGCACCTCTGATAGATGCATTGACTGATTCTATCGTTTTCTATTTATGCATCGTTCATACCTACGACATTCTGACATTAAACATTTAATATCTCAAAAACTATAAACTTTGGGTATAGGGAAGTGTACATAAGAATGATTCGAAATTGTTTGTAGAATTCAAATTTCTAATTAGTTTTAGGGCATTCCATTAAAATTATTGCAGTAAATTGCTACTAAAGATGACTTCCGGTATTTTCCGGTTGAGCCGGAAGTGCGAAATTTTAATGATATCAGGCTTTAGTGCTTCCAAAATAAGTTAAAGATATCATATGAGTTTGTCCCTATCTTCACTTGTTTTCTTTCAAAAGAATTTTATAAATGACACATTTGACATCTTTAAACGCGATTTTCTCGGAAACTGTCAAAGATAGGTATAGGACATGATACATGTTTTAGTCTTAGTTTTTTCAGTAGAATTAAAAAATATATAATATACAGGGTATTCCATATAAAATAACAAAGTTTAGGGCATTTCCGGTCAAACAGGAAGTGATGATCAGTCGTTTTTGTAACTAAGTTTTGCATCCCATTCAATGATATACATTCCCAAAATTTGAAATCTATATCTTTTTTCGTGCCTCAGCTAGAGCCTGGGTAGTAATCTCGTGGTCACCCGGTATATGTACGTGTTCGCCGGTGAAATACATATATATCCATTTATTTTAATTTAATGACGGCGACGCCTATGGAAGATAATTAAATTTTATTACTCTGAATTATATGTACAGTGAAGACGTAAAAGTTCGCATAAATCCAATACACAAACAAAAAATATTTTGGAAAAATGATGGCACACAAACAGACAATTTTAAAAATGTAACTCTTATGGTTTAAAGTGAGTCAACTTACAGATAAGAACTTATAATTCTAACTTACTTTAGACCGCAAGTGTTATACCTATTTATATTAAGGTGGCCCAAAACAATGGAATATTTGTTTTTCGTATTTCGTGTGAAAATGTATTAATTTATCATTTTATGAAAGCTCCCTAAAAAAAATCAGCTCCAAAAAAAATTTTTGGGAGGTCGCTGAAGATTTTTAAAAATTTTAAAAACGTCAAAAATTGAATTTTTTGTTTATTTATTTATTTTTCTCGTCATGTTATTATTTTTTAGGTCGTAAAACATGTCGATTCTGAAAATTTGAAATCAAGTTTCCTAAAGGTTACTCATAATTTTTTACCTTTCAAAGTAGTGTACTAAAAAGGTTTTCGAGCAATCTCTAAATATAAATATTAACGAACTAATTATTTTTTTTATTTTTTTATTGAATTTGACGTACCAAAGAATAAAAATAAAACGAGGCACTTAAAAAAATTCTCGAGACAAAATTGACTACCACCCAGTCAAGTACCAAATATTTAAAAAAATTTTATTCATTTAATTTTTATAAATTTTTAAGTGTCTCTTGTTTTATTTCTATTCTTTTGTACGTAAAATTCAATAAAATAATAATTAGTTCGTTAATATTTATATTTAGAGATTGCTCGAAAATATTTTAGGTAGGTACACTACTTTGAAAAGTAAAAAAATTATGACTGATCTTTAGAAATCAAAATATTGATTTCAAATTTTCAGAATCGACGTTTTTCAACCTAAAAAATAATAACGAGGAAAAAAAATTAAAAAGTAAATTATCGGATTTTGGAAATTTTTAAAAAATCTTGAGCGACCTATAAAAAATTTTTTTTGAGCTGATTTTTTAACATGATAAATTAATATATTTTCACACTAGACACGAAAAACAATATTCCATTTTTTTGGGCCACCCTAATATATATATATTTGGAATTGGCTGTTACTGAAGAACCTAAAAGTGGAAAAAGCAATATAACGCTGTTTTATTAAAAAAAGGTCGATTGATGTCATGTACGAAAACAAGTTGACTCACCGCTAGACTTTTGATATCTTATATCGCTTATTTAGTCGTATTTTTGAATATATTACTGCAATTGGTAGACCAATTTATTTATTTGTTTTTATACGTGGCCGCCTCCCATTCAATAATTGGAACATCCTATGTATTGTTTTTCCGTTAACATTTCCGTTAACAGTCAATTCCAAAATCATATGACACTTGTGGTCTAAAGTTATTTATTTGTTAGTTGATTTTCAATTGTTTCTAACCCACAATGGACTATAAATGTTATACATTTTATAAATTGGCTGTTAGTAGACAATCCAAAAGTAGAAAAATATAGGGTGTTCTATTTAAAAAAATATCTATGACGTCACGTACCTACAAAAAGTGGTTATGTCACTGCTACTTCTAATTACAGCATTCACAACTTAAATAGAAATTGACGTGTCCAATGATATTGAATTTATGCAAATCTTTACGTCCTCACTGTATACTATGTGTTCACAACTAAACGAATAAGGGTGAAAAGAAGAAATACATTTACATTCTTCTGAATGAATTGCGTATGTCTCCTCAATTGTCTAATCTTAAGAAACTATTAGCCTGTTTTGGTTTAGAGTGGCGTTCATCATCACAGTGCATTAAAAATGCACCTTCTTCAGTGTTAACTCAACAGATCTATCCATAAATATCTATAAACAAGAAATATTGGTTTCATACTTATTAAACACAAATTTTAACACGTTTCCCAAAAATGAAACATTACCGTTGAACTTAAGCGCGTTTCACCAACCATATTGGCATAATCAGGAGATGGTAGACTATCTCCTCATACCAACGTTGAGTTTGCCTATACGACTATTTATCTTAATGTTCACGTTGGAGCTTGGCGAATCATATTTAATATGCAAGTTTCTTCCTTCATAAGTTTTTTTTTTTTTTTTGATAGATCTAGAGTTCATTTGATTTTCTACTGTACTTAATATTTATCTATAACAGCCAAACAATATTTGAGTTATGACCCAAATATATCATTAAACATTTTTTTGTTTAAATTATTTTTATATTTCTTCTAAATTTTTTAGTTGTCCCCCCCCGTACATCGGGTGGGGGTCGGAGGGGGTTGTTAAAGAAGAGTAATGATACTGTAGAGCTCTTTCTGCTGGGTAATTACGAAACTTTATGATAGTTTTATGATTTTCTTTGACCTATTTCAATTATTTACCATCTTCAACCGTCTTTACCCCCACCCTATTAGGACAAAAATCAATCTATATACAAGGAAAAATATTATTACCCGCATTTATCCCCCAGCGCCTTTACCGACTAAGCTCAAAATCTAACCATTTCTAGACATCATCATGGTACAAAAGTGTTCCAAATTTTAAGTTGATATCTTACCGCTTTGTCGAGTTTTCGTGTACATAAGAAAGGTTAACAGACAGATCGACAGTCAGAATTTTTTTTTCGCTTAAACTTAAAATCTCGATGTTTCAATTTTTCATGATTACTATACTTCCACTCCTTCTACGTGGATATGGAACTAATACATACATAAGCGCTGGTAATCGTATCATGGATTTAAAACAGTTTACAATTTTTTTCTCGCACCCTGTAGATTTATATTACAAAGGTTAAGCCGCCAATATGATTAATCAAAACGCGGTAATAATAAATGATATTCCCAATTACCTATATAAATATAAACGGAGTTTTTAATTCTTATATTGCCTGGCTTAATGTTGTTTTCATGGGGGAAAGTATTCTTATCCAGTAACGAGGTAGTCACAGAGTTCTAGATCGCCCTTCATGTGTGTTTCATAGTGCAACTTCCGGTGAAATGAAGCTCGTCGTCATCGTCCTCCTGTTCGGCCTGACAACTTTAGTGGGCGCAAGCTTGTTGGATAACATTTTACCGGACTGGAACATAACTTTACCGGATATAAGTATTATCTGTCAGAATCTGCAGTTTGCGAGCATTAGTGAAGAATGTGCCCTACAATTAAGAATCGTTTGTGCCAATTCAACACTACGTGCCACATGTAAGTTTATAATTTTTACCGCACTATGCCAGGAAAGTGTGAAAATCACAACGGATGTAAAAGTGTTTAAACCCTTACGGTCAAATAGGTAAGTTGTGTAAGGGGGCTGAGCTATATGTAATTTGGGAGCAAGTCAGCAATAGTTTTTTTTATCATTTTTAATTAACTTATGATTTAACGAAAAGTTGTACAATTGTAGTTTACTACTAACTACTAGTTTGTACAAGTGGTTCTATCAAATGGGAAGTAAGAGAATTTAAGTATGCAAAATAACTATTTGTTTGTTTCTCGCAGACGCTCAAAAATATATAAACACCCTGTAGATTCGTCAATCTTTTAAAAATGTCTACGAAACAACGATTGTGTAGCCCAAATACGCACTAAAAACTCACCCTGTATGTATATATATATATCCGTCCTGATTTTTTTGAGTCCTCGGAAGTAGAGGCCTATAAAATAATTATGAAACAATAAAAAGTCGTGAAAAAAATAATAACCCGTGCCCCACGCAGGTTGAATTTTAAATGGGATTTAACATGGGTTTTCCGGTTTTTTAGGTTAAACCAAGCGTTGAGCACTTGATTTCCATCGGTTCAAGGTGAAACTTGGTACCCTCAGGTTTTCGATATCACTGAATCCAAATATCATATCAAAAACCGGTTTTGACTAATGACAGCTGTCAAAAAAAGCGGTCAATACAAATTCAGTTTTTGATTATTTAAAATTGTAAGTTTTTTTTTATATTTTAACACAAATCAAGTAAAGTTTCGTCGTAAAAAAATATTTACGTGTTTTTCGCTAAATAACAATTATCAATTAAGCTGTCAATGAAATTTTCAATCGAGTTTTTTAGTTTTTTTTTTCAATTTCTCAATTAGGATAATAATCTTAATTAAATGTTTAGCAATAAATGTCGGTTTTGACATAAGTGACAGTTGTCAATAAAACTGTCAGTAAACATAATAAATCGAAAACGGTATATTAGTGTCATTTTATAACTAATAATAACAGAGGTCTACAAAATAAAAAAAAGTCCAGTCTTTGCAATCAGACCCATCAATTCCAATGTATTTTGATGCATTGAAACCAAATTTGGCAAAAAAATTTCTACCGCATCAATTTTTCTCTCCAGCCCAATATAACCCCCATAAACTCTTCTAGAGGAAATTTTTTGAAAACATTTCTTTAATTATTTTTTATGACCTTTGTATTTTTTTTGGTCGCTGATCACGAATCTGAAGTCAAGAATAAATTTCAACTTAATGACAGCTGTCAACAAGCTGTCAAATTTCATTAAAAAGTAAATAGTTGATATTCTGATTACGATTCTGAAGTCAAAAATGAATTTTGACCTAATGACAGCGTCAGCAAGCTGTCAAAATTTCTAAAAAAGATAAAGAGATGATGTTTAGTACATGTTTATATACAGGGTGGACCATTTTAACCTTTAATAGGAAATATCTCGGTAGATAAGCGAAAAAATAAAAAAAGCTTTATACAAAAGTTGTTGGGCAGGGAGGGGGACGTACGACCATAACCTTAAAATGTTTCCGATTAGAGTTGTCATGGTCGAATAAGGTCACTTCCTGATACCAATGACCTTGACGTTAAACATTTCAAATCAGAGGTCAAAAGTAGTGTTTCACGCTTGATAAATCACTTTGACCTTGAAATAACCTTAAAACCCGAAAAATTGTACTGTTTCCAATCTCTTGGAAATCACTTCTCTGAAAGACAGAACTTTTTTTTTATTTTGTAGACCTGTGTTATTAGTTATAAAATTACACTAATATACCGTTTTTGATTTATTATGTTTATTGACAATTTTATTTACAACTGTCACTTATGTCAAAATCGACATTTATTTCTAAACATTTAATTAAGATTATTATCCTAATTGAGAAATTGAAAAAAAAAACTAAAAATTCGATTGAAAATTTCATTGACAACTTAATTGACAATTGTTATTTAGTGAAAAACACGACAGCTGTCATTAGTCAAAACCGGTCTTTGACATGATATTTGGATTCAGCGATATCGAAAACCTGGGGGTACCAAGTTTCACCTTGAACCCATGGAAATCAAGTGCTCAACGCTTGGTTTAACCTAAAAAAACCTAAAAACCCATGTTAAATCCCATTTAAAATTCAACCTGCGTGGTGCACGGGTTATTATTTTTATTTTTTATTTTTTAATGTTTCATAATTATTTTATAGGCCTCTACTTCCGAATTATAAAAATTATAACAAGATTTTTTAACGAATCTTTTTTCTAAACGTGGCCTGGATGCAATCATTAATTTTTTGCGTTATTAACAAATAAAGCTATTTTAATCTAGTAATCTGAGATTATTCAGGATAAGTGTCGCTCAGGTATTCATCAAAGTAAGATTAATAATAAGCCATATATAGACCAGCAAATGCATTAAATATTAAGCAATTAACTTTTAAACTATACAGGAGAAAGGCTGAATTGATTTTGATTTTATCTGTGTCCTGGAGTGGGTACTGGAACCTTCGGCGTAGAAACAAAAAACTGGACGTTTTCCACGAAACACAGGAGAAGATTAAAACTAGTTTGATCCATAGCATCCTATGGTATTTAAAACAAACCAAGCTAATTGCCTGTAATAAAGGGGGTAGAATATTATTATGCATTTTTAGGACTCTGTACCTCAACAAGCCTACAACATTGAACTAAGGTATTTTTATGTTTATTACTTGATTTGGAAACACCGTGAATATGTTTGCCTATGTAAGGTATTTCTCATAACTACTGCAACATAAATAATTTATTATAGTACTATGTACAGTCTCATTATGGAACACTTTATATTTTAAATATCTATTTAGAAGCTAATAAAAAAATATTAGGTATAACAATTTTAGTGTGATATTATATACTTAAATCTTCTATACTTAATTATTTTTTATTACCTTCTTATTAGTTACAAATTATATTGTTGTAAAAATTAATAGTAGATACTAGAATAATAGATTGTAAACAGAACAAATAATAGAATATCCCTACTTTTGAAAAGTCAAATGAGTTTAGAAACAATAGTGTTGTCATTGTTCTCCCAAAAAATGTTATAACATATTTTTGGATAAAAACAGAAACAAATGACATGAACATGTTAGAAATGTTTCTTCAAATCGATTTTAGTGAGATATGCAAAGGTGACAAGGGTTAGTTTATGCATACAAAGTGGGTAAGTATAAAATACACAAAAATGATAATAATTTTGATATTTAAAGAAATGCTTTCTTTACATGGCACTATTTATTGATAATGATTACTATATATTATCATTATATCTTATAAAGCAAGTCATAAAATTCTTGTTTAAAACTCTCAAAGTTCAAGATCTCTCAAACTCTATGGCATTACAGAATTATGTGATTGAGGATATCTATTTTCAGTTCTAATAATTATGATTACCATATTTTTATGAAGGTCTAGAAATGTTTAGTTTACAAACAGTTTAAATGTTTGAGTATTTTAAAGCATAAAACTAATATACACAGACGTGGACTAATAATTAGTGGATATAGAAGATATAATAAATAATAAATAAGAAAAAAATCGAAATGTAATATGTAAAAATAAAATTTCATTAACCTCAATAAAAAGTTATACTTTTTTACGGTACCTTATAAATATTACTGCAAGATAAAAGTAAGAAGCATAAAAGGGATTATTGAATATTAGGAATTACGTCACTACTATCCATTTATTATGGTTCAATAAGCTATTTAACTGAGCAATTGTTATACAATTAAAGGACTGACTTTGTTTGTTGTTTGATGTTTGGTGAAAATACATTTTTTTTATTTCGCTTTTGAATTTTACTAACTGATATTGCATAAATTGTTAACATTTAACGCCAATAGAACCTCATATAGCCACCTGTTGTTATCTTATGTTCTGTTGTAAAATAAGGCCACCATTTTTTAAACTTTTGTTTTTTGCATTTTTTTAATTTGATTTTCCAAATGGAGAACCTTTCAAGAATATTGTGTGAAAATTTGAGATGAATCGGAGCAAAACTAACGAAGATATAGCGGTTTAAGCAACCGCGCCTCATACATGACTCAGCAGCAGCTGCTTCGCAAGGCAGGATTCGTCGTAGACAGGAGCAAAAGGATGCTTTAGACATCATCGATGATAGCAAAATTTGTCTTTTAAAAGATTCACGGATCTCAATACTTTTTTTTCAATATGTTCATCATAAAGGATTTAGGACGTATATAATTTAATTCTTTTTAATTTGACCCACTCTCGAGTCTAATACGATGATTTTTCGCTGAGATCGCCGTTCATAGCAGAAATGTCATTGTTGACTTTGATAATCAATTACTCAGGAAGTAATGAACGTTCAGAAAATTCAAGTAGGGTTTTGAAACTACAAAGTATCCTTGATAAGTAGTAGTGATTGTTTTTTTTCAAAAAATTTTTTTTCGAAACGAAATTGTTGATTGAAAAAGAGGTAAAAAAATGTTATGCTTTAACTTGGCATAACTTTTTTAAACTTAACTTGGCATAACTTTGCAAATAATGGATATACTAGAGATATTGACTGCAACTTTTCAATCTCAAAGTACCCAAAAAAAAAAAGTGTTGGGAATGATTGAATTTGTCGTTTGTGCTAAAAATCAATGCAAGAATCGATTTTTCACTTTTCAATCATTACAAACCATAATTACTTTCTGTCACTTTCGGATACACATGAAATGAAAATAAACTACGTTATTTTAAACGACATTCTATATTTTTATGCAATATTTGATTTTTAGAACACATAAACAACAAATAAAATTTGCATTAAAATAATATGCATATTTCTATAAGGAAATTTCTAATAATACTCTTTTTTTGTGCAGTTTTGGATGCTTCTGCAAAGTTTCCATACGACGGTTTAGCGTACGCAACAAGATGGTCATACGGTAACTTTGATCAGTGCCTTGCAATCGATCATGAAGACGACGAAGGACGGATTTTGGGGAAACATTGTGCTGTTGGATTGACGATTCCCGATTTCTCTGGGAACTTAAGTGACACGGACGTATGTATTTAACAAGACATTTGAAGAGAATATTGGCTCACCTCATTCGAAAACGATTTTTAAATGAACGATTTTTAAAGTAACATGTCTCTCAAATAAACATACATTAGCTTTCGACAAATAATATAAAATAAAAAAAAATATATCACACCGAAAGAATGTATTCTATGTTCACACAAATGTAAGTTTTAATTATTTTAATTTGAGCATTATAAATTCCTCTGGTTGTAATTGTTTGCAGCAGATTATCGTAGTTTTGCAGCAATTATCAATCAGATAGTTAATCATAAACATTACTGCAATCGAAATGATGAAGCAGTACCAACCTACTAAAATACAGAGCACCATACGTAAAGGAGGGGTTTCGATAAGGCCCTTTATCAGCCCCCCGAAATCATGTTTTTTAAAGTTTATTATCTAGATCATTCATAGTTTTTATTATAATGTGAAAAATATAAAGTTTTCAAAAACACATATATTTTTTGTGTTACTTAATAGGATCTTTATGAAAAGAACCACTTAACTTGAATTGTTTTACAAAAATACGTCATTTTTGTAGTTTTTGCAATATTTATCTAGTTATTTCATATAGAGCGCAACCGAGTAACAAAGCGATTTTCATATATATGGTGCACAAATACATAATCTATTACATACATAAACACTGACGTGCTACTATACTGCGCTCATGGTAAAAAATAAATTAATTGGATTTCGGATAATATTTAATAATGTATTGATTGACTGATTTTACTATATTTTCTTTCCAAAACTTCAACTTAGCCCTTGATTGTCTTTTAGTACTTATAGACGAGACGTTGCACCCAGTGTTCCTAGACGGCAGGGACAACTGACGCATGCGCAATAGCGGGGGCGGCACCTAAGCGCGCATTGGTGGAACAGTTCGCGCGTCGTTCAAACGTGCTTAAGTTAAGCGCGCTGGGTAGCAGAGTTTGTGCGTTTGAACGACGCGCGGACTGGCGGGCGGCGGGCGGGCCGGCCGGGAAGGAGGGGGGGGGGGGGGGACGTCCCGAACCAATCCCGTGCGGGCATTAAGAGCTGGCGCCTGCTGGTGAGTATTTTGTGTTTGCCCTTGTAAGGTTAGTATTTATAATATTAATTAGTATATTTTGCCACTTCATTCTCATCAACTGTAAATCAAACATACATATACCTTAAACACATAAATAGAGCGAATATTGGCTCATGTATATATATTTGTAAATCTTAAGTGTAGTCCTATAAACACAATATTAAAATAAAAAAAACTCAGAGGAGCCTGTAAAGGGTCTTATCGAAACCCCCTCCTTTATACTTGGCCGCGGAAGTAGCAGCTGCAGCCACGATTTACAATCTGGTAAACAATACTCGTAATTACAGTGAAAGTTCACACACCATACGGGAAATTTTTGGTAAACTCTATAGAAGTCTATAGAAGTGCCTAAGTAAAAGCTACAATTTTTTTTGAAATTCAAAAAAAAATTAAAATTCATTATTATTAATAATATAAGGATTTTAAAATTAGTATCAGTTTTATACCAGTTTTTAATTTTATTTTATTAGGTTGGCAACTATGTTTCCGAAATGGCCCCAGAAATCAAAGTTTTATTAAACAAAACATGAAGAACACAATAAATAATCACGAACCAAAATATTCTCCGCCATTTTCTATTACTTACGCCCACTGTTCTTCGAGTTTGGTGATTCCACCTCGATACCAATCCCGATCCTTAGAAACAAAACATTCCGTAAGACTTTGGCTCATTTCTTCAGATTTTTCTGAACTATTCTCCACGTAGCCAGTGCTCCAATGAGCGGTAAAGTCGCTAGTCGAAAGGTCTACGTTGTATGGCGGGTGCTGCAGATGCTCCCAACTCATTTCTTGAACCTTCTGTTCGGTTTGCCTTGATCTGTGAGGCTTTGCGTTGTCGTCAAGGAATATCACCGGTATTCGACGATTTCGAAGGGCGCGGCGAACGTTTTCCAGTTGACCGCAATAAATATCGGAATTCGTCGTCTTGCCCTGCTCCAAAAGTTCCCAAAAAATTGGCCCGCGCCGGTCCCACGCAGAGCGCTTACGACAACGACTCGGTCGACTTCTGGAGGGCGCCCAGTCCTGCCTGGTTTTGTCGCTAATTTCCATTTTTTCGCTTGGGAACTTGGAGAACCACTCGTAAACTGCCCATTTCTTAACTGTTCTTTCTCCTTTTGCTCGGTTGATGTTATTTATGACCTCTTTTGCGCTGCGGTCCAACTCAAACTCATATTTCAGATGTTCACGAAGAGTGCCTCTACTTTTTTTTAGTTTACTAAAAGAACGCAAAAGTGTTATACAAAATAGATATCTTAAAGATTAACAAAAACAGCTCTAAAAAAAAACAAATATTATTCGTACCTACATAAAAATATGATTTCTGAGACCATTCCGGAAACTTAGTGCCAACCTAATATGTCTTGAATCCTCAAACGTAATTTTTTTCTAAGATCAGTAGCTTCATAAAACCAAATAAAATAATAATTCGCCCTTACTGGTCTCCAATTCTGTCTACCGTCTCATGACAGCAACATTTTTTTTGTTACTATTGTTTGCTACCAGTGGCGATGCGTGATATTTCAGTTAGCCATATCTTGAAAACGATGCATGGGACCACTTCACTTTTAGGTGATAACTATACACCTCTTACAGAAAGGATTATAGCGAAAAAATGTCAGCAGTTTCGAAAATCAAAAAATGGACACTCCCTGGGTTTCAGTAAGCTCTGTGGAATATTTGCAATTTTTTTTCATAATCTAAAACAAGAGACGTTTTCGATTTGTTACAAAATATTTTTGTTTCAAAAAGTTATGGCCATTTTAATTTTGGGAAACAAAATGTTCCTATAAAATTAAAATTAAAATGGTCATATCTTTTTGAAAAAAAAATATTTTGCAACAAATCGAAAAACGTCTCCTTATATTTGTTTCTATGAAAAAAAAATATATTGCAAATATTCCACAGAGCGTTACTGATAACCCAGGGGGGCCTCCAGAGTTTTTGAAAATTTTTTCGCAAACTTCCGGTGACGGTTTTTTCACTATAAATCCTTTCTGTAAAAGGGTAGTCATCACCTAAAAAGTATGCCCCCGTCGTTTTCAAGATATGGCTAAATGAAGTATCACGCACCGCCAGCTGTTTGCTACTAATGTTTTTGGGTGAAACAAAAACATTAGGGGTTGTATTAAGATTAAAAAAAAGAGATTTGGGAATTAATTTAATTTGAGATTAAAAATAAAAAATCAGAGAAATGGCTTTATTTGTGAAAATTTCGAAAAATATGATTAAGGAAAGTTGTTCAGTTGTTTACTCTAGGTCTGGGTTAAGTTTGAAGTCGATATTCTATAATTTAGTTTTACAATTTTTTCTTAATTTTTTTTAAATTCTCAAATTAGTCACAATATATTTTATAGTAGCAAATCGATCATAAACTAATGCAAGTTTGAATGGGATTATTTGGGTAGTTTCAAAATCACCGTTAGTTTGACTGAACAAAATTAGCGACTCTAATATTGATATTTTGGTGTGATAGGAAAATACTGCTGGGGTAATCAGTCATAATTAAACTCAAGTTAATTGAAGCAGTCTATACGAGTGAAGATTGTAGTCTTCGGAGACGTGGTAACCTTCAGATTATACTAAGCGTTTAATTGCCTAATCGATCACGGTTAATCCTGAGATGATGAAGCGAATTTGAACATTGAAAAAAAAATTGGACACTCCTGATGTATGATACTGCGTAACTTTGATGACTCGCTTCGTAAAGCTGTCAGTATTGCCCAGCTGCGTAAATCAGATATCAGAGAATATGAAATTAAAACCAGTATGATGCTGAATCATTGTGATATTTATGTAATTGTTTGTACTACACGATAATGTTTTTAAAATTGACTGCTTCTTGGAGAAAAAATAATATTCCCTGGAATTTTTCAAACAATATATCGTTTTTTTTTTTTAACACAGACTAATTAGTACATAAGTAAGTAATGTTTTTCCATGTCTGATTTCTTTGTTAAGAAAAATGTCACTTGGGTTGTTGAAAGAAAAATATTTACAAAAGTTAATTATATTTTCGGCGAAAAGCGATTTTTTTTTATAGTGGTTTTATTTTAAAACGAACGAATTTAGATAAAAATATAGATTTATTTTGTTTTTATCGATATACATTTAAATATAGCGTGAAGGTAAATAGTCCACCCTGCTAATTAATAGCCCCTCCCCTCCTCACACAGAGGGAGCTGTAATCGCAATTTTTTTCAAATGGGGATAGTGGCTTTGTGATAGCGGTTCCTAAATAAAATATAATTTCCTTTTTTCTAAATTTTAATGTCCTATTTCCATCTAAAAACAAATCATTTTGTGAACCTGATAAGTGACTAAATCACGTTTTTATGAATAAAAATGTATGAATATTAATGAAAAATATTTTACGAACCCGATTAGATATCTACGGTTTTATGAATAAAAATCGGAACGCCATTTAGATTTTTTAGTATACAAAATGATGAGTGTAGTAAATTGATACCATTGTCAAAATTATGCATTTCCTTTCACGTGTTATTAAGTTTTTTAATTCTCCCTTAAAATGGTTCACGTTTGACCTCTGGGAAACAAAATTGAAGTTGTTGAACAAAATTGAATCCTTTAACTCCCAAGTGACTTTTAACTATCAAGATACATGAACTTAGAGGCTCATATTACTGATATAAAAACTAACTAAAAAGAAAAAATAACTAAAACTATGTATTCCCATGTTTTCGAGGTCGATCTTTCGAAACGAATCGTTAAAATTTGCAAAACATTGATGCAACCTTCAGTTTTTAACAAAAACTATTAAAAAACGCGATTTTTTCAAGATCCTTTTTTTTTAAATCGCAATTTCAGCTGTGTTATAGTCCTTTATACTACTCAAAAATAAATACAAACGTGCACGCGAGCCGTGTACTTGAAAGAAACGCAATGAGAACAATTTAATTTTCTCATTTTTGAGGTAAAATAACTAGATATGGCAAAATTCAAAGCGTGATATTTCTCGTTTTTTACCAGTTGCGGATCATTCAACCAAAAGAAGAATTTTGAAAATTATTAATACATTTGGGATTTTTGGGGTCGCTAGTCACGATCCCGATGTCAGAATTTCAAAATTCAGGATTTCGAAATTTGCTTCAACATGGTCGCCATGTCATAGCTACATCCTGAATTTGGAAATTCTGACATCGGGATCGTGATTAGCGACCCCGAAAACCCCTGGTTTACAAAGTTTGAGGCAAAATAATCGAAAATTTTGAAATTTGATTCAGGATGGTGGCCATATTGGATCCGCCATCTTGAATTTTGAAATTCCGACATCAGGATCGTTGTCAGCGACCCCAAAAATCCCTAGAGGGCTAATAATTTTTCAAAATTCTTCGTTTGCGTCAATGATCCCGCAACTGGTAAAAAAAGAGAAATATCACCATTTGAATTTTGCCATATTTTATTTATTTTAACCTCAAAAATGAGAAAATGAAATTGTTCTCATTGCGTTTCCTTCAAGTACACGTCTCGTGTGCACGTTTGTATTTGTTTTTGAGTAGTATAAAGGACGATAACATAGCTGAAATTTCAATTAAAAAAAAGATAGTTTTTTTCAGAAAGAGTTTTTGTTAAAAATTGAAGGTTATATCATTTTTTTTTGCAAATTTTAACGATTCCATTCGAAAGAGCGATCTCGAAAACATGGGAATACATGGTTTTAGTTATTTTTTCTTTATTTTTTCTATCAGTAATATGAGCCTCCAAGTTCATGTTTCTTGACAGTGCACTTGGGCGTTAAATGGTTAATTTAAACTGCATGCCGTAATTTACATGCAGCCGAAAGAATTTTTAACCACCCTTTCCTGACAATCTGATTTGTATTGTTGTTAATCCCCATATGACATTTAACTTTCGGAGCAACTGAACCGATTTAAAAAAAATAGAGCTGCGTTGAAAACTGGTTTGAAATACTTTTCAAACGAGGTGTCACAAGATCTCCCTTCCCATTTGAAAAAATTGTGATATCAGCAAGAGTAATGGCTGTGCTACGTTGCTCTGCCATATATGACGACATAATGCTCTCGCTAATTCGACAGGTGGTGATGACACACATTTCGATTCACGTTTTGTACATACTTGAATGCAAGAAGGTGCATCATTGGGTTTTTTGTTTTAAACAAATAATTATGATCTCAAGTAAAAATAATAAAATAATCTCTATCAGATAAATGGCTCGACATTTCTAAATGTTGAAAGAAATTTTTAGCAAGTTACTAATAGAGTAGAGTAGATTTTTTCTGCACGTTTGCAATATGTGTGTAAATTTTATTTTGTGATCTGTAGATGGTATATTTTTACATTCCTTTCGTTGCAGTCGTATTATTTACTGGGCACTTGCAACCCTAATGCATGTTATTCAACCGACTTTAATTCAATTCTCAGTAATGTGACCGGTACATACATACCCGTGTTTCAAGATGTCATGTGTACCACCGTTGAGGACAATTCTGAATTGACTAACCTAGATATCTTCGTAATGTAAGTATGACTGCTAACGTTCAGCCATTTTTGTGTATATGTCTGGTATTTGTCAATATGTCATTGTTGTATGTGTCAATGTGTTGTATATGTGTACTTGTGTATATGTCAAATACATATACATTGATTGAGATTTTTTTCATAATTTACATGACAATTTTACGATTCCTGTTTCAAGGTCGTATCTGTTATATGAGCGATTTTAAAAAACCCGGGATTCGCGCCATATCGTTAAGGTGCTTTTTCATGCAATCGCTAGTCGCTCGTTTTCAGCGACAAATGAGGTCACGTGGTACGATTTTGAATTTTCAGCCACTTTAAGAATTGTAGCGAAAAATCGCAGCGTTTAGCGTTTTTTTTATTAATTTAAGCGACAAATGAAAGATGGCGGACTAAGCCTATTAGGGGCCCGGGGCGTCAAAACTAAATGAGGCCCTTAGAAGTTGATGTATTTTTACAAGCTTTTTATTCAGTTCACATTTGTATGTACGAGTGCGTATCTTTAGTTCAAATCTTGCAAATTAAATTCCTCTAAAACCAGTTCCTCTCAATCAATTTTGATGAAATTTTGAATACTTATGTAAAGTCGGTGACAATGTAGTGTTAAGGTACCATGGAGACGGAAGATGACCATAGAGATTCTTTAACTACAAGTAATAAACCCATCGTGTTTGGGCTCGTTTGATTTGTCTTGATGGTTACTCTTATTTTAATAGTATTTAAAATAAGAAATTTGTATTAAAAATTAAATTTCTATGCATATAATGTGTGTCTGTGCTAGGCTCTAGCAGATAATTGTAATTTACTTACATATACATAGAATATTGATATGGATGAGGAAGATAAAATACGAATCAGCAACAAACAATATAAAATGTAGTTTTTATTTTCTGTAAGTATGTAGCTATTTCACATGGTTTCGTGCCGTCATTTTACCGAACTCCTCAATAATCTAAGTGAAATCAATTTCCTTTGTAACTTTTCTTTCAATTGAAAGCATGGACAGATTGACGATAATTTTTGTGTAATTTTTTCACGATTATTGTAGATCGAAGATAATTTTTTTTTTGTTTAAGTTTGGAAAAACTTCTCTCGCATGATACAACTGAGACACAAATGATCAAGAAGTATTAAGCAATGTCCAGGGTAACGATTAGCAGTAGAAGTAATTTTAATTTAGGAATTATAAATCACCGGTATTTATTTGTATCTACGGGGCCTTCAACTTCAAACTGCCTCTTACTTAGGTAGGTACTGAGCATATTTTTTAGCCTTGTTTAAGATTTGATCAAAAGAACTTGTCGACATTTGGAGGCCCCCAGGGACCAGAGGCCCGGGGCGGACGGCCTCTTCCGCCCCCCGTTAGTCCGCCACTGTGTGTATCGATTCATCGAAAGTCAATGTATCGATACTATCGATATAACCACTATATTGTAAAGGTATATGTATACAATGGTGAAAAATAAATATGATACTTGTAATATATTAATAATGAAAATTGTGTCTAGTAAATATAGACATCAAAAAAAAACGTCATCAACTCTGGCTATGAACGAGAGAGATGGAAATAGCGGTCATGTCTAAGCTGTTCGGTTATGTCAAACTTTTGACAAGCGACTGTCACAATTTGTAAAATAAACAATGCCTGTCATATGATGTGACAGTCTTGACAAGTAAATAAGGTTGTAAATTCGATTAAGAATAGAAATACGTCTTTTTTTTCTCGGCCAACTTTGATGACGTTTTTTTTTTGGATGTTTATATATGATTATCAAATGTGGAGTTATCAGTGTCAAAAAAAATTATCCGGCAAGCGCAAATTAATAGACTTCGACGAAATAGGGTTATAACCACGGTTTTACTTAATCATATTGCTATTGATAATAAACAAAAGCGATATAAAAAGAAAAGATTTTGGGTCCATTCATTTATATGTAAATTGCGACGAGAATATGAATTTTTTGAGGCTGTGTTCCCGACACTTTCTTCATACTCTTTCGGTTGTTCGAATTACGTTGACGCTGGTACTATGTTGCGATGATGGTAATTGTAGCGATAAAGCTAAACAAAATTTAGCTTTATCGCTACAATTCTTAAAGTGGCGGCAAATTCAAAATCGTACCACGTGACCTCATTTGTCGCTGAAAACGAGCGACTAGCGACTGCATGAAAATGCACCCTTAGGAATTCGTAGGGATGCTATCGGCCATGTTTCCTGCATATTAGCATTTAGTAACAATGGAGCGGTGGACCCCTCAGTAGCGCGCGTACGCTGTGAAGGCGTTTTTTCAAAATGGTAATTCTTACATACATGCGCGTCGTGCTTTTCGCAACCATTTCAATATCAATCGCAATCAACCGGTGCCGTCTGTCTGTGCCGTTAAAAAGTGGATTAGGAACTTTGAAAAAGACGTCGTCAACGACAAGAAAGAAGCCTGGACGGCCAAAATCAGTGCGAACTCCCGAGAATATCGAGCGCGTAAGAATTGCTACCGAACGAAGCCCGCGTCGTTCAGCTCACCGACATAGCATTGCACTTGGGATTTCAAATCGAACCGTCGGACGGATTTTACATAAAGACCTACATCTCCATCCATACAAAATCCATCTCACACAGTTTCTTAAAGAAACCGATTATGTGAGTCGGTAACGATTCTGTGAAGAATTTTTAGATTTAATTAATCAATATGAGCACATTGTAAACAATTTATGGATGAGTGACGAAGCTCATTTCCATTTGTCCGGTTACGTCAACAAGCAGAACTTTAGATACTGGAGTCGTGAACCCTAGACAAATGCATCAGGAACCCCTTCACTCCACAAAAGTTACCATGTGGTGCACTATGTTTTCATCAAGGATTATAGCCATATAGACATCACCTGGCCTCCCCATTCACCGGACCTCACAACGTGCGACTTTTTCTTGTGGGGTTACTTGAAGAGTAATGTGTTTCAAGATAACCCACCACAAACAATTCAAACCTTGAAAGAACAGATCCGACAGAAAGTGTACCAAATTACCCTTGCAATGTTGCGGAATGTGATGAATAATTTCAGATCACGATTGGAAGAATGAGAAACGCCTGAATGGACGTCATCTTTCCGGTGTTATTTTTAAAACGCAAAAATATGAATGCTTTTTTATGTTCTTTAATAAAATAATAAATTCATTTGTAAAAATTGGTTTTCTTCTTTTTTTACAGCCTTTTTAAAATCGACTCGTTTTTCTGCCCCACCCTTTATTACGGTTAAAATATTTTAGTTACTTGGCTTTATAAAATAGTTGGATAAACTATCCTAACGACTGGTTTTTTTTTTTCACAAAAATAGCTCTTCTCTTATAAAAATAGCGTCTCTTGCTAAATTTATATACAGGGTGAGTCATGTTAATCGATGGATGCGATTATCTCCGAAAATACACTACCCATGAAAAAATGTTGCGGACAAAAGTTGTTCAGGACAGAGGGAGGGGTCACCTTATTGTACTATTGACCTTGACCTTAAACGTCATTCGAAGGTCACGATGATTGTTTTGATAGGAAACCTCTAGTTTTTAGTCCAGATTTTGAGCGGAAGAGCGGAAAACTTTACGCCCAGATGGGTCTTCATACCCTAGGTCTACATGACCTATACTACAGATCATTTGAAGGTCGAATCACATTTTGGTGCAGAAAAAACAATAAATCGCCGTCTTGATGAGCAATGACCTCCACAAAAGTTATTGAATTTCAAAAGACAAATCTCACGATGAGCTTGACCAGGATCTTGACCGCACCAAATTGTGGCTTTTTCGGACTCGACTTTTTCCGCACCAAAATGTGATTTGATCTTCAAATGACCTGTAGGTCATGTTGACCTAGGGTGTGAGGACCCTGCATTTTTTGGTGCAGAAAAAACAATAAATCGCCGTCTTGATGAGCAATGACCTCCACAAAAGTTATTGAATTTCAAAAGACAAATCTCACGATGAGCTTGACCAGGATCTTGACCGCACCAAATTGAGGCTTTTTTCGGACTCGACTTTTTCCGCACCAAAATGTGATTTGATCTTCAAATGACCTGTAGGTCATGTTGACCTAGGGTGTGAAGACCCATCTGGACGTAAATTGTTCTGCTCTTTTCGAAATCTGGACTCACTAGGGGTTTCCTATTAAAAAAATCATGACCTTCAAATGATCACGAAGGTCGCCCTTGAGGTCAAGGTCAGTAGTAGAGGAAGGTATTATAACTATATATATGTTAACTTATTCTTAGGGTTGCTACCCCAATAGGAACTTATATTCAAACGCGTTTATTTCTTGAGTAATACACCGACCAATAGCTCAATCAATAATTGACTGACTGTCCTTGTTCTAGCTCGCTTCTCGCGCATGCTCTAGCTGTTAACCGTCCTGGTAAAACAGCGACCGTGGCTATGGGGACACTTCAAGGTTATTAGCTAACATATATATAGGAAGGTATTATATATACCCTCTCTCCTGAACAACTTTTATCCGAAACATGTTTTCATAGGTAGTGTATTTTCTAGAGATAATGGCATCGATTAGAATGACTCACCCTGTATTATCCAGATGGCATGAAACTAACCAAGAATGGTGACCGGTGGCAAGAATGGAGAGAAAGTGTTCGCAATAACAATCGATTTTGGTTAGTATGTAGTTTGGTTACTTAATGCAGCTAAGACAATAAAAAATAAAGGCGTCTACTTAAAGAAATTACATATTTGATTTTGCTTAACAAAAGTATGTAACCAACAAAAATATTAATTGCTTAAAAATTAGATAATGAAACAATTATTTGTGTTATTAGCTTTGCTAAGTTTATTCAAACCCTATGGATGGTTTACAAACTAGCCGAATCAAATATTACTGTGTATACATATACATTCTCTCCTATATATTTGTACTTTAGCCACAATTCTCGATTAATTTACATACCATCTGGATAATATATGAACTAACCAAAACACGCAACTATTTTAGTAAAAACACAATTTCTGCTAAAATAACAAGTCGTTAGTTAGTTTACATACTATCTAATTATTTTATAAACTAAGGGAAGTAACTATTTTAACTGTAACGTATATAAATTTGTATTGGAATATTGAATAAATTGAAATTGAAGAAAACCCCTGAAATACATAAAATAAAAAATAAGATAAATGATATAAAATCAACAAATGTGATATTTACATCTTAAGCAAAAAAAAACAAAATGTAGATCCATCAGCTCATCCAAAAATTAATTGTATTTTTTATATGATACAATGTATCGAAATGCAATGGATTTTGCGGTAAATTGACAATTATCTATATAGGTAATTGTCTATATATACCGCATAACAAAAAAGCAAAAATTGAATATGGCACTAAATTTAAATTATGTAAAATTTTTAGTTTTTGGAAAGTTTAATCATGTTGGGTATGTTGCACGATTGTTTAATCTTTAGTAAATGTTTACCGATGAATATTTTATAGCATTGCAGATTCATGTTTCATTACTAAGGTTGGCTTACAGCGACGCTACACGTAGGCAACTGCCCCGGGAATCTAAGTTGGTATCTTATCGAGCTCGATACGATAGAAGTTTCCCTCGATACGATACTAGTTTGGAATTCTAAGTTGCTATCGAATTTTCCCTCGGGTATCTTCGGAAAATTACGATAAGACTATACATTTCAAGAAAGGGAATGTGGACTTTATAACTAATAACAACAATTTTCGTTTCTGTGTAGAGGGTAGTTTAGAATGTGTAGAGGGAAACTTAAAATCCAACTCTAATAAGCGTCTCGCTAACCATAATGTGTTATAAAAATCACAAAAATAATGAATTGTAAAGGGTTTTGTGTTTTCGTAAATTTTCTGGAACATAACATTATTGTAAGTTCTGTGCCCATCCATAAAGTAGGTATGTAGATGTAATAATAGAGATGCTTGTGTTAGCACTTCATATACATTTAATAATATGTAATTTGCAATTTTTTAATACTGTATGTTTATATTTTTTTTAGATTTCGAGATGGCATTCAAAGTAGATTCCCATTAACAAATTCTCTTCGAAGCGATGAAACAAAGTCCTGTAATCACTACTGGAAAATTTGTTGGCCCACAGGGGTGAGATACATTATGGGAAACTGTGGACTGAAACAACACAAAAACTCAATGCTCTTGGGTTTGGAGCCAAGACCACTTAAAAATTTGAAAATTGAAAAATGGTAAAAAGTATACAAAAGCAACATTTAGCTGTTTAACCTTTTTTATATATTAATTTTCAGACGTGGGCTGATTTTAAACACCATATTAAAAAAGAAGACTGTGCATATCTGAAGAAACTTGCCTCAAACTGGTGGAAAGCCATCTGAAGGAGAATTATCCGAGTTACTCCGAGTTGAGGTTTTAGGATAAAATTTTGTTAAGAATACGTGATACGCATCCCTACTCCTACAGAGCAAGAAAATATCGATAAACAATAAACTTTTTTTCCTTCTTGAAACCCTTGTTTCCTTTGATATATCCCCGCAATGACATTATTTCTTACTTGGCGACAATATATCTATTAATTGCCTCTGCTCTCTTGCTTAAGCGATATAACTCTACGAAACATCTATTATGCACATTAAACAGTCATACTTTAATTATTGTTGTGGAGCAAGTGTCAATCAACAAATACGGCGATTTTGTTGAATAATTCCCAGCATTTGAAAATATTTTAAGGTTAGAGCAGTGTATGAAAATAATTAGCTATTGTTACATGAATGATTATGTTACGGCCATGGATTTACAAATAATCAAAGCCCGTATTTTAATCTTCAAATAAACTTTACAAAAAAAAAAAAAAATACAAAATCGTTTTAAAAATTAAAATGTCTACCCTTCAAGCAGCCATAAATTATTGCAGTTAGATGATTATCTAACCTTCTTTATCGAATTATATTAGAAATAAATATATATATCGTTTTGTTAAAACGATAGCTAGCTTGGTATCGAAATTTTGGTATCGAAGGAATGTCAAAAATACGATACGATACCAAGTTAGAATTTCAAATGTAGGTATCGTATCGAGTCAAACGATACGATAGCAAGTTAGAATCCCTGCCCTGGTGCAGCATATCAGTACTCCTGAGTCGGCTGGTGGTGTTGTATTACCTCCATTGTATGCAATACATTGAATAGTGTGATATAATTTCATAGTAAAATGTGGCAAATGTATGAAAGGCTATTATTTAATTTTGCACAATACATTTATGATGCGTGTCTGCCAACTTCATTCATCATGTTATTTTTCAGCATATTATTTTCAGTAGTCGCCAGCCTTATGGTTATATCCACAATGTATGACATATATCTGCACCAAAAGCAACGGAGTAAGTGAGATAACTTTATGTAATATTTTTATATGTATAGTATGCGCCTATTTTTTTAAGTTGTGTAATGAAAATTATATTTTTTTTACACTATTTTTATTATCAACGATTAAATAATTTCAAATTACACAGGCCCACAAAAAAATTTTTTTTGACTATGTATAAGAATATAGTTTTTCCTTGTATTTTTCGACGCTGAATCCAAATCCGGTGTCCGTTTAACCGCAGCACGTCGGGATCAAGGTCATTTCAAGGTCAAATCGCGAAATAAAAGCTTAAAAGAGAATAAACCCATAAGTATATCTTTATCTTTCTGGGATCGCTGAATTAGAATCTGATGTTATTCTTACCATATCACGTGACTTTGAAGGACACTCCAAGGTTAAATCACTAAAAAACGTATTAATGAGGCAAAAGTTTGTGTCTTTATGTTTTTTAAAGTTGCTGAATCCAAATTTGAAACCCATGATAGAAGACCGTAAATGGTCTCATTTTCATCATGTACCTTAGGCTGTATTAGGGAAATGTGGTTGAGGATTTTCGGTTTCGTGAATGTATTGCTATTATTTGTTAAGTTAAAAGATATCTAAGTCCGTGTATCCTGCACATTAGATGAGTTGATACCAATTCTCGTAGCCACCTTACTGAATATCGTCTAACTACATAGAAATCATTTTATTGAAAATCAGTGAGTGTTGAATCATTGTCAATTGCTGAGTCATCAATCATTGAATAAATGTGTTTAGACTCCTTCAACCAGACACACACTTTTGCGTGTGTGCGCTGATGCACGCGTGTGTATAAAAGCGTGTATGCGTGAGTGTGTACTTGTGTGCGTATGTAAGTGCATGTGTGCGTGACTGTGTGCATGTGCGTGCATATAGAATGCCTGCTGCCCCAGAGGATGCTGGAGATGGTGACCACTGCCATTAAACGGGCACTGGATTTGGATTCAGCGACCCCAGAAATATAAAGATATATGGGTTTATTCTCTTTTAAGCTTTAATTTCGCGATTTGACCTTGAAATGACCTTGATCCTGACGTGCTACGGTTAAGCGGACACCGGATTTGGATTCAGCGACCCCAGAAACATAAAGATATATGGGTTTATTCTCTTTTAAGATTTTATTTCGCGATTTGACCTTGAAATGACCTTGATCCTGACGTGCTACGGTTAAGCGGACACCGGATTTGGATTCAGCGACCCCAGAAACAAAATGAGATATGAGTTTATTCTCTTTTAATTTTTTTATTTATTTCACGATTTGACCTTCAAATGACCTTGATCCTGACGTGCTACAGTTAAACGGACACCGGATTTGGATTCAGCGTCAAAAAATACAGAGAAAACCTGTGTTCTTATCCATAGTCAAAGAAAATATTGGCCTGTGTTATTAATCAAATCAAATTATACTTTGAATTGATGAATTTATTCATCAACTTATTCAAATAAAAATAATTTTGATCACATAGTTTTGTAAACTTTTTGGACTGCTTAGTTTGAAGATTGTCTACATTTGTGTTGTACATAAAGAAAATAACCATAACCTCACTTGTTTGCACTCACACTTGTGCCCCCTTTTCTTCAGTCACTATGCTTCCTTCATTATGTCTGTCTCGGCTTTAACAGTCTCTACGTCTTTCAGAACCTAAAAGCCTGCTTCCCATTGCGTTCTCGATGTACACTAACGGTAAGAAGATATTCCACGTGGATAGAGGGTCAAAGGAACAGATCTACACTTTCAACGGGATAAGGGTGATCAGTATGATGTGGATCATAGCCGGCCATGGATTCGTGGGGATCCCAAATGTCGCCGTGAGCAACCAAGGCGACATAGACCGAGTAAGTTCCTCCAATACAATGATTAATAATAAGTATCATCCGAAAAAGTGTGCCATAACGCACGGTCGGACTCGTAATCCGTCATGTCATTGACGGAAGGACATATCAGAGACCTAAAAGTAAAAATGTATAATAATGTACATATTGTATAATAATGTACCTATCGCTTGTGTCATTCAGAAACACCGACTGTCTTCATTCCTTGAGCGTACGTTGCCAAGACGAGTAGTCTTTCTGCATTTCTTCTCGTTAAACGTGAGCGATTTGGCCTATACATATTGTTGTAAAAGGAAAATTATTGTTCCACATCTACTAAAGTGCAAATTCAAAATAGTTCACATGAACAGAGGATGACACACCACGCACATTATTTTCACGAATTTCGCACAGTTGTTTGTTATCACTAACAACAGCACATTAATATTTTTACATCTACAGAGGACAATGCACGTGTTACTACTATTTGTATACTTTTAGCCGTTGTTTATCTGTTTACTAGCTATCAATATCGGGGCGAAATATCTGAAACACCTAAAATTCGTATTTGAATATTATCGACCTCATTACCGCGAAAATTTGTTGTTTCGTCCACTGTCAGCCAAAAAATTTATTGAATAAGTATTTTTTTATATTTCCCATGACACGTTGATATGTATTCTGTAAATATGTTCTATGCAAGGTATGGCTACTTGATAATGGAAATTCGGATACATATTTGGCAAAAAAAAAACGTCTAAAGGGAATATTATCGACCACTTTCCACGAAAGGCTACATGCGCAAAACATTATGCACAAATTAACCCGTTAAGCCCTGAATGGCATAATTTTGACGATCACTTGATCGTCAAAATTATGCCATTGAATTACTAAACCCTAGCCCTACACTACACTAAAATCGAGCCAAAACAATTTCAAAATCACTGAACCCCATGTTTTCGAGGGTGCTCTTTCGAATGGTGATGGTTAGAAATCGGAAAAAAAATTAAGCATGAAAAAATTGAAAATAAAAAAAAAAGTGTTTTTTCGGCCTCTACATTTTTTTACACGTCTCAAACTGGTTTAGATGGTGGAATAAATGTCTGAAGTTTAATTTGGTATTTAAAAATTTTTTGGTGAAGCAAAATGGCGGTCAGGGTGAGAAATTTTCTTTTTCAACGACATTTTTTTTCTCGAAAACTATAGACTTTTGCCAAAACTCCTAAGAACAAAAATGTCTTAAAATTAGTCAAGGAACACGCACACTTTTTTTGAGACACTTTTTTTGATTTTCTGAAAACTCGCAAAAAATTCTGAAAAAATTGTTGCGTAAAATTGCCTAATTTTAAGACTTTTTTTGTTCTTAGGAATTTTTTGCTAAAGTCAATACTATTCGAGAAAAAATTTAGCTTCAAAATCTACTCTTGACATACTTAGTTTTTACTTGATATACATATACATATAATACTCATGTATATATTTTTGCAAAATAAAGTTGTGATTTATATTTATTTCATTGAACTAGTGAGTTAGCATAATAAATAAATATAGAATATAATCTAAAAATTTTATATAAAATTAGATGAATCATTGAAATTTATTATTATTTTTTCCTGATCGTTTTGTATCTGCTGCTAATAATTTGTTGATGGATATTCGAATTTAAATGTCTTTCACACTCTCGGCGTCTAAGAAATATATATCGACGATTGCAAGGAATACATAAAATATGTAATCGTCGTAATTTTCAATCAACTTCTCCAGTATATTCACAAATGGTAACGACTGTGTCATTATTGTAAAAATCCACACAAAATCAGATGATATGTAAATAAATTACATGAAATCACCAGTTAGCCACTCACGACATATAAAATTATTTCAAACTCGGTGTTCCAACATTGGTCTGTCTCGCGTCGAGCTACTACCAAACGAAAAACGGAATTCTCGCCATGGTATATGGATAAACTGAATCTAGTGGTTCCCGAATCCGCAACGGGAGAGTATGCACTGGCACGAAATACACGTGTATGTAATTTACAAGGCGCTTAAAAAGTACGGTTTATACTTTTATAATTATCATTGAGTCGTATAGTGCCGACTCTGCGTTATGGAACATTTTCCGTATGCTAATAATAAGATATCGTAAAATTAAGTACTTAAATTATTTTTTGTTTCCTAGACAAAAAATCCTAGACGTGAAAAATTTCCAAAGTTGAAGCGAAAATAAAATTAAAATTCAAAACTCTACCACCCTTATCATAGTTTTCGTAAAACTCACTGTTATGAAATTTTCAAAGGGATATTAACCCGTATTTTTTTCACCGTCAAACCATTTCCATACCAACTTTGTATTAGGTTCCTTGAGCATTATCGTCCAGTAGTATAACCCTCCAGCCGCGGCCGCAAAAATCGTACTGGGAGGCCAAATTGCGGATTTGAGCACAACACAGCGGCGGTGACGGTGGTATTGTTCTCCAAGAGTTCCTAGTGATACACGCCGCGAAGGCCTCACCGAACTGACAACATAATCTTTCCCGGGTGGACGTCAGGTTTAGGTACCGATTGTGCTGGACTGTTTGCGTCTACCCACTGGAGATTTACATAAAGCACCCACTTTCATCCCCGGTAATAAGATTCTTCAACCAGACAAAACGACGACTGCGGAGAGAAGTTTTGTATAAATGTTTACTGGCGATCGGCTTCGCTTAAAAAACGTGGTATCCACTTGCCTAACTTTTGGTCTTCTCGAGTTTGAGTCAACGTACTATCGTGGCCTTGCTATAGACGAGCTCTCCTGCCATCTCTCGTGTGGTTCTTTACGGGTTTGCTTCGATAATATACGATACGCAGGTGCTCAATATCCAGTTGAGGTGGACAACCAGATCGTGGTTTATTGTTGGTGCTGTAGTCGCCAGATCGGAAGCGTTCGGACCATCTTTTGCATGTTGCTAAACTAGGGGCGTTGTCGTCATTCGCGACCACTAGATTTTGGTGTAGTTCGGCTGTATTATGACCTGAACGAAATTCACATAATAAAGCATATCGAACCTCACTTGAGGTTTCGCTCATTTTCATGTTGCAGATTACAGTTTCGCTCTGAGATTTAATAATGTTAACGCACATAACTGCACGATTTCTCTCTTCGAGGGAAATGTTCACTACTGATGAATCAGCCAGATATTACAACAAATATTTTATTTTCTTTCTTTTTTTAGTGGCAAGAATCATTTCATTCGTTCTACATCAATACAGCTCATTTAGGCGTAGACACGTTTTTCTTTATGTCTGGATTTTAATGGGTTATCAGTATTTAAAACAGAAGCCTAAGCCATGGAAGGCGCATGTACGGACCGTTCCGTACATGTACATACATCGACTTTTAAGGTGGGTATTTACTTATTTTCTATATTCAAAATGTATATATGTATGTAGCTGTGTTAAAAACATCACATCACTATCACATATCAGTTAATATTTTGAATAGGAAACTTTTCAGTTAAGGTACGTGAAGCAACATAAGTGATTTATCAATCAACAGCTATGCACTAACCTAAAACATTACGCTCAAAGATGTGCGAACATAGGGGGTGTTCCATACTTAGCTTAGGCTAAGTAGAAGGATATAAATAGCAAAAAAAGTGCATGTCTCGCCAGAAGACGTTGAAAAAGGCTTAATAAAAAATGCAATGTTGTTTTATTCATCAAGTAAATACAAAAGTTTTTTTACTCTTGCTAATTTTTGTAACTTCGAAGTTCGAAATCTGTTTAGATTATGGACGTTTGAATTTTTATTTCATACCATAATTTTGTTTCTGATACTTTAAGAAGCTCTAATTTTAAGAAAAATTAAAATTTTGCAAAAAGCATACGAATAAAAAGAGTTTATAGCAAGTTAGCAACTATAAAAACAGATATTTCGCAAATACATTGTGGGATATTTAAAAGATTTGCTGACGAGGTTGACATTTATGGGATTTTTCTACAAGTGCCATTTGAAGTTTTCTTGTTGCTACTATAGTTTTCTACTTAGGTTTAATAATCACCTCTTAAAATACACTAATCAAAACGAAAAAGGACCACTTAATTAAAACAATAAAGAGCTTAACCGCATATCTGCATTTTTCTTTTTTTCTGTAAGCATCACAAGTAGATTACAAAAAAATGTACTAAATGTTTAGAGAACTGTCCAATATATTTAAATAAAAAAGAATTCTAATAAGAAGTTATTCCAGTAAAAAAAATATCCACATTTTTAACAGTGGCTCCTTTTTCGTTTTAAGTAGTGTATGATGTGGGTTCTTAAGAAAATATGACATTTTCAAATTCCACCAGTCGCAACTGATGTATTTGTTTTTAGACTGACTCCGTCCTTGGTTGTATTCTTTTTCTTCATTATAACCGTATTCAGGTTAATGGGAACGGGTCCTATGTGGAACGAATATACAAACATTGTGATAGACTCATGCAAGGAATATTGGTGGTCATATATGCTCTATATACAAAACTATTATAACTGGGACGATATGGTAAGCCACTAAAGGTGACTTATAGGTAGAGTTGGCCGAAATGTGCCGTGGGACATTTCGCATGGGCGAAATAAAATAATATACAGTGAAGTCCATAAGTAACGGATAAATGAATTATCTACGTAATTTACAATTTATGAGAAAAATCCTGAAACACGTCAATTTTTAATTATAGAGTGACATTTTTTGACCATAATTTTATACCCCCTCCAATCCCCTTGGAGTGACAGCTACCCCTTTAAAATTTTTAAATGGAACGACGGTTCGTGTGATAGCTCATTTGAAAGGGTTTTTAATTCTCCATCCAGCAACAAGATTTTTTTAATTTCTATAATTTTTTATGAAAAAATATTACATTTTCAATGTTACTAAGTAAAAGAAAAGAACATGAAACAGAACAGAAGAACAGTTTAAATCAAATGTTCAAACTGGGCGCCCTTCTTGACAATAATGGAGGCATTGCTGAAATTCTTCTAAAACATTTTGTATTGTTTCCGGGGTGATTTAATTAATGTCTTGCCTTATTCTGTCTTTTAAATCTTCTACGTTATTTGGTCTGTTGAAGTAGACTTTAGATTTTAACTAACCCCATAAAAATAGTCAAGCGGGGTCAAATCGGGAGAACGAGCAGGCCACTCAATTTCACCGCGTTCTAGTTTTTTCCAATAGATGGATCGGTAGACGCGGTGAAATTGAGCGCCTCCATTATTGTCAAGAAGCAACGGGCGCCCAGTTTGAACATTTGATTTAAAATGTTCTTCTGTTCTGTTTCATGTTCTTTTCTTTACTTAGTAACATTGAAAATGTAATATTTTTTCATAAAAAAATTATAGAAATTAAAAAAATCTTGTTGCTGGATGGAGAATTAAAAACCCTTTCAAATGAGCTATCACACGCACCGTCGTTCCATTTAAAAATTTTAAAGGGGTAGCTGTCACTCCAAGAGGGATGGAGGGGAGGTATAAAATGATGCTCAAAAAATGTCATTCTAGAATTAAAAATTGACGTGTTGCAGGATTTTACTCATAAATTGTAAATTACGTAGATAATGAATTTATCCGTTACTTATGGATCTCACTGTATGTAACACAAGAAAGTAACTAATGTTAAATATATTAACAAAATCAATCAATTTATGCTTTATAACGATATGTATGTAAACTTACCCCCTTATTTTTTTGTTTCACGACGTAGGTTCGTTAACAGTACTGACACGAACTGGAGAACATTTCTTAACAACTTTGTAGCATGTGATAAGTTTCTCTAGGTGGCATAATTCTACAGGCATAATAAAATACTCTTTTCACTCACTAAACGGATCTGTAGATGCACCATCACAAATATGTTTTAATTTCGTAAAATCGGTACCTTTCTTTAATATACTTTCGAATTTATTTTTAACTCATCTCTCATTTATTGCGTCACCTATAGCATATAGCAGCAGAATTTATTTCGTCCACTATTTGTAGTGACTCCGCTCACGAAAACGCACTGTTCTGAAATTTTTGTATGGCGTCATAGAAACCTTTTATACTTATTCTGAATAGTTTTTAAGGCTATTTCAACGGACACATCTTGAAATTTGGGTTGGCTATCCTTAATAGCTGTAGCTTCGGCAGGATTGCATTTCAAAATAACATTTTTTATTTGCTGGAATTAATAAATTCAAGTTTCCAATAAATTCCAAATTTGCTCGTCAATACATAAATATAAGAGTATATTATTTTACTTTTAATCCGCTTTAGTAACATATATCCATAGATACGTAACGTTGGTGTACCTGGTAACGGCATCTCTGGAACGTATTCTTCCAGAACTCACGAAATTGTTGTTTATCAACGAATTTATTCACTTTGTCAGCATATTGTATTTTTAGACCTTTTTACGTGCGATATTATATTACTAAGGTAATACTGACGCCGACGACATGAACACCTCGAACACGCCAATAATAATGCTAGAGTCTGCCAGACGGTTAGGCGAAACGACTGAACCTAATGGCCCGTCCGCGTCCGCGCCCGTCTCGCGCTGCTATACTGCGGCACGTTCGGCCAGCCCTACTTATACCTGTAAGTAACACTATCCAATTGACACTCATCGATTCGAATTAAACTTAACATACTTTTTTTTCGTTTCTGCTAAATATGTATTGTAAGGTAGGAACTTGCCCTTCAATCCCTGCGAGTGGTAACAGTCGCTGTTTGTCTTAACGATACATTTTATAAAAAAAGTGCTCAGGACCAAAGTTGTAGGTTTAAAGGGATGCACTTGATGGTGACCTTGAGTTGACCTTGAGGTCGATTTGCAAGGTCAGTGGAAGATTATCTCACATTTTTCAGAGGGTTAAGCCTATTTTTAACTATGAGAATCGATAGACTTTAAAATTTTACGGTAGTTATCGGTTGCGTCCATAAAACATCAATTGACAAAGGATTTTTGGATGGGACAAATTACGATCTACTAATTTTCTGCCGACGTTTCGTCCAATTTACTTAGACATTATCAAGGCTACAATTGTATAAGAACATTTAAAAAAAAATGTAGACAGTTACAGTAATAAAATTATTATATCTAAAACATTACTTAAATTAGTGTTTTTTAAAATACTGATTTTTATGTTATACTTGAACAGATTTATCTTTTTCTCTACCTACAATACAATATGAATGTATGTAAAAAATGTAAATAGATTAAATATCATAAAAATTACTCGATATACATGAAAAAAATTAAAAAATTTTTAAAAAAAAGTTTTCTTTTGTTGGAAGTAAAGATGCCTGATGAATAAAGATGATATTACCTGCAGGTACATGTGTTTAAATATTTTAATAATGTTGTTATATTTCTTTCTTTTGTTTTTATCACCACACTACACGAATAATTGCCTAGGCTCGATTTACTTTAAATAGGGATGGTTTTGTTTCACAATAATTAATACTGACTAGAATAACCGCCATCTGTCTTGTTCACTCACAACTTTATAGTTTAAATTGTAGAAATTCTTTTATTTTCATAGAGATAGAGCAATTAAAATTATGTATGTATGTTCTTTTACTCAAGAAAACTGTATACATATAATGATACGATCAATTAACATTGTTTAATTTTTATTGTTATTTAGGACATTTCTAACAGATTATTGTAAATAATGCTTAAGTTTTGGACATCAGTTCTATGATTCACTACCTTGGTTTGATGTTTGTTAATGTAGAGCATTTCCGAAATAATCCTTTTTCTGTATTTTTTTTCCACATCTAGGACCTTGGCATTTGCAAAATCAAATTTATGTCCAGTTGAAAAATGATGAAGAGATAACGCTGTTTTTTCTTTTTTATCTGAATTGGTCCCCCCCCCCCCCTTTTTTTCTTTTGTGTTTGGTTTTAATTTTGAGAATAAATCTCCAACAGTTTTTTCTGAATATGTGATTATTGAGCATATGATCATTATTCAGTAAATGTATGAGTTATATGTCCAACATCCCTAAAAATCCTTTGTTAAGTAAAATTTTACGTTCAGAACTTGAGAAGTCCGATTGATCCAGAAGGGTTATTTCATGATAAAACGATGCATAATTTAAAACCAATAAATACCTTAAAGTTAGCCTGAGATTAATTTTTGCAGGTGAAATGAGCAAAATTACCTAAAATTTGATTTTTTTTGTATACAAGATGTGAGGAAAACTTAATGGAGCTAATATTCTCCAAATGTATTCGACCTCGACTTTAATTCCTGGTCACTATCAAGTGTACCACTTTAAACTTTACAGCTTTGGTCTTGAGCACTTTTCTCAGAAAATGTTTCAGAAATAAATAGCCATAGCTGTTCCCTCCCCGAGGGGTTGATGGGCGAATTATATCCTTAAAATGCGTATGTAGCAGAAACAAAATAATACGTGTCCAATGTTTTTGGTGGTTAAAATGTAAGTTTAATTTGAATAAAAAGAGTGTCATGTTACTTATTACTTCTTTTCTCAATTCTTGTTCAACAAATGACCAAGACCTTTTGTTATGTGAAAAATGCGTGAGAAAAAGTTAATCGGGAGTATGTTTTCTAATAGTGTATGGTTCCAACGTGGTATATTGCGGCTGACATGCAGATGTTTATTCTATCTCCACTTATCGCGATTCCGGTGGCAGTGGCTTTAAGCAACTCTTCCCGATTCAAGGCTACCATGAAACGACTATTCGTGTTGAACGTATTCTTCACTCTACTACCGCTTACTATCAAACTTGCAGTTCCGGAATATAAAAAGTAAGTTTGCCTGCTGACTGTAAGTAAAAAAGTAGTGATAATCATTTGTATATAAATATTCGTCATATGGTATCCGTTATTATTTTTTTATTTTTTTTTTCTGTTTCTCTTCCATAGGGTGCTTCACAGCGAGAGGCCAATTAAACGTTTTAAAACTATAAACGATATGGAGCTGGAAATTTGTACTTGGGGGAGATATTGTTTTCTAACGAAGAGTTAAAAACTAAAAACTGTAATTTTCTAAATGGAATGTTAATGTTGATTGAAATATCATTGAATTAAACTAGGTCCATATAATTTCCTCTGGGTGGGGAACTTTCCGATTCTTTTTGCCCCCTTAAACCCGGTTCCCCCTTCCCCAAAAAAATTTCCCCAAAAATTTTTCAAAATTTTTTCAAAAAAATTTTTTTTTCCCCCCCCTTTAAATTTTTTAAATTTTTTTTTTTAAAAAGGGCGGGTTTTATTCCCTTTTTTGGTGTTTTTTTTTTTTTCCCCCCCCCCCCCCCCCCGCCGGGGCCCCCCCCCTTTTTTTTTATTTATAGTTTTCCCCTTTTTTAGAGGGAAAGGAGAACCCCCTTTTTAAATTTTTTCCCCTTTCCCCTTTTTTTTTTCCCTCACATTGAACTATCTCGAAACGGTTTCCTTTGGAGATAGACAGTGATTATTAAAGTAACTTTAAATTGACTTTGAACTGAGTAAAAACTAAATATGGCAACAAATGTATAGCATGCCATTTAAAATAAGTTAGTATTCACATTCAGTATTTCCGGATGTGTCAGAAAGTCGTCATTATTTTAGATCCCTGAAAACTACCAGATACACATTTTCAGCCTCAAATTATTTGTGTTCTCCCAAAATGTTTAATAGGCTATTGTGAAGTACCATGGACCCTGTGTGATGTATGTAATGAAAATAGTTTTGCCTATCTACGTATTAACATTATTATGTCAAACATTTTAGTACGTATGATACACACTCCAGATTGATAAATTATTTCTTGGGATTTATGTTAGCAACGTTCATGAGGACCCGACAGGACAGACCATTTTTGTATATGGTGAAGAGTAAACATATAGATGTAAGTATGATAATAGTTTTTATTAAATAATAACGAAAGTAGTGAATGAAATTGTCGAAAACAATAGACCAATTTGATTTGGTGACTTTGTTGTTTTTTTTTTTTAATTTTCATAAGAGGGTTGTAGTGAGAGCTCATCACGAAAATGTATAAAGAAATGAACAAGAAAGATGCATAGAAATGTTATGCTCTCTGAATTTAAATTATGCTCTTATACAGGGTGATGAACATGAGACTTCATATTCATTGACGAATTTTAAGAGGGATCTTTCATACAGGTAAAGTTATCTAAGATCCTTTTTTGATATTTGTTTATTTTTTAATATTATTAGAGCTAGTGAGTGAACATTTGAAATTTGGAATATGGATACCTAAGCAGTATCCAAAATTACTCAAGTAAAATAATTTTCTTTACATTAATGAAATAATAAAAAAAAATGTTTCTAATGTCATTTAAATAAATGTGTTTTCAATTGGTTTATTAAGTTTTACTTGAAAACCAGAAAAGGGTGTTAATTTATTGCAAGTTGGAAGATAACACAGAAACACAAAATAAAAAAAAAGGTCGTGCACTCGGGGACCAACCTATATATCGGTATGTATTTTTTCCAGCTGAACCCAAATCCAGGGTGAAACTTGGGGTTTTGGTCCATCGGGTCAAAATGGACCGGAAAAATAAAAATTGGCCGGAAATTGGCCAAAATTCGAGTCAAAAAAACATTAAAGGGATTGATGTGCCTTAACCAGTATCCCTGTATGTTCTTTCACTGAAACCTAATCCGGGGTCAGAATTGACCCATTGGGTCAAAATTGCCCGAAACAATTTAAAAAAGGCCATATATTGACCAAAATCAGGGGTAAAAAAACATTGCACCAGGTTGAAATTACTTTACCCTTATATCGATGTGTATTTTTGGCCCTTGGTTCGAATCTGGGGTCAGAATTAGGCCAGAGGTTCAAAATTGGCTAAGTAGTCAAAAAATTATGGAAAAAAACTGGTTGACCGTTGCTGCCAAATAGGTCATATTCACTAGGTAACATCCAACTGGCGTAATAGTCGCAATATCGTGAGTATTATCCCATAATAACGAACAGACGTGCACGAGTTGTCACTCTCATTTTTGCCCTGTTGAACTGTAAAATGCGTTACAATGCACGTGAGAATGCTTACAATGCACGATCAATCACTCAAGTTAAGCAGCAATTGGTGCGAGCAGTAACTGCATGTGTGATCGTTTGGTAACAATATACCGGCATGAGTTTTAGGACGCTCACGGTGACCGGGAGATACGAAGAGCTTATGCAGGCTGATTCCTGTTAACAAGCTGTACTTCCTTCATATAAGGTTTTCTACAGTTTGCCTGTCGATTAAGGACAGTGCGAGTAATTCTAATGAAAAGTGGGATGCAACCGGGTGCGACTACATACACAAACAAAGATAAATAAAGGAAAAACCCACAGGCAGATTTTTTGTGGATGCACAGCAAGAACTTGCTTGGTTCAGAGGCAATATGATTTGGAAATAAATGGTTACTTATAAATACCAGTGGCGGTGCGTGATCATAAGATTGGGGGTGCACCATACATAAAAATAACGATAATCATAAGAATAATAAGAATATCCCTAATATGAGATAAATATTTTTATGTTATATTTAATATGAGATAAATATTTATCTCATATTAAGGTTATTCTTATTAACTTTATTAATTTGAAAACTTACCTAATTTTCTTTGTATAATTTGGATTTTTTTAATTTCAATGGTTATTTCATCGTGACAAACTTCAAGCATGCACTGAAGTAGCTCGTTTTGTATAGTATTAGAAGTTCCTTTAAAAGCCGCCGCGTTTTGTAAATGATACTTCATAGCCTCGTCTAATTCGGCACTGAAATCAATCAACCCACGAAAATGCCTGGATTGGATGATGTTTCCGATTCATCGTGTCCTCTTAGGGCCAGTTCAAATTTTCGACAAAAACGAATACAGTTAATAATAATGTTTAAAACATACCTGTTTTTTGAAACCGCTTCATTGTGTGCTGTCACTGCTCGTCGATGAGCAGAATCGAGAATTGTCGCAATATTTGCAGTGCCTAGCATGGCTAAATTCAAAACATTATTCATGTATCCAGCAGAATTTGCATGTTTTTTTATTTTTCTCGTTTATGTGATTTAAATCCGTTACTCCAGTTTTGGTCAAAGGTGTTTCTCCGCCAAATAAAACACACGGAAAACAAAACACTGCGTTCAATACATCGCATCCACTTAACCACAAATGTTTTTTAAATAAGTCATTATTAAATGTTATTACAAATTGTTTATTTTTTTCTTTTACGGCTACCTAGAGTTTCAATTTGCACTTTTTCCTCCAAACTCAAGCTAAAGAATGGAGTTTTTAATAAGTTTTGAATAGAATTAATTATTCCAAACTAGATTCTAACCGAAAACCCGAGTTTATATTTATAAAACGTGAGCGATAAAACAGCGATGTACGAAAACAATTCACAAACTAACCGATTCTGACTTCTGTCCTCTCGTGCGCTCTTAAACTCCGCACTTCATATCTATAGGATTCGCCCACTACTTTTCCTAATTGTGGAGGGGCAAGCAGTAACAATACGCGTTCGATTTTTCGTATTGCACGGAAGCACAATCGTATTGTCGATTCCCGTGCCGCGATCGGTAACCAGTGGCGTTGGAGATAGAGACCTAGCGTCTAGTGGATTCGTAACGCTTCGGCCAAATAATATTGAGATGGTATTAACGCTAGGGATGCGGAAAGGCGATAAATTAAGAATGCATCCATTAATTACTAAATAAAATTATTAATGCTAAATTGTCGGTAGTGCGCGCGCACCAGCGCACCTTATAGCCCACCGCCACTGCTTCAACCTCATTCGGTGTTCTTTGACCACCGATTTTGGCCAATTTCTGGCCATTTTTTATTTTTCCGGCCAATTTTGACCCGATGGGCCAATTTTGACCATGGATTCAGGTTCAGCGGACGAACACGTACACGACCGGGTACGGTAATGGGCGAACACGTACCGAGTACACGACCTCTTTTTATTTTGTGTTCCTGTGTGATTATTTATTTATTTATTTATTTATTTATTTATTTATTTATTTATTTATTTATTTATATATATACAATCAATACAGGTACATAACCCATTTATAGATATTATCTAATTAAACATATAGTAAACTTATTCTAAACTTATAATTATTGTCATCCACCACATATTTCTCACATATGTAGTATATACACTATATACATAAATACATAATTCTACAGAAATGAGTAACGTAATTGGGTAGCTTAATTAAGATATAAATATCATAATAATTATTATGATCTATACTACAAAGCAGTCGCGTACTATTTTTATTTAGGCAAATTAAACCATTAATACTTTGTAACTCCGCCATTGAAGCTTAAATGAAAGAAGACGCTTTAGATTTTGAATATATCAGATAAAAACCAAAATGAAAAAGTTTATATGAAAGCAACCTAATTTAAAATTCACCAAAGAACACGAGGTCTCAGTTTTGATCACCAGTTATGAATCACCCGGTATTATATTATGCATTTAATCGACTATTTGATGATGATTAGGCAATGATTAGGCAATGATTAGGCAATGTAATATACCAGTACATTATTATTAACATGTGATATGAAGATATTAATAAATAAACTGGTTTTTTGATATGTAAAATAGTAACCCTGAAAAAATGTATCTACTTTTTTAGGGTTTTAAGGCTTTTTTATCGGACTAAACCGATAAATACATGTTTTACCATTTGTACACTGTAGAAAAATATTCATAGTTTATAGGTAACTGCTATTATATCAAACAAAAAAAACAATTTTTAGCGCACCAATCTTATCCTCTGGATAATAGTGTTGTGTGGTATGCTCGCCACTGTGATAGGTTTCCAGTACATTATACTGGAGGATGATGCAACTAATACAAACATTTACCATTCATTCATGAGACCCGCTTGGTGCATTGGCTTAAGCTGGATAGTCTACTCTTCCCACCACGGATATGGAGGTTGGAATTAATTCTTATATAAGTAAAATCATATTTTGTATATGTTGTATGTTGCCACGTTTTGACGGGACTGCCAAACTGATACCACATGCAGTTGTTAATATGAGTGAAAAATCGACAACAAATAACACATACCATCTAAAAGTAATACGCTTTACGTCAGCAAAAGTTGATATGAATTTATTTCTATTGGTAATGTAGAATTAGTGACCTATTTATATAATAAAACTATTATTAATTAGTGGAATGACATCATAAATACTTACAAAAAAAACTACTTTTCACTCAGTCATCGTTTTACAAAAAGTATTTGTATGTATTTTTTGACACAAGTTAGTTGAGTCACATCATGATTTACGAAATTTACCGATCTACTGTCTTAAAATCCTATTTATAAACTACTTTACGATCATCCTACGAAATATGTTTCAGGATTTGTTAGCTGGCTATTATGCAGACCAACGTTTCAAGTGTTAGGAAAATTGACATATAGCATGTATTTGTTACACTCAATGGTGCTGGTCTATTTTATATGTACCGTTAGGACACAATATTATTTTAGTGACTACAATGCAGTAAGTATTTTACAAATTACTTTACAATCTACTTTATAATTAATTTTTACAGCATTTAATTTATATCAAAAGCTTATTGAAATATGATTATCATTTAGGCTGTTTTACTGAAAACTCTCGAAAAAGTTATAATTAACATAAAATAAAAATTAGTGCGGCGTTTAATAAGAACAGCGTAATTAGTTCTTTACTCTTAATTCCTTGCTTAATTAACAACATAATTGTGGGGTCATTTTGAGACCAATATGGCGCATTTCAAAGTTGCCATCATATGATGAAATAGCGATATACAGGAAATGAACAACACAGAAAAAAGGTAAAAATGTCCTCTAAAATTAACGAACATACTAAATTAGTATGTATTTTGATGCACTGAAACTAAATTTGGTAATTAAATTGCTCCATTGAGTCAGGATTTTTTTCTAACCTCACAGATGCCCAAAAAATAGCAAAAAAATGACTGAAAACGGCAAAATAATTGGAAGTATTTCTCACTGTGATAAGATTTGTAGACCATGGAGTTATCAACGACTTATTGACACTTATTGTAGGTATATATGTACCTATTGTATCAGACGCCTGAAATTAACACCAATAGACAGACTTCAACTTCCACATCATCTGAGGGTTTCTGGCGTCACTGAATTAAAATCAGGGCTCAGAGTGGGGAATTTCAAACTGGCCGATTGAATATGACGAATAGGCCTCATTATTATATGATGATATAAGCTTTTTATGCCGATAATGCTTTATACGTCGCTGAAATAAAAAAAAACCTACTCATTTACTATCCAACAACGTAAAACAATAATATTTTTTTAATGCTACGAAATGAGTAGTATTCGTCACAGAAAAAATTGTGAAAAAAAACATCAAAAGGAAAAGTACTACATATTAAAAAAATATATTTTGCAACAGTGAGTATGATTTAAAGTTTTGTGTTTGCATTCCATGTGTTTGATACGATGATGGTTTTTTTCACTTTTTTTTCTATTTTTGAACTTGGTTACTTTCTTTCTTGGTTTGAATTTGACTTGGTTATTTTCGACTGTTGTCGTTGAGTTTAGAGGATGTTTGTACCTTTTTCTGAAATTTTTGGTTTCTCGTATACCATTATTTCGGCATAAGGTGGCCATTTTGAGGTTCGCCATGTTGAATTTTTCAAAAAGGCCACGGCTTAGAAACAATTAGACATGATTAGGTACAAAATGAGCTAAGCTGCAAATTGCAAATTCCAGTTGAACAAAATAATGGTGTAATAACCGGTATCCTTCACGTCCTTGTTCGCGGTGCAAACTACATTGACCTGAACCTATTCAGAGGCAGTACTAAGATGCCTCGCTCTAATATATAAAATTGTTAGAGAGAGGCATCGTGGCCCCAAGAAAAAAAGAAAAAACCCAAAAGAGAAAATATATAGAAATAAAATAGATAGGTAAAAATCTCCTGTTATTTCTAAATATTTGAAATAAAATCAAATGTATCCACACGTTCGACTACTCTGGTAGCGGTCGTGTCGTCTCTCACTGCGACAAAATGCCTCGCTCTACTAATGAGACAATCAATGCTCAAAAAAATCATAAATGTTATGTTACATAAAGTGGTTTAGAAGTAACGTACTGTTCCCATTATATTAACTTTCACCCCTCCTTTAGTAACATATTGTCTAAACATAATAAAAGTAAAGATATAGTTATAAGAACACTTTCCAAAACATACAAAATTAAATGAGGTGAAAAAGTGGTCCAAGTATTGTATATAAAACAACTTACGTTTTTACTTACTGAGAAGCAACTTACCTGCTACATGCCAAAATTGCATTGCTGCTTATTTGTGAAAGAATTACTAATTTATATTTCCTGAAAATTTTGCAATTTTGGACGTAGATCCCTCTTCCACTTATCTTCCCATAATATAATTAGACTCGGATTGCTATAGTTATTAATTTTTAGTTTTAAAAATCATTGGTTATTTCAATTTCAGTTTTATATGTTCTGTGGGCATTATGTTGTGACAGTGATCGTATCATTCTTCTGGACGTTAGCTTTTGAATCGCCAGTATTAATAATCGAGAAGCTCATGTTTGGAGGAGGAAAGAAGAAGCGAGAAGGTATTTAGGCGAATTTCATTCAATGTTTGCCTTAAATTGTTTTTTTGTAATATATGAACCCTTTACTAATACGCATTCCTCTATGCTTTCAGATAAGACGGGCATAGAAAACGACAATAACGTCAATATCGTTAATAACGTCAATAGCGACAATAACGTTAATATCGATAATAACGTTAATAAAGAACTGGAACCCAATGGACGCGTAGAAAGCGAAAATAAAAGATATGTTGCGTGCTGACTTGAGATCAGGAATGGAGTTATTTATTTATTTATTTATGATATGGAAGTGATAATCACAAGTAGTGGCGGCTGGCGGAATTTGAAATACTCATATTTTCCTAATGAAGAATTGGATCAATACCAGATTCTAGGGGAATTATTACTAAACTCAAATGGAAGGTATACTAGCAAAAAAAAACATTTTGCGATTTTTCTTTAATATTCAAGTGAACAGTTTTTTTTTATCCTTGTGCCTTTTGCAAAATTTCAAGATCTGTTGTAGTTGTAGAATTTTATATTTTTCTTTAGTACTAGAATTTAGTTCTGATTTTATAAATACCTATAACATTAAGAAAAATGAGATTTTGGCATTTTTTTCTGGGGATGCAGACATTTTTTTGAGAAACAAATCACAAATTTCATGTGAAGTTTCTTCTTTTATAATCCTTCCCCTTGGGTCTAGTACTAACCCCTTAAAATCTAGTGTGGGTACGAAAATAGGAGATTTTCTAATTTCACCAGCCGTCACTGATCACAAGCATGCGCTGTCTAATGTCTAGTAGCGCTTTAAGCTTATCTTAGTTCTCGAAAATGTAGGCAAGATAAGTAAGTCCTCACTTCTTTACACAGCAAATGTGATGTATGTTATCAATATATTTTCTTATACTTACGTATGTGTATTTTTTCCTAGAGATTAAAGAAGCTGAAAAATGACGCGCTAATTAAAAATGTCAGTTCATATCGCGTTTACGCACCAATGTCACTACGTCGTTAGACTAAAGCTCCTCCCGTATTATTTTTATTCATGAGCAAACAACTTGAAACGAAAGATGAAAGAACGAGTGTTATTTAGTAACTACTAACTACATATTGACCTCAGAATGAATTCTGATCTGAGTGTTTAAAAAATAATATTCTATTTAAAATAAATATACACTATGTGTACATCTGACATCGGCCGGTTGTGAAAAATTACAAAATCTACACTTCTCGTTCTAACGACTAGCGCATGTGATGAAAGGGCAGGTTTTAGTCCATCACTGTCTTTGATGCGTATGCTGTTGCTTTTTGTCTGTCGTTTCACTTCTATTTGTCCTGTTTCATAACTGACCGATATTTGTTGTGTACATATTATATATGTTTCGGTTATATCGGTTATGTTCAAATGTTTCTAACTAGATTTAAAATTTAAAATTTTAAACCGTATCTATTATATTTCCTTTGTCGTTTTAAGTAATTGAATTATGACTACAATACATAATTATTATTTTTACAATCAGATACAAATAATTTTGTATTGAACTGAGTTTTAATGAATTATTCTTAACAAAATCTAAAAAGAAATATAACAAAATAATATGTACTACTCAGATATGGAAATAATTATTTCTTGGTTAATGCTTAGCGAAGGTAGCGGTTTTCACTTTTCTGACTATTGTGACTGAATTAATGGAATGGAATGAAATCAAGGTCATAGTGAGAGAGCCAATAGTAGAATAATTTGCTACTGGTGAAGTATCAAACTGAGATTTGACAGGGGAGAATACTGTGCCTATTATAATATGTATTAGTCAAATGACTTAATTCACAGAAGTTTATATTTCGTGGTTTATATTGTTTAAGTAAGATGCAATTATTGACTAATTAATTGTGATTACACAATAATGTTTCAAAGTCTACTACTTTATTTTAGGTGAGGAAAAACGACCGCTCTCAGAAATACATATGTGTGTACACAATCACAATACTCATTGTGATCAGTAATCATATTAATCATTTATAAGTAAATGTAATACAGAATTTTCACATTCTGATACGGATGACTCTTGATAAATGATGATAAACAATGTTTTTTTTTACACTTTTAGCTTTTCTCGTAACTACTGTAGTACACTGGTTTATCAACAGCAATTGGCTTATCAGCAATTATTTGCAATGATCTAGTATCTGATAATAACTTGGAACAATGTATACTGGTGACCTATACATGCATACACAATTTTGATTATAATATCTTTTTCACAAAACCATTGTCAGATTTTTTTTATATTACGCAACATGGGAAGATAACCAAGTACATAAATATAAAAACGCAAATTAAATGTTAGTTACTTAGTTAATTAGTAGTGACTCACAAATAATAGAAAAATAAACGTATTATCCAAATATAAAATGTAGATACAATTCAGAATACGATTCTGATTCCGATTTATGATGATTTACTTCTTTCATTTTTTTATAATCCATAGTGTTTCTTCAGAAATTTTGTAAAAAAACGCTTATACTTATTTACGGATTAAGGTATGGGCCCTAAAATTATTTATTTTTAATGCATATCGAATGAAATTCATAAATAAATCCAAAATGTTTGCCATTGTTTTTCATTTTGAGCCCCATCATTTTATACAAAGTTAAGGTATTTCTTATACTTTCAGACTATTTTTGTGGATTGCTATATACAGATGTGTATTTACATATTAATGGTGTAAAGCTGAAAATTAACAAAAAAATATGTAATGCACAGAGTGTACTCGTAATGTTTAAAGTAAAGCGTTAACTGTCCAACAAAATAAGTTTCCATACGCAATTCTCGAATATATTAATTGTCTTTTTTTTACACTTTTTTAGTATGATAACAAACATGGCACTAACCGTGATTCAAATATGAGTCACCAATATTTTTCAAATGATAATTCTACATTTTTTGGTAGAATCAATTTTACGAGTGTGACTAGGTGCCAAAAAAGGAATGTTAAAGTTATGAACATAAAACTCAACTTACTAAATAAATATTTTTTAAAATTTAAGCCATAACACAGGACCACAAAAAAAGTCCTGATACAGAAAGGTGAAGTACCTTCTGGTACGTTTTTCGGTGTGCTAAAAAACGAATCTCAAATCAGAACTGACCCATCACCTTTAGATTTCGACCCAGTACACCCTAGCACCCCCCCCCCAAATGGGCGTTTTCACATCATATAAAAATTCAAAATAAATATCTCATTCTACGTTTTTCGGTGTGCTAAGAACGAATCTGAGGTCATAATTTACCCATCACCCTTAGATTTCGCCCCAGCACCCCCCAGAACCCCCCAAAAGGTGAAAATGTTAGTTTATATAAAAATTCAAAATAAATGTCTCATTCTACGTTTTTCGGTGTGCTAAGAACGAATCTGGGGTTATGATTTACCCATGACCCTTAGATTTCGCCCCAGCACCCCCTAGCACCCTCCCAAATGGTCAAATTTTAGAACGATTCAAAAATCATAAATCACTTACATATGTCTTTGGTACAGGATCCTTTTCTATTTTTTACGGTGATAACGAGTCCTTTTTTCCCGACCTGTGAAGTTGGTTTCGATAGTAATTTTCATCTTTTGTTGTAGTTTCTCGTTTTAGCATCCAACAATAGTCTGCTAACATATTTACGTCCCATCTACCCTGGTATCTCCTCTCCATCTCCTTTAAATCTTGGTGAAAACGTTCCCCTTGCTCTTCACTGTAATCACCTAAGTTTTCAGGAAAGTAATCCCAAAAAAGTAGAATGAGTTATTTGTTTTGAATTTTTATATAAAGTAAAATTTTGATCCTTGGGGGGGGGAGGTTCTAGGGGTAGCTGGGGTGTAACCTGAGGGGCATGAGTAAATTCTGACCTCAGATTTGTTCTTAGCACATCGAAAAACGTAGAATGAGATATTTACTTTGGATTTTTATATGACGTAAAATTTGACCCTTTGGGGGATGCTGGAGCGAAATCTAAGGGTGATGGGTAAATCATGACCTCCGCCGCTTAGCACACCGAAAAACGTAGAATGAGATATTTGTTTTGAATTTTTATATGATGTGAACATTTGACCATTTGGGGGGGTGCTAGGGTGCGCTGGGGCGAAATCTAAGGGTGATGGGTCAGTTCTGACCTGAGATTCGTTTTTAGCACACCGAAAAACGTACCAGAAGGTACTTCTCCTTTCTGTATCAGGACTTTTTTTTGTGTGTGCCTTTTTTTTGTGTGTAATCTTTTATCAAAACTAGCACAAGTTTCTCTCCATATATTCCTGTAACACATTGTGGTCTGTTGCAAACATGATACGAGTATACTGATTCTTCAGTTCATCTAAGTTTGATTGTTTTTTGTTCAAATAAACAAATTTTAGGTATTTCCATAGAAAAAGTATAATGGATTGAGGGCTGGAGACTGAAGGGACCACTTCATTAAATCTCGCAACCAATCTAATCTCTAAAAAACGCATAGTTAATACTGTATTCTTTCATATTGTTACCAATATTTGCGATCAAATACTTAAATATATAAGCTTTTCTAATTCTTAATTACCACGGGGCGTGCAGTTTAGCCAGATCTCCAGTTGACTAAGGATTTCATCACCAAAACATTTGTAAAAGTCACAGGGGGTCAAATCAGATGGCCGGAAGAGTAACCTAAGTTGACCTCTTGTAATGTGACTTTTTTATAGGGTTAGGTTAATGGTCAAAAAGGCATTGTTAACTGGATATTAACTAGAGATATATTTCGTGTATGGGGAAGACTTACTTATACGATGTATTTGTTACATTTGGTAGTAATAGAAGCTCCACGGCACTTATTAGGACACGATTGGCCTTCTCTGACTATAATGCTGTAAGTTTTAAGTACATATTTATATTACTGTTTAAACGGAAATTATAAAAAGAAATTGAATTAAACCGAATTGAAAAGCATATACTGAAAATGTATGTGTAATGTAACTGCAAGGATTCTGCAGTGGAACTCGTTGGAAATAGAAATAGACAGAAACAACCAAAGAAAGCCAGTCTTTCTATAGACCACCTCGATTTTGTATTGTAATTTCCAAGAAGTTGGTCGAAGTTGATTGATTTCTGTGTTGATAGACAGAGAATTTTTTGTGGAATGGAAACAGGAAATACAGCTGAATGGAGGGGTTTTTAAATTATAACCATATAATTTTGGTGTCATTGCAAAACCTGTGTAGGTCTTAGATTATGATTGGCTTATGGACTTATGGGCTTATACCTGAATTTTTTTTTTTGTAATTTATTTGTTTCTCCGGGGAAGAAAAACACGGGCTTCCATTGATTTTTCTGTGCAGCATATATATTGTAATTTGTAATGTTTTTTCTTTATCTAAAACTCGCTAGGAACAATACGACAAATGTAGAACTCCAATTTTGTACATATATTGCAAGCCACTTGCAAGAGGTTAATGATTTTATTAATAATAATTAACAAGAACAGAAAAATGAACTGGGAATTGAAAGAAGTTATAATTCATTGGTAACGCCATCAAAATGTTTAATATTGTTTACTTATTTTGTTCTTTATTGTTTTTTGTTTAATACTTTTTAATAGATCAGGATATATTGGACATAATCCACTGTTATTATTACCCAATATTTGCTTTGAACTTTTGAAGCCTTCCTTTGATTCCAATTTCTGAATAATGCTTTCGCAGCTTTCTCACAATTTATAATATCTAAAATTTACCCATTATATTTCAAACAATTTAACGTTTGCTCAGGCATAATAATAATAATACATATTACTGAATTACAAAGTATAATATAAAATATTTATAACGGCATTACTAATAATAATAACTAATAACAACATAACCCCCACGCCAAAGGAATCTGGAACTTAATAGTACAGACCACAGAAAAAAAGGTTAGAAAAAAAAACAGGAATTGCATATTCAAATATGTATTGTTGTAGAAAAATATAGTAAATAAGAAATCCATGTGATACCAAAAAACAGCATCGAAGGTCTTTTTATTTTTATTAATTCGGATTTTTTTCGGAACAGCCGAATTATGTCTAATGTGTTTATAAAGTAGTTCACGGAAGAAAGATATGAAATTTTCTTTCTTATACCATTGTGGTATAGAGTTCCTCTTTTGATGGTCTTTCTATTCTTATGAATGCTGATTTGTGTTCGGGACAGTCCATAGATAAAGGACAGCTGAATATAGTGGAATATCTTTACAGAATAGCTCACAGGAAATAGAGAAGAAATGTCTTCTCTTATATCGGTACAGTGTTTCACTGCTGGGTTTCGAAATGGATTGCTTCGATAAAAGCAAAACAATTGAGATTTTTTACTCACATATGTTCTTAACAGTATAATAAATATTATTTTCATTCTTTCAGTTCTACACGTTATGTGGACACGTTGTTGTAACACTGTTTCTCTCAGTCGCCTGGACTTTAGCATTTGAATCTCCATTAATTATCACAGGCCCACAAAAAAATTTTTTTTGACTATGGATAAGGACAGGTTTTTCCTTGTATTTTTAGAGGCTGAATCCAAATCCGGTGTCCGTTTAACCGCAGCACGTCAGGATCAAGGTCATTTCAAGGTCAAATCGCGAATTAAAGGCTTAATAGAGAATAAACCCATATATCTTTATGTTTCTGGGATCGCTGTATTAGAATCTGATGTTATTCTTATCATATCACGTGACTTCGAAGGGCACTCCGAGGTTAAATCACTAAAAAACGTATTAATCAGGCAAAAGTTTGTATCTTTATGTTTTTAAAGTTGCTGAATCCAAATCTGAAACCCATGATAGAAGACCGTAAATGGTCTCATTTTCATCATGTACCTTAGGCTGTATTAGGGAAATGCGGTTAATGATTTTCGGTTTCGTGAATGTATTGCTATTATTTGTTAAGGTAAAATATATCTAAGTCCGTGTATCCTGTACATTAGATGAGTTGATACCAATTCTCGTAGCCACCTTACTGAATATCGCCTAACTACATAGAAATCATCTTATTGAAAATCAGTGAGTGAATCATTGAATAAACGTGTTTAGACTCCTTCAACCAGACACACACTTTTGCGTGTGTGCGCTGATGCACGCGTGTGTTTAAAAGCGTGTATGCGTGAGTGTGTACTTGTGTGCGTATGTAAGTGCATGTGTGCGTGACTGTGTGTATGTGCGTGCATATAGAATGCCTGCTGCCCCAGAGGATGCTGGAGATGGTGACCACTGCCACTAAACGAACACCGGATTTGGATTCAGAGACCTCAGAAACATAAAGATATATGGGTTTATTCTATTTTAAACTTTTATTTCGCGATTTGACCTTGAAATTACCTTCATCCTGACGTGCTACGGTTAAGCTGACAGGATTTGGATTCAGCGACCCCAGAAACATAAAGATTATGAGTTTATTCTCTTTTAATTTTTTTATTTATATCGCAATTTGACCTTGAAATGACCTTGATCCTGACGTGCTACAGTTAAATGGACACCGGATTTCCGGATTCAGCGCCAAAAAAATACAGAGAAAAACAATGTTCTTATCCATAGTAAAAAAAAAACTGTGGGCCTGTGGGCCCTGTGGGCCTGTGGGCCTGTGTTACCATTGAAAAAGTTATATTTGGCAGGAAAAATTCAAGCAGTAAGGGTAAGGATAAAAAAAATGGCAATACTTTTTTTATTATAATATAATATTAAAAACTTTTTAGATAAGAGAATGCAAAATCCCTCTGTGGAAGATGGAATTGAGAACACAATTAAGAGAGAGGAGATATGATTCCGTTTCGGGAAATGTTTTTTTTTCTTGGAAAAATGCAAAATCAACAATGTATATTCTTTCGTTATGTATATTATTTATTGCCGGTGTTTCTTGTACGAATTGTATATTGGCACACAGATAAAATTTTTTAAAAAATCGATTTGTCCATATCATATTAAATTTTTTTGAATTTTATTCCCCGATATTTAAAAAACGGCCCTATAAATCGGTGACATTTTTTATTTTTTTTTTGTTTTTATTTTGGACGGATTACGAGTCCCACCCTGCGTTTTGGCACACATTTCCGGACCCTAATAATGAGTAATGTGGAGAAATTCATGTGTCCCACCAACAAATGGTCTTCTTGGAGTGGGTACTGGAACTTCGGCGTAGAAACAAAAAACTGGACGTTTTCCATGAAACACCGAACTACTACACTTTTCTCGACGCGCGTTTCGCCAACCAAGTTGGCATCTTCAGGAGAAGATTAAAACTGAGTTCAGTTTTAATCTTCGAGAAGAGACGACGTTTAAGCGTCGAGAAAAGTGTAGTAGTTCGGTGTTTCGTGGAAAACGTCCAAATGGTCTTTGTGATTTGAAGACTTACAATAGGGAAATTCAGCACTTCATGTACGTATCGTATTTGACGTCTAAGCCGTATTGCTGCTCGCGACGAAAATTAACTTCCGATCGAGCATAAAACAAGCTAATGATATACCTATGTACGTAAAAGACTACGTCATATTAGTTAGATTTACTCATTGCCCTTCTATAGTTATATTTTTCGGTACTAGTATGTATCTGACATAAACTTTAAAACAATATGCCATTGTAAATAATTTATTAAAAACATATAAATAATCATAACATATAATTCATTAAAAAATATCGAACTAAATTTACACAGGTACTAATTTGATTTCTATAAACTTGTTTCTAATTTGGCGTTCTGCTGTATTTTTACTTCAATAAATAGACTATCCTCCTTTACAAATGTGGATTTGAATAATGTCGAATGTGGAACGAAAATGAAAGTGGAAGAAGATTCTTGCGGTTCTTCATTTTCTTCATCGCCACATTGCCACTTGGCTGTGATGAATTTCGAAAACGGCTTTGGCTAAAACAAATAAAGGCTTTAATGAAGTTGATAAATACGTACAATGATACGTTTTATTAAAGATCTCCAAAATGAGGTGAATTGGTATGATATTTTTTAATATCCACGAGGTGTTCAGTATTACGCACTAAGCGGAAAAAAGTATTTGTTGTTGAAGAACATTTGAAAATCATATATTGTTTTTTTTTACTCCGCTTGATCATGGCTCAAGCATGTTTTATTGATTATTTATTTGTGAAAATGTATTTTAGATAAAATAAATGTAAAATTTTGCAATAACGTACACCTACGTTTCACGAGAATGGTTTAGCCTTAATGTAGGGTACACATTGTATGATGAATAAATGAGAAATTTATTTAGGAATAACTTTTTTCATGATATCTTAAATAATATCGATCAGTACTAATTCTGATCGTTTCCAATTTAGTTAAAGAGTATGGCAGTAAACTTTACACTTCTAGCATTTCTACTCCTTCTAAAAATTGTAATTCTTTCTCTGTTTTTGTCCAGTGTAGAAATAACGTTTGAATATAAAGACTGGAATGACCAAAGATGGCATATGGCGACGCAACACAAAAGCAAATCGGGTAGCGTGTGATGGGGGTTGTCGCAATTACCTGACGACGACAAGCCAGTTGTGCGATTGCAGTAGTACTATGTTAGCTGATGCTGTTGTATAACCTCCGTTATATGCAATACTCTGTAGGACGCTCCGTACGAATGGCACAAAAATAAATACATAGTAAAGAGCAGTTTTAGGGATGTGTAAAATATTTTCAAATAAATTGAAATATAGATAAACAGGAATGTTGTGCACGCAGATATAATTAATGTTTGTCTTAAGAGTTTGAAATTATTTTATATAATTTTGATACATTAGTAGTTTGCTCAAATCTTTCGTTTCTATATTAAAATTTAATATTTGAATTTTGAATGGGATTTACTGTTTTATTACATTAATAATGGGGATTATGAAGATGTATGAGTAGGATATGAAGAGACAATTTAACGACTTCACTAAGTTCTATCTAAAAAACCATAAATTACAAACAAAGCAAGCAATAGTTGCTATTAAATGTATATAAAAACAAAAATATCATTATGAGGTAAAGATGCTTTAATATATAAAACCTATTTTTTATATCACAGACAATCTGAAGTATGTGCCTTTGATTATTTCTTACTAACCTTCTCTGGATTTTCTAAATCCCTCAAAGTGATAGTTCCTTCTATATGACAAGGCCATTTCAACAGCATGTCATACTCTCCTTTCAGCACGTGGATGCACATCAGAGCGTAGCGGTCTCTCCACTTTTTCAGCCCATTCAGGTACAATAATATCTGAAAAAAGGTTTTAAATCGAAATAGGACGACTTTGGAAAGGACAGCGACAGTTACTGCCGATTGAAGGTAAGTGATATAATTATTATATATTATATAACAACGATTATAAAACGTTGTTAAAACATGAGTACTATTAAACTATGCTTTGCATACTTTGTATCACATACTCTGCTGAATACACTGAATATTATTTAATAAAAAAGAACAGACAAAAGACAAAATACATATATATTTCAATAATAATACAATTCGTATAAAAACAAATTTGTTTTTATTGATAATAATAAAGGAAAATATTTCCTTAAAAAATATTTTTTGGAAAAAAAAGCTTTGAGGCGTAAATGAAATCATGCGTCAATTAAGCTTAATTTACTTGTTTGGTTAGATATGATGATATATAATCTCTTGTCGATTTTCTCATCGAGTCTCATTAGTTAGCAGAAAAATATAATTACACACACTAATTTGTAGAGTAACTAAGATTGCAAAGTAAAAATAACTATAAGAAGCATTTTATTGAAAGTAAAGTAATAAAAATGTACTAATAAAATAACAAACATCGCAATTTTTAGTCTAATTCACTTTTTTAAATGCCATATAAGGTAACCAACCAATTAATTTATGAAATTATTAATTTTATAATCGATCTGTATATATGAGATATATGTAGCTGAGCATAAAATAAACAATAATCCAAATAAACAGAAGAATAATTATTTATTTCTAATTAATGTTTAACAATATTTGCAAGTATTACGTTGGCGAGAAAATTGCGTTATTTTTACGCAGGTATATCTCTAGAATGCACAAAAAAAGTAGTTTCATGTAACATTAATGCAAGGTGAGTTTTTTCTTTTGTTTTATAACTAATTAAGACATTATGTCTGCTCTCCAAATTATTGACCAATATCATATACTGCATGGTTACTATTATATTATGAGCTATAATTTCAGACAATGAATATTTAAAACTTGTTTTTTTAAGATGAGACTATTGGGCTTACTCTTCTTTACGTTTTTATCATTTGGGAGTGTAGAAAATAAGATACATTAATGCCATTACTGCCTTCCAGTTTAAAGATAATAGATTAAAAAATCGATTGTAACATGTTCTTCCTTGTGCCATATGCTTTTTGCCTTCTGGCTCTTTTCTCTTATTACCAAAAATTACACAAATGAACTGACTGAAATATTTTTTGGAAGTTTATTTAATAATGCCGTGTGGAAGTACCTACCTAGACATGTACAAAAATATCTATTATATAAAAACAGAAGCTTTACATTTTACATTTATCTAAGATCAGAACAGAATAGAACAACAGAATATCATCACCATTTGCTCATACTTAATGGTGCAAGTAATAAGTAATTTTCTTTATAATATTAAGATAAAAATTGTTTTATATAAAAATATTTACTTACAAAAAAACGCAAAGAAAATACAAAAAGAAATAAAATTTCATTATTAATCTTTAATTAATATAATTCTTGTGTTTAAGTTTATCGAAAAATTTTTTTCGATAATACATATTTTCTGAAAGAATAGGTAAATGTAAAAAGAGCCACGCGCTTAGATTATCACAGTCACACAAAAAAAAAAATTCGGGTTCGGGGGTCAGACAATGTTTACTATACGTTTTCGGGGTCGCTAAATCCGAATTTGGGGTCCGAATAACCCCATTGGACTAGGGTTTCCCATAACCTCAAAAAAACCTTTTGAGCTATATACCGATAAACCCTTCACATCAAACCCCTCAACCCCTTGAAACCATAACACAATAACCCCATGATACCTCGAAACCATAACTCCGTAATCATATAACCCCATAACACCATAGCCTCATAACTCCATTGCCCCCAAATCAAACGAAAACAGTTCATCTCAAGCAATTTGTATTAATGATGAGTGTAACAGACATTCAGGATACGTTCGACCCCATACCTCATAACCCAATAACCCCCTAATCCCGTAACACCATAACCCTATAACCCCATATCAAACGACACCTGTTTATTTCTAGCATTATGTATTAATACATTTTGTCACGGATATTCAGAATAGTTTTGACCAGCGGAATCAAATGTTATAAACCCATAACACCATTAAACAATGATAGAACCGTCGGCATTAGCGTTACTCGATGTACACTGCGGGAAGGTTGCACGATGGAATGTTGTACATCATATTTTAGCCCTATGACCTTAAGACCATGACGGTATCTAAGCCGCAATCCAGGGACTCAGCCGGATAACGGGCTCACTCCGTTGCCCGCCGTCACCGCGAGGAGGTGCCCTGGATGCAAACGCACGCAATTTTGGGAATCCCATTTGTAGTGGTGTTATGGGGTTATTATCTTTCATTTCACTGTTCAAACGTATCCTGAGTGTCCGTGTGAAAATTTGCATTAATACAAATTGCCTGAGATGAGATGAACTGTTTTCGTTTGATTTGGGAGCAATGGGGTTATGAGTTTATATGATTATGGAGTTATGGTTTCGAGGTATCATGGGGTTATTGTGTTATGGTTTCAAGGAGTTAAGGGGTTTGATCTAAAGGGTTTATCGATATATAGCTCAAAAATGGGTATTTTTTGAGGTTATGGAAACCCTAGCCCGATGGGGTTATTCTGACTCTAGATTCGGATTCAGCGACCCCAAAAACGTGTAGTTAACATAGTCTGACCCCCGAACCCGATTTTTTTTTGTGTGGCTGTGTTATTCTAAAGGGAACTGTAACTTCAATATTTATTTAAACACTCAGTAATTATAAAAATGAAATACAAACAATAGCTTGCCTATGTTAGGATATTCTGTTAATATCCTTCAAAATGTATCTTAAATTTGATCATACAAATCATTTTATCACAATAGACTCAATATTAAAAATAAAGAGACTCAGGTCGCTATAATTAATTTAAATTTGCTTTTTATGAACATTACTTTTTGTTACTTAACATTGAGCGAGAAAGACTTTGGTTCTTCGTACAGTTCTAGCCTGCCTGATTGTGATGATGAATGCCAACGACTGGAATTATTTTCGATAAAAGGAATTGTTTTATCATACTGTGGCGTTACCTCCGCAGTATCCCCAGAGCATTTACATGGGACTCGATATTTTGGATATGAAATACAGGTACGATAAGGGCGGCAATTACCAAAATCCCTTCCCCAAAACACTCTCTAATGGTAAAACCGCTAAGCTGTGGTAAAGCCACAATATGCTCATCTGGACAGAATACAATCACGCTCTTTCTTTGTCATTCGTAGTTAAATATGTCACGCTGTTACAAGTCCGGTTCTGTGTTTTACTCGGTTTTTGGCGGCGGATGCTTTTGCGACATTTGGTAGTTGCCGACCTTGTCGAATCTCTGAAATATGTCTAGTCTCATTAAAACGTCTTAATATTGAGTCAATGTCTACAAGCTAAACCAGTTTTGCTTACCCTAATCTTATATCCATACTCATGCGTATAGAATATGGGACTCTTCAAAACACTGTCGAAATCCTTGGCCCGCTGCAGCTTAGCCTCCACTTCGGTCACCCTCCATATCAACCTTCCGCAGCTGGATCCGTTATCACTAGAACTAGTCAGACCTTCCAATATCTCCAAATCTAACTTCATCTGATTAATATCCCTCTTCATTTCCGCGAAATCCCGCTCCTGGATCTCTATCCTTTCCGCTGCCTCGGAAGCTATTCGGCTTGCGGCCCTGAGATCGAATACGATATTCGTGAATTTACTCTTCTGTTCTTCGTACAGTCTTCTAATATCTTCTATATCTTGCCTCAAGCGGTCCAGTGCTACTTTATGGTCGTTGAATACGGCTGCCGCTGTGGCATTTTCCTGGTTGAAGGTATTTCTGAAGATACTCAGGTCTTGTTGGAAATTAGCGTCGGCTTGTCTGTTGTAATTTTGTTCTTTAAAGAACGAGTCCCGTAAGTAGTTCAAGTCCATCTGAATTTTGTCTAGAGCCATCAGCCTGTCTTGGAGGTTCATCCAGTGGATGTCAGTGTCTTTTTTGGAATTCTGGAATATGGCTATAGATTGTTTTAAGTTGTATAGTTGGGCTTCGATGGCTTTTTTCCAGTCCAGCGTTGCTTTGGCTTGGTACTTCATCTTTTCTATTTCTAGACCATGCTGTAACTGATTATTCTTCAGGGTTTCGTAGTTGGGAAGTACAGTTGGTGTTGGAGGCTTCTGCTGAATCAAGAAATACCTTTTTTCTAGTTCCGCGAATTTCTTAGAGAGCCTGTGTACTTCGTCGTTAATTCTTGTATCGTGAGTCTTTTGAGGGTATCCATTCGTATTCCTGTCTACAGAAAATATTACAATTAATACTGGAATACCTACATCCTTAAACATTTATAAAATTTTAAGGGAAAAATTGGTAGCTTAAGATGTTTATGTTGTTTTGGAGTATTGTCTCTCATCAGCGTAGTGGTGAAGTCGAACAATGAAGACGAAAAATGGGGAAATAAGTGACGGAACACAAAACACATGGACAGACGGTCAAACTTTCAGCAGTTGAGTATAACACCAAGGGAAGAGAACAACGGCGTAAATTCAGATAACTTTATTTTCCCTTTCTTTCTCCTAATTTAAGATGCACCTCACTGATGCGTAGCGAAACCCTGAGATAACATTGTATGCAGTTGCTACGTTGCTCCCTTTTCTATGTTCTAAGGAATCATTTTTTCCTTTTATTACCCACGTTTACAGTTTAATCAGTTATTACCATAACAATAGAAACATTTTATGGGCGTAATTTAGAAATGCGCTCTTTTATATACAGTGGGGGCGTAAGGTCGCCCATAAATCGATAAAAATATTTATTTTTAGAAAAACGCTCGGACACGTCAATAAAATTTTTCATTTGCCGACATTTTGAAGTACTTCATTTGTTTTTTTATTGACAACTGTCAAGGATATGACGTTATTCACATTGTGACATATTCTACCATCAAAACATCGGTGAATTGTTGGTTGCCTATACGAGATTATTACAATCAAAATAATTGGGGCAAATAAGATAACGTCCGAGAAAATACTAGAATAAGCGGGAAGATTTTCGGCGATTCGAAAGCAGTTAGAAGATTGTTCCAGAGGCTTCCAATGGTGTATATAAGCACGAAAGCGAGCCCCCAATAGGCAGTTTTGAATTGGAACTTAGTCCAGTGAAGATCAAAGCGATATACCGGGTGATATTTAGACAGCGATATTTACTAGCGATATTTAGGGTGCGATTTTAACTTGATAGTTGTGAAATTAACGTGATCAAATTAATTGTAATTAAAAAATAAACGCTCTTACCAAGGAAAAGGTGTTACAATATTTTTTTTATTTTTTTTTAAATTATTTATGGATAACATATGTCTTGTTTTTTAGCAACAATTTAGGAGCACCTAAATTTTGGCGCGATTCAATTAAGCTATTTTAAAATGGCGAACAATCAAAAGTTAAAATTCGATGAAAACGAAGGAAAGTTTATTTAAAAAATCACTCAGACGCAAGATGTTCTACTGATATTTGCTCGGCTATTTGACATAACACACTCTCAACAGTTATCCAGAATTCCAAAAATTGAGAATAAATAATATAAAGTGCACTCTTAATAATTTTAATTAAATTTATTGTTTAAATTAATTTTTAAACGAGGTATTTCCGGGTCGATGGATTGTATATTTAATATTAAGATAATAATTTAATTCCATATTTAAAACATAGCATGTAATTAAATAAGCCTACTAGTATATGTGACTTAAAAAATAGAATATGATACATACGTAATGTGGTTGAAGAAATTGAAGAATCGCGACTTGGTTACTGTCAAGAAGTCAACGGGGCACAGGTTGAACATTTATTAAAGACTAGATTGTGTTATTTTCATTTTTAGTGCTGTGTTTTTAATAAATAGATGTTTAAAAAAAAAATTTTTTTTTTCCCCCGGCGGGTTAAGAATGCGCTTTGTATTATTGTTTTTACAATTTCTGGAATTCTGAATAACTGCATGAATTGAGAATGTGTTATGTCAAATAGCTGTAGAACCTCTCGTGTTCGAGTGATTTTTTACATAAACGTTCCTTCATTTCTTGTCGAATTTTAACTTTTGAACGGCCACCATTTTAAAATGGCTTGATAGAATCCCGCCAAAATTTAGAAGCATATTGCGTGAAATATAAGCTTTCAAATGATGTATCACGGGCCGTATATTGTCATTTTAAAAAATATCGATGACGTTATATCTTTGACAGCTGTCGATAAAAAAACAAACCAAGTACGTCAGATCGTCGGCAAATGAAAAATTGAATTGACGTGTCTGAGTGTTTTTCTAAAAAAAATACTTTAATATTTATCGAATGTATGCGCGACTTTACGCCCTCACTGTATATTTTAAGAACATATCTTACAATGTGTAGGTATATCTAATGGATATTCACGTAAGACCAAGCTGAAGGCAATGTTAATTACGACTTTTCGTCATAATTATTTTTTTCCTGATAACAGATATCTTAATGATGTATTAACGATATTACGCAAAAAATTACATTTCTGCATAGAGATAAGTGTTCGCCAGGCTGCTGATTGGATTGCTGAGATCGAATTTAAAAATAGACATGATACGTGTGTGCGGATAACGCAGTGAATTAGTTGAGCAAACAATGTGCTTTTTTCCATTTTTGAGATGATAGAATCGTATTGATATAAATTAAATAAATAATGATATAAACACAACATAGACAGTAATTCGTAATTTTCGGGAAACGATTTTTTATCTCAGATGAACAGTTCAATTTGATCATAGCGTTTATACTTATGTAGATTTAACTTACGAGGTGTGTAAATTAAGTAATTTTTTTTTGTTCGAATGGAATTACAAAGAAATCCAATTCAGTATTTTCTCCTTCAAAATAACTTCCATGGGAAGCCACACAGCGCTGGAGACGGTTCTTCCATTCCTCATGGCAGTGCTGTAACTCATATAACGGAATAGCCTTCAGCTGGTCCGTTACAGCCGTCTGAATGCTTTCTATGGTCCCAAAATGACGTCCCTTGAGGTGACTTATAAAATTCGGGAAGAGAAAAAAGTCACAAGGACTCTAGTCAGGCGAATAAGTAGGCTGAGGAGCTACAGGAATATTTTTATTGGCTAAAAAACTCGTTTACTGAAATGGGTGTGTGACAAGGCGCATTGTCGTGATGTAACCTCCAGTTATTCTTGATGTTTGGTCTCACACTCATGATATTTTTTTCGAAGTTTCTTGATTTTTTGGGTCTTGGAGAGCTTAAATGTGCCATTCCATGCTTTGGCGCTTTGTTTCCGGATCCTACTCAATCACCCAAGTCTCATCAGCAGTCACATTCCAGAAAACGGGATAATTTTCAATCGATTCAGATAAGTCAAGACACCTTTCTCTCCTGATGTTCTTTTGTTCCTGCAAAAGGTTTTTTGGAACCATTTTTCGGCAGATTTTTTCTCATTCCCAATTCGTTAGTCAAAATCTGATGAACAGTGATGTGCTTCAAATTTAATTCTTCCCCGATCATTTTCGTCGTCAACCGACGATCTGAACATTTTCATTGAACAAGATCCCTTATTCTATCGACATTTTCATCGGTTATTGAAGGTCTTCCGCTGCGTGGTTCATCTTCAATCGACTCTCTTCCTTCTGAGTATTCGTTGCGCTGTCTTCAAGTCTGAGGCAAAACCAGGTAACACACCGTTGCTCAGAATTAATGTCACTCATTTTTAAAATGCATTGGAAAAAACCGGTTTACGAAAACAGTAACGAAGAACAAACAAATAGCTCTAACGAGTTCAAACTTGTATTGAAGGTGCATTACATGTTAACCTACCACCCTTCTAAATCCAGTTTCCGCAGTGTTGCTAGATCGGGTGCTACGTTGTCAGTATCATATCTTCTAGTATCTGTGTTACGGATAGTATTTCCTTGTTATAATTTTGCTTTGTCCAATCACTAATCCCCCACAGCAATATAGTGCGAAATAGCCAAATTTATTTTAGTCCATTTTGTGGATAATAAAAAAGTTAGAGGGAGTTAAAAAGTTAAAATTTTGAATTTCAAAATTTTTTAAAATTTTTTGGTTTTTGGTAAGTTTCTAAAAACCTGCAACACGCACGACCTCCATTAATTTTTTTTTTTGCATAATACATTTCTTCATTAGAAAATAAATTATGGTGAGGCATATTTCAGACGATATTATTAGTTTCACAGACAAATTTACAAGAATTCACTGTTTGAGATATGTTACTTATCAATAAGTTAATTGTCAATAGTACGATTTGTTTCCAAATAATCAAAGCTTACTATGGTAGTTTTACGTAAGTAACACTTATTTTGAAAATTAAATTGCATCCAAATAGTAAACGAATCGAAAACGGTTAACTTTATCGACATAAAACAAGTATATATTATTTGGGTAAAATAGATAAGATAATAATATTTTCTATTAAATTTCTTTTCTTTCGTACACATACTGAGAAAAAAAGTTATGACCAATTATTGTCAACTAAGAGTAACGCCCTTTAGTGTCTACGGCAAAGTTAAGTACGGATTCGTTTTTCTCGTCCCAGAAAACCCTCGAAACCAAATTCTCAGTGATTCTTTGAAGAGTTTTCTAAAAATTCCAAGAATTTTTAAATAAAAATTTTTAAATTTAACGCCCTGTAACTTTTTTTATTATCCAAAAACGGACTAAGGTAAATTTAGCTATATCGCACTATTTTGATGTAAGGAACATAAACTTGCTCTGTTCTTGCATTAATTTCGAGATATTATGTATTTGAAAATATTAAAGGATCATTAAGCTGCAAGTGATCTATAAAATCGAGATAACAATAAAAATGCATTTTTTTTAAGTACCTATGTATTAATGACAATTAAGAAATACATTTTGTTTCAACATTTAATTGTCACGTTAATTCTAATTAAAAAAAAAAAAAACAAAAAAACAAAAACAGGTTTAATAGGTTATGATTATTGATAAATGATTAGATTATAAATTGCCCTATACGTATAAACCTTCTACGTTTTCATAACTTTTCTGAGTAGTTTTAGCATTTTTCTTTAACATGATTTGCTTATATATGGTAGGTATCCCTTTATTAAGGAAACACACATCCATAGCGAAACTTCAGATTATTTGGGTAAAAATATTAAGATTTAACCAAACTTAAATTACCTCAAAAGTTATCAGTAACCAAGATATAGGGTGTCAAAATAATACTCTTATTTTCGAAATAACTTCTTTTGAAAACATTAATTTGGTAATTATTTTGATGTAAGTTGTAGAGGACGCTTTCTGCATCATTCTAAATATGTATATAAAAAATAATGCAAGTTTTTGCGCCTTGAAATATTTATGTTTTTATTAAAAATATTGATTTTCCATAATAGATAATAAAGGTATACCATTCAAATGTAGCTCCGAATGACCATTTCATAGATAGGTATTTGCGTTTAGTGTTCAGTGCAATAACAAAGCGTTCTTCGATTTACAGAAGTTGCCCAAAAATGATCTACTATTGCATTAATAATAGTTGCTTTCACCGTTCAATACTAATATAAAACTATACTAAATATGTAGTAATAAAATATGTAATATTTTGTAACTAAATATGTAACTAAATATGTAGTAATAAAATCTGTGATATAAATATACATAGACAATATAAAAAGTAAATGATTTCATTAGATATTTTATAACCAAATTTTAACTAATCTTGATAACTAAAATTTTAATTAAAATATCTATTGTGTTTTGTATCTTTCTCAAGTTTGCGACTTTTAACTTCAGTTAACTTTGCCTGAATATGCACTTTTACCCTGGTCTCTGGAAATATTTATTACATGTCGATACAACACATATAAGTTTGTTACTTAAGTCACTTTGTTTTATCTTTTGTTTATATATATATGTATGTTACGTTCTAAATATAGTTTAGTAATTTATGATTTTTTTATGATTATTTATGATTATTTTTTAATTTATGATTCATGATTTTTTAATTTTTTTAAAATTTTTCTCACGTTCAAATGATTCTTTCATTTTTGTGAGTAAAGCTCGTTTATTTACGCTATTTGGATTGTATCGTTAAAATTGTAAAATTGTAATTTCTAAAGTAGTAAATAAACATTTTTTATTATTTATTTATTTATTATACATATACTCAGATAGTATAACTGTAATCCGATGATTAGATAAATTAATAGTTTAATGCCAATCTGTTGGTATATATTGTAAATGTTTTCTGTGAAAAGTTTCAAGGTGAGAGGGTGGTCTGTATAGTTAATGAAGTGGTGTCATATTGCACTATCACCATTAAGTTACCATAAATAATTCGTAATTAATATGATCCGGAATAATTAAATACAATAGTTTAAAACTATCTGTTACGAAATATCTGGTAGTAAATTAACAGAGAGGAATTATATTAAATGTCTAACAACGTAATGAAAGAAATTTTATACATATACATGTGTAACATACACATTTTATACATTTTATCAATTTTATACATATACATGTGTACTGTACAGCGCACAAAAACTTGTAGATTTTTTAATTCTTGCGAACGATGTTAGTACTGTACATTTAGATCAGTGGGGTAATTCTGGACATTTTTTTCTAGATACTATTTTTCATTTAATTAAAAGGCAAATGTAGTTACCTCTTAGCAGAATTTAAATGTTGATTTTTTCGGACACCGTGCACACAAACATTTATTTTTCTCATCGTGAACTGTACTTTGCTGACAAACCAAAACTTTGATGAAAAATAACTTTTTGTTGAAAAATGATTTTTTGGTCCATTATAAGTATCATAAACCTCACCCATGTTGGACACTGTATAATACATGAATATGTACTATGTATAAAAATTCTGTTACGCCACTGAATTCAAGAGAAAATTCTTGCAGAGATTATGTTGCCAGAAAAAAGTTAGTAGTACAAATGACTGCTCTCAACTGGTGTTACGGTCGTTTCACTTCGCTGGGTATGTCACCGTTGTTTTACAGACGAATATTGTACCTAACTGTCGACAATTTACAGCGCAGCACAAAAAATTTAACGATATACGTTAATAATTTCTCTTCTTAAAGAATTATTCGTCGCGCACAGAAACCAATTTAATTTTTACTAAATGCATACTCTGAAGTTGTCCCAAAAGTATGCAGTAGCAGGCGTCGATTAAAATTAATTTCAATAAACAAAAATGTAACTCAAATCCTATGACAAAACGTTTAGAATTGAAAACTATTTAGAATTGTGACAAAAAAATCTAATACAGAGAATTTGAAATAAATCATTTTGTGAATGATAATGAAATCTGATAATGAAAACTTGCCAAGTGCATATTAATCCACAAGTGATTGCATATTAAAAAACAATAAGTGGGTCTACTCAGGCGATGTGAATAAGTATTGCTTCAAATTTAGAGAAGAAGCAATAGATAAACGAATGAAAGTAGTCATACTGTAGTATTGTTACACAGTTCTTTTCCCTACCGAATTCAAAACCATTCTACAGATGTATCAAGTGTTTGACTGCATTCTTGGCACGTATATATCACTTGTGGTTTTCATGAAGTATTTAGTTACTTACTTTCCACAGTTAGGTGTGACGAAGAATAATGCCTCAAATACAATTATGTTTTCTACTATTACTTTCAATAATTCTTGTCCAGTATTCTATTACAAAAGTTTCATACATATAGTCTTGGAATATGTTCAGCTGCTATACTAATACATATTGTCTTTCTTAAATTCGATTAAAATGTATGTGCTCTGTATATAGTAACAGGTTTGCATTGTACTGATACTAATTTGTATAATGGTCAACTATATTTTTTTGGTTTCTTTAATTTTTATTTGATTAGTTTCTCAAACTTTTCTGTACTATTTATGTGACGAGTTTGCTGCTCAATTTTTTACTTCCACCTCCACCTAGTGGAGTATACATATGTATGGCCAAGCCATAACATGAATTTATTATCATTTGGATAATGATGTTAATTGTTGTTGTTCCCTAGGAGGGGAGAAGGCAAGGGGGGTTGTATTTTAACGTGAACTAAGGAAAATATTTGGGTGACGTATCGTTTTTTAGGGTATTTAAGTACAAAAATTCAAATATCTCATTAGTAAGACGCTAGTTACTTCCTCATTCTCAAGTCAAAAAGGCAGTTTGGTTCACACCAATAAGTTCAAGGAAGATGAATAAAAAGTACGTGACTTGGTTCAATGGGACAAGAAGGACAATACATTAAGGACGGGAAGAAGGAAAATAAATGGAAGTCAATAAGGACAAGTTTATCAACGAGAATAAAGGAGGGTAATTGGTTTTAAGAGGACAATTAGATCAAAAGGAGGTGAAAGTACAAGGATGATGCAGTATTGAATGACAAGAAGGTGACTTGGTGCAAAGACATAATGTTAAACAAAGTATTTAATGAAAGAAATAGGACAAAAGGAAGTTAAGACGGCCAATGAGGACGGGGGATTTCGTGGATAAACAAGGACCAGGAGGGTAATAAGGTCAGAGAGGACAAAAAAGACAAGGAAGGTAAGGAGGACAAGAAGGTTAAAGAAGATAAATGAGGTCAATGAAGACAAGGACAGTAAAACAAAAAAGGCAGAAAGAGGACAAAGGGAGGTGAGAGAAAAGGAGGACAGAAAGAAGACAAAAGGGATACAAAGGAAAAACAACAGGAGGACAAAGTGAGGTAAAATGGGGATAAAAGAAGATTGGAGAGTATTAAGGACAGTAACGCCCTTTTTTTAAAGAAAGGATATTATTTGAAAATAATATCCAAAGTTTATTAAACCATTTAACCCAAAAAAATGATTTGTCAAACTTTTTATGTAGAAAATAAAAAGTATAAACCGCAAAAATCCAAACAAGCAATATTGTGGGTATGTTAATTTCTGTTATTTTTTTTAATTGTACTTTTTATAACTTCCACATCCACATGGTATATTATATTCTAATAACCTAATATCACACTTTTAAGAATATAACCTAATGTTTTCAGTGAGTTACAGCCAGTTTAACCAGTTATTTAGTGTAGAAAAATTAGGCAGTGGTTTTAATATTATTGTAGCTATAAATTGAGCTTATTAGACAACAATAACAAAAATTTTTGTTCTTAACAAAATACATTTAAATATATAAATGAATATTCTCACCTAAAGACGTTGTATTGCCAGGTACAAGTTTAGTTCTACTTGGTGTATCTTCGTCTAAAGATGGCAACCTCGGCATAGACCTTGTGATACGATTCAGACATTCCCGTCTGTGTTTGTTGAGGTCAATTCTTGGTATGTAGGATCCACATTTGTGCGGACATGGTACCAACACGTTGCCACATACCGCAGTATGTCCCTATTAAATACAAGGTAATTAAATTTGTGGTAAATAAATTCAGCCTACATTCAAAAGTATATCCGGCAGTAGGAAATATACGTTTCGTGAATCATCGCCACTGATGCATGTGGTTTTTAATATTAAAATACGGCTTCAGTGTAAAATTCTACTACAGGGTTATTGCCTGTCGCCCTCTTGTGTGATCAGATGGAACTAGACACATAATGCAACGAAAATGATTTTCCGCTCATCGTCATTCGCCATTTAGAAGTCACAGATTCTGATCTTTACCAGAAGAGCTGTCGTGTTGTTACCTAGGAAGTATCGCCCTCTAGTGCGATTATATGGGTCTAGACGTATTTTGATAGGTCCGACAAAGTCAGCAACTACTAGATGTCCTTTCCGAAAGCGCACTCTAACAGTAAAACCGTTAAGCTCAATGAAACAATAATGATTTCTCGCTAGATTTTTTTTTAGATTTTACTCTTGAGTTTAACTGAGTTAAGACTTAACTATCCTTTGATAAGAAGAATTTAAATTTTAATGAATTGACCTATATTTGAAAGCATGTAACATGGGTTCTAATTATATTTTTAAGGGATTAAACTAATAGTAAAATAAAATATAATAATTTTTAATTATACTCCGCTTACTTTATAATAATCGTAAATGTAAACTGTTTTAATGTAAATATAATCGAATGAGGGATGCAAACCATATTTCATCAAGTGATTTTTATTGCTCAAACAAACAGATGGTATACAGTACTTCCGTGAAAGTCGGCATCTTATGAGATTTTTTTTATCAGATGTTTTGATAATTTAATGTATCCACTGTTCCACTGTTTAGTGTATCCACTGTTCCAATACCATAAAATATTTAATGTTCACTGAAATAAAACTAAAAACGGTATTTGTATTGACCTTTATATTACTTATCTATATATTTTTCTGTATTATTGTTACTTTATAGATGTATCAAAACGAAAGTTAAAAACACCATTAGAAATATTAACTTCATATACTTAGTAGGTGGTAGTAGTTTATACAGTGGCGGTCACATAATTAGAAACGGCATTGTTTTAGCATAACTTATAGGGGACTTCTACATTGAGATGTTGTTTTTTAGTCATTTTTGTATTATTTTTTGGTGGGGGGAGGTAATTAACATTAACAATTGCGGTTTTTTGCGAATTATAATTCAATAATTTTTACATGAAAAAACATTTTTTTTAAATCAGAAATTGAAGGCCGCGAAAATTTCTGTCTAAACGGCTGACATTGTAGCACCCTCTGTGTTGATTTGAAACAGAAATACAAAATATTTTCTTAATCAGTCGTGTTTTGGTCAGGGAACAACGAGATATTTTTTCGATTACTACAAAATTACAAAAATGGCGGTAAATTTCAAAAAAATTGTGTTTTTTTTGCAAAAAAAATTAATTCAATTTTTTTAAATGTTTTTATCGAAAAACCGGCTCGCCAGACCCTGGAGAAATGTTTTTTACGCATTCGTGCAAAATTTCAAGTCGATAGCTTAATTACAGTGGCCGCTAGAATGTCAGCCATTTTTAAAAACGTGATTCTGAGAAAAACGCGATTAAAGTTTAAAATGTGAATTATTCAAAGCGGCTTATATTTACCGTCAGTCTGCAATGCCTGGTCCGTAAAGACATCCCTCTCCTGACACACAAGAATGAAAAAAAAAACAATCGAATTTTTCAAATGTATGTAAGGTAGAAGTCCCCCTTATGCACACGTCCTTATGCACAAGTCCACATTATGTCATTTAGTTTTTAACCCGTCCCAACTATTATATTAACAATAAACATGCGTTCTAAAGTACAACAATTCGTAACCTATTTTGTGCTCCATCTGTCTCAGTTCAACTTTTATATTTATAATTGCCATTTACCTACCATTTTTCGAAGGACACATAATTAGAAACGATATAAGAAAATGTTCATTATTCAAGAAACTATGTAACATACATATTATATAATATGTATATAATATTTTGTTGGATAGTCATGTTCCTTTATTACTTCTGTGTATCTCCTACCTATAGAGCTTATCAAAGTTTGACATAACTCTACAGGTATCGAATACCAGGCCTCTCTAACAGCTTCATACAATTCATCAAAATTTTTAAACTGACGCTGACAAACTCGCTGTTTTACTTCACCCCATAGATTTTCTATGGGGTTGAGGTCAGAGCTACAAGATGGCCAGTCAATAATATATACGGAGTTGTTAATTAACCACTGTTTTACAGATTTCGCAGTACGTCTTTCACTAGGATCCGATGGAAAACAGTATGTCCGACGCCCGCCGAAATGTGAATATAATACGAACTATACAACCATAACGTTAAAACACGGAGGCGGAAATGTCGTCATCTGGGGTTGCTTTTCCTGGAGAGGTTTAGGCTCCATAAATCGCGTAAAGGGAATCATGGACCAGTATGTCTATATTAACATATTGGAAAATATTCTGCAACCTCTGGCGAGTTTATGCCTGTTACGTGGAAGCTTGTTCAAGACAATGATCCCAAACGAACTGCGAAATCTGTAAAACAGTGGTTAATTAACAACTCCGTATCTATTATTGACTGGCCATCTTGTAGCTCTGAGCTCAACCCCATAGAAAATCTATGGGGTGAAGTAAAACAGCGAGTTTGTCAGCGTCAGTTTAAAAATTTTGATGAATTGTATGAAGCTGTTAAGAGGCCTGGTACTCGAAACCTGTAGAGTTATATCAAACTTTGATAAGCTCTATGGGTAGGAGATACACAGAAGTAATAAAGAAACATGACTATCCAACAATATATTAATGTACGTTACATAGTTTCTTGAATAATGAACATTTTTCTATATTATAGTTTCTAATTATGTGTCCTTCGAAAAATGGTAGGTAAATGGCAATTATAAATATAAAAGTTGAACTGAGACGGATGGAGCACAAAATAAGTTACGAATTGATTCGCTTTAGAACGCATGTTTATTGTATATATAATTGTTAGGACGGGTTAAAAAACTAAATGACATAATGTGCAAAAGTTATGCTAAAACAATGCCGTTTCTAATTATGTGATCGCCACTGTATCAATATACGATATCTTCAGGGTCACCCTGAAGTCGATTTACTTTTGATAAGTAATCGAGCCTAGGCAATCATTCGTGTAGTGTGGTTATAAAAACAAAAGAAATAAATATAACAACATTATTAAAATATTTAAACACATGTACCTGCAGGTAGAGAAAAAGATCAATCTTTGGTATGACATAGACCAGTATTGTAAAAAACACTAATTGAGCCTTGATAAAGTCTAAGTAAATTGGACGAACCGTCGGCAGTAAATTAGTAGATCGTTATTTGTCCAACATCCCAAAAAAATCCTTTGTCAATTGATGTTTTATGGACGCAACCGATAACTACCATAAAAAATCCTACTTATTTTCCGAATTTTCATGGTCACCATATTCAATTTTTCATTAAAAGAAATGGAAACCTAATTAATTTTCAGGTATAGTGAAAACCATAAATATGAAAACTTTAAAATGCGAAATCGCGGCGAAAAAAAAAGATAAGTATTTGAGCAAACTCGACGCATAGCTTTTTGAGAAAAAAAAATTCGCGGTGCTATATAACCTCAGATATGTCAAAAAACAGTGATTTTTGCACTTTTAGGTTCGTATATCTCAAAAAACAACTATTCATTGTCCAGGGACAAAATCTTGCACGATAATGTAATCAATGTGTACATTATTAAAGTCCGACCTTAAAAATGATTCAAAAAGGGAATTTTGAAAATCATTTTTTCCGGAACTCGCTTTCCTATTCAATAAACGCTCACTTGTTTACTTTTTGTTGAATCTCTTTTTTGAATTCAAATTTGTATGTTGTTGTTTAACTTGTTTGCAAAATCCCTTTTCAACATTAATTTAGAGTGAAAATATTCTGGTGAGCCTCATTCATATATATCGTTTAAATGTTTTAATTGGATCGGCTTATTTAATTGATATAAATAATAAAAAGTGGCCAAATAATTTTATTTATTAGTTTAAAGTGTTTCAACTTTTTTAACAGTTCTAACCCAAATAAGAAAAAAATAAGTTTTGTCAATGATTGATGGATGGTATTTTATTTTCATTTTAAAATTATCAAAAATAACGAGTATTTCTTTATACGTTTACTGTAAAATTCCAATGTTTAGGTTAAGATAAAATTACCATGAACCAATTTCGTCACTAAATAAACGAAAATTACTCACACATGTCAGAAACGGCAAATCGCGAAATAAAAAAAACTTACCATTTCGGTTTCATTCTCGATGGTTTTATTGCAGAAATAGCAGGTGAATTTCGGAGCGCCCGAACGATTGTTGTCCATATTCGACAGTCGCCGTTATCGCCGTTATCACTGATGTAGAATTAGACGAGCCGTAGCCTGATGTACAAAAATGTCCGTTTCACATTGTAAACACCAGATTAGATTAGCGAGGCGCGGATAGCAGCGCACCGTCATTAGTACTACCTGCAATTTGGGTTGTAATAATGAAAGAACGGGTGCATTGTCACTTTTCTGGTTTTACCAAATGAAATATGTAGCACATCATTACCGGTAGTCGCACATGAAGTTAACGTACCGGGCGTCCCAAATTCGCTTTTTACTTTCTCGAGTTAAATGGATCCGCCACTGCACCAAACTGTATCACAATGACAACAGAGAAATTGACCCAATAAATAAATGTATTTAAATTAACAATAACAGTGTATTTCCTTTTAATTGGAAAATGAAACTTTGAAGTTTAAATTTTCCCGTTTTTCAAACGGTAAGCATTACGATTAATTTTTGCAATGCAATAGCCGGACACACACACAGAGGTTTATCTACGGACTTTGCCCGCCACAGTCAGTCTCTTGACAAATCTGTGCGTTAGTGTGTAAGCACGCCCTGGTCTTATTCATGTACAGACTTGTCTGAAGACATAAACTACATGTTAAGTATGTTGATGCCATATATTGCACAGTCTTCTCTCACAGGCGAAATCCGCGTGTCTAATTAAATACATAAATCAAAAACGATGGCTGAAAATATTGATACCCGTTATATGGGGAAAGAATTTTTAACAGAGTTTATAGACATTTATAAAAAGTCATTCAGCTTTATGAATAATCAAATCAAATGAATACGTCAGCAAAAATATAAAAAACAGGGGTTATGATGCTTTAATTCAGTATTGTAAAAAGGTGTATCTTGGTGCGGACCGCAATTTTGTTTTTACAAAAAATACAGAATTTACGAGGATGCTTCAGAAAGGAACTAAATTCAACTTTTGCAACACAATGCAACTTTTTTCTTATTTATATTTCTTCTGGCCATTTTTCCACTAACACAACAAAAGAGTGAAAAATATTACCAGAAACGTAAAAGTTTTCACTAAAAACGTTTGTCAAGACCAAATTCCGCAGTTTTGGCAAAGTCTGCAGATAAGTCTAAATATTTCACCCACTAACAGACCGTTTTGTCTGCGAGAGATTAAGTACGCCAGAGTTGTCTACGAACATGACTTTAAATTGAGTGGAGTGGTAACATTTAGTCTGTTACATACTAAGACCGCAAAAGAGCGCAGACTTAAACTGCCCTAGATAAAGTCCGCACATAAACCTCTGTCTGTGTGCCCGGCTAATTTGGCCAAACTCTAATAGGTAAAGGGAAAGAAGTTAATATCATTATTCTATACTTCCGTAAAACAAACTTATGCATTTAAAATAAATTTAACAAAGGACATGAATGAACTTTAGTTCGATCATTTAAGAAAATATCGAAGTTTTCTTCCCCGGGCCCCCCCCCCCCCCCCCCCCCGGGGGGGGCCCCCCCCCCCCAAAAGGGCACATTGTCAGGGGAAACTTTCATAATTATTTTACTCAAACCTGGAGAACTTTGGGACAAAAGGTTAGAGAACAAACAGTGTTCAGACTCATCCAAGGAGCACGCCTGTTTCTTTTCAGAATTTTTGGTCACGTTTTGGTCATTTTAAATTAGGCCATTTTTTTCAAAAATCCGAAAATGGATCCAAAAATTCTGAAAAAAATCATACACCTCAATTGAAGAGTCCTAAATAAATTTCTCAACAAAAAAAGTTGGCCCCGTTTGACCATCTTCCTGTTAGAGTTTCCAAAAATTGTCTTTCATAAAATTTCACAATCGTTTCCAGACATCTGGGAAAAATACACGTGTTCTTGGCTCACAGTCAATAAATCAGCGCCAAAATGGCTGTCCCCAAATTGTCCATTTTTTTAATTCAATATACCAAAAATAGGCTGAAACCCAAAATTGGAGGAAAGACCGAAAATTCTTTCAAATGTCAAATATTAATTGTTGTAAACTCTAATTGTGAGTGACATGTAAACCTTACCTTAATTGAAAGAAAGAAAAAGAGAAAATCTGTTCGCTCATTTACTCTTAAGCATTTACCTTTATGTATACTTTGATTATAACGGAAGAGTGGAACGTTTTTTGTGTAGAAATATATAACATGTAGTAAAATAGATAGACAACCCAACACGCACATATTGGTTTGCTATATTTGATCTCATTCTCAAAGGTCAACACCAGCAAAAATATTTTAAACCTTTTTAACTCTTATTCATGTTTACTAACTTTATACTTCACTTTAGTCATATTTGTTAAGGCAAACTTGTTAGATTTAAATTTGAAATTGTGCGCGCCATTCAATTTAACTATACGCATGCGCGAGTTTAAGCCTGAGCGCAAAGCGTGAATTAGTTTAGTTCAGTTCTAGAATCTATGAAGTAAGGTTGATGTACGAGCCTACAATAAAGGGTTTACAGTTACACGCCTTATTTATTTCAATAAAAAAAAAGATACAGTCCACTTTGAGAAGAGGCAGCAGGTCCGATTCTCTCCATAATTTTTGGTCCCGACGAGCCCGATTCCCAGTTTAAGGGCGAAAAGCTGCAGACAATCCAGGCAATCCAGACGAGTCCACTTGGCGGCAACAAGGTCGACTTCGGACATCGCTATTCGCAGCGGAGACAAAACCAAGCAATTTACAATCCAGAAAAACTAACCCACAAGTGAGTCCATTCCAATTTTCAATCCTATTTGCCGTTGTATCCTATACACAAGCACAATGGCAGACCTTGCGAGATTAAAAATACAGCGTGGTCAGTTAAAATCTAAACTAACCAGGCTAAAAACATTTTACGATTCTTTAGATTTAACAAAAGTTGACGATCTAGGGGTTTCAGAGCTAGAAATAAGGCTAGAAAAAGTTATACCGGCCATTGATGAATTCAATATTTTACAATCCGAGATAGAAATTCTATCAGAGTCTGACTCGGAAAACACAGAGTGCGATGAATTTGAAAATTCGTATTACAAATTAATTGCCAATGTCAAAAACTTTATTGCGACAAATCCAGCGTCGAATGCCAGTAATATGAATTCAAGTACAAGTCAAAAATGTAATTCGCCTATGAATGAAAATCGCGTAAAATTACCAACAATTAAATTGCCTACTTTCAATGGGCATTATGATCAGTGGTTAGAGTTCCGAGATGCTTTTACTGCCTTAATCCATGACAATAATACAATATCAAATATTCAGAAATTTTATTATTTGCGGTCTTCATTAGAGGGGGGACGCCTGCAAAATAATTCAATCTTTAAAAGCCTCCGAAACAAATTACACAATAGGGTGGCAACTATTAAAAGATCGGTTTGAAAATAAACGATTAATAATTCACAATCATGTAAAGGCTATTTTCGATTTGCCTATAATTCAAAAAGAGTCGCATGTTGATTTGAGAAATTTATTTGATAACGTCACAAAACAGTTACGATCATTAAAGGCGCTAGGTGAGCCCACAGAACACTGGGACACTTTAATAATTCATATTATTACTAGCAAATTAGATAACACTACCCGACGCGAGTGGGAATCTTTTTGAGTTAAAACAAGAACTTCCGCTTATGGAAGATATCAATAAATTCTTAAAACAACGGTGCGAGTTACTTGAAAAACTAGAGGTCAATAAATCAAACAATAATTTCGATAAACTGTCAACTAGATTCAAGCCGAAAAATCAATCAAACGCCTATGTCAATACAAATAATAAGGTAATTTGTTACTATTGCAAAAAGCCGCACACCATCTATAAATGCGAGACATTTTTTAAAACATTCACCTGCAGATAGAATGACAGAAGCTAGAAAAGTCAATCTATGTATAAATTGTTTACGACCGGGTCATACAGGTCTAGAGTGCAAATTGTCAAATTGTAAAATATGCGGAAGAAAACACAATTCTCTTTTACATATTGATACAAAGGCGCCGCACGATGCAAGTAGTAGTCAGCCTAGACCGGAAGATAAACAAGACAATTCTGAAAACATTAGGCACACTGTAGCAGGGTTGCGGGTCAAGCGGTAAGACACAGCCATATCGAGTCCTCATATGCGGAACAGGTGCTACTTTCGACTGCTGTTGTACGAGTGAGGGACGCTAGGGAAATTTGCAGAAATGTCGCGCACTATTAGACAGTGGCTCGCAGAGTAATTTTATTACGGAGGGGATGTTGCAAGAAATTAAATATTTAATTAATGCCAGCCAATTATTCTATCACCGGAGTAGGGCAAGCGACGTCAAATGTTAACTATATCGGTGAAATAGAACTATTCTCAAACAATAATGCGTATCACGCTACAATTTCATGTCTAGTTTTACCTAAGATAACAGAGATTTTACCAATGACCTATTTCGATAAATCTAATTTAAAAATTCCGGATAATATTCGGCTAGCAGACCCGACATTTAATCAACCGGGAAATATAGACATTTTACTAGGTGCTAATATTTTTTGGGAACTATTATGCGTAGGACAATTTCAATTAAACAATACACGCTTAACAATACAAAAAACAAGATTAGGATGGATTGTTTCAGGTAAATTAAAACATCTATTCTAAACAACAATTCAATTCAGTTAGCTATTTCAATACGACTTTAAAAAACGATGTACTCAACGATCAACTTGTCAAATTTTGGCAAATAGAGGAAGTAGATTTCAAGCCTGCTTTATCAAAGGCAGAACAGTATTGCGAAAATCATTTCTTAAACAACTTCACACGCAATGATAAGGGCCAGTTCGTAGTTTCGATACCATTTAAAAACAATGTCAGTGATTTAGGTCATTCAAGGGACTCCTAATCTATACGAGGACCATAAAAAATTCATGAATGAATATGAACAGCTAGGTCACATGTATGAAAAACAAATTTCTATATCAGATGACAATAATTCTAATTACTATTTACCGCACCATTCGGTTGTCAAGGAATCTAGCAGTACTACGAGACTTCGCGTTGTATTTGATGCGTCGATGAAAACAGACAGTGGCGTTTCATTCAATGACGTACAGTATAGCGGGTTTCCAGTACAAAACGATTTGTTTTTCTATAATTTTGAGGTTCAGAAAATACAATTACGTGATGACAGCGGACATATCAAAAATGTACCGTATGGTTCTCATAAATCCAGATGAGAGGAAATTCCAGCGCATTTTTTGGCGAGATGACCCCTCACAAGAAATAAAATGCTATGAATTAATGACGGTTACGTATGGCACAGCATCTGCGCCTTATTTAGCCACAAGGTGTCTATATCAGTTAGCAATTGACAATGAAGAGAAATATCCTATAGCTAGCAATGTGATTAAGAATGATTTCTATGTAGATGATTGTTTAACGGGTTCAAATTCGGAAGCTGATCTGTTACAGTTACAACATGATGTAACAAACATATTAGCAAGTGCAGGATTCGAATTGAGAAAATGGTTAACTAATAAACGAGAGTTATATGACAAGTTCTATATCAATGAAAATCTAAGTTCTAAAATTGTTCAGTTAGGTGAAAATGAAGCCAATAAAACTCTAGGAATTTTGTGGAATGCTAATCAAGACAATATTCAGTACACAATCATGTCAATCAGTGAAAATTCAATTGCAAGTAAACGAGTTATTCTGTCAATAATTTCGCAGATATTTGATCCACTAGGTTTACTAGGTCCGATTATCATTACCGCGAAAATATTATTACAGAAATTGTGGCAAGAGAAAATAAGCTGGGACGAGGCAATCCCACAAAATTTACAAACCATTTGGAGTCAATTTCTTGTAGAGTTAACAGCTATAAACAATATTTCAATACCGAGACAAGCTGTACTATCAGAGTATGTATCAATCGAATTACACGGATTTGCAGACGCGAGCGAGCGAGCTTATGGCTGTTGCATTTATATTCGTTGTGTAAATTCATCGGGTTACTATTCTTCTAGGTTACTCTGTGCAAAATCAAGGGTCGCGCTTATAAAACAACTTTACTTTACCTAGGCTAGAGCTATGCAGTGCAGTTTTGCTAGCGCATTTAGTTTACAAATCAATAAATTCAATGAAAATCAATTTCAATAAGTATTATTTGTGGTCAGATTCTACAATAACACTCTGTTGGTTAAAGGCAAGTCCTACTAGGTGGAAAACATTTGTAGCGAACAGAGTAAGCGAGATTCAGAGATTAACAGATATTGACGATTGGTATCACGTGAAATTCTGAAGAAAACCCGGCAGATCTCATATCACGCGGAGTTCACGCATCTGCGCTGTTAAATTCTGATCTGTGGTGGACAGGACCGACTTTTCTAAATTCTAGTGACGATTTACAAGTTCGAAATATTAGTAATGAACACAATTCGGAGATGATACCAGAGGAAAGAATTATTTCTAATGTTGGAGCAGTAGTGAACAAATTTGAATTGTTTAATAATTTTTCTTGTTTACACAAATTACAAAAGGGTATTTGCATATTGCTTAAGATTTATCAATAATTCGAGAACAACAGATAAAAAACAACGTCCCTTGTCAAATTTTGAATTAGAAAATTCTTTGTATACTCTAGTGCGATTAGCGCAACAAGAATCATTTTCCAATGACTATACAAAATTAACAGAAAGTAAATATGTGGATAAGAAGAGCAATTTGTTATCATTAAATCTTATTTTAGATAAAAATAAATTGATGCGAGTAGGTGGCAGAATTCAAAATTCCAATTGTTCCTTTGATAAACGTCATCCTATAATTTTGCCAGCGAAACATAAAATTACCTACCTGATATTAAGGCAAGAACATGTTAGGTTGTTACATTGTGGACCAACTCTATTACTCTCTTCAATAAGAGAACGATTTTGGCCAATTTCAGGGCGTAATTTATGTAAAAAGATTGTACGCGATTGTGTAACTTGTTTCAGAGCCAATCCGCGTGCTGATGAATACCTGATGGGTAACTTACCTGAATGTAGAGTAAATCAATACTTACCTTTTCAAAATACGGGTACAGACTTTGCAGGTCCTTTTCTAATTAAGGATAGAAAAACAAGGGGAGCTAAACTAGTTAAGGCATACGTTTGTTTGTTTATCTGCATGGCAACTAAGGCAGTTCACATCGAACTCGCGTCTGACCTAACCACGGATTGTTTTTTAGCTTGTTTAAAACGATTTATAAGTCGAAGAGGTAAACCAGACAATATCTATTCAGACAATGGAAAAACATATGTAAGGTGCAAATAGAAATTTAAATGAATTTGCGAAATTTATCAATTCCCAGTCAGACAATATAATAGAAAATCTATCGAGTAGTAATATCAATTGGCATTTCATTCCGCCCAGAGCTCCTAATTTCGGGGGGAATTTGGGAAGCAAATATAAAAAGTATCAAATATCATTTGAAGCGCGTGTTGGCTGGTGCTCATTTAACGTTCGAGGGTCTGTCAACTGTGTTGATCCAAATTGAAGCAATCCTTAACTCGAGACCTTTATGTCCAATAACCTCAAACACAGATCAATTAAATCCTTTGACCCCCGCTCACTTCTTGGTGGGTAGAAGATTGACAGCGTTACCAGAACACAATTTTATAAAAATTCCTGAAAATAAACTCAAACTGTACCAGAGGCTCCAACAATTGATCCAGCATTTCTGGGCCAGATGGCATAAGGAATACTTAGCTGAGTTGCAGTCGAGACTGAAATGGAAGTCCGAGGCGCAGAACCATATCAAGGTGGGAACTATCGTTTTATTGAAGGAAGACAACGCACCCCCTGTCGTGGCACCTAGGTCGAATTACACAAGTTCACCCCGGACAGGATGGTGTGGTGAGAGTGGTGACAGTGAAGGTTAAGGGTAGTGAGGTGAAGCGTGCGATAAGTAAAATATGTGTACTTCCATTTGAAAAAGATGTTCTTTTGTAAACCATTAAACTATTATTTTTATGTTTACACATTCATAAGAGTACTTGTCATATTTTATGTATTTTAATTTACTTGTACTATGTCTATGTATATTGAATATTTACTATGTTTATATATATTGAAAGTGTATATGTACACATTTCAAGGCGGCCGGCATGTTAAGGCAAACTTGTTAGATTTAAATTTGAAATTGTGCGCGCCATTCAATTTAACTATACGCATGCGCGAGTTTAAGCCTGAGCGCAAAGCGTGAATTAGTTTAGTTCAGTTCTAGAATCTATGAAGTAAGGTTGATGTACGAGCCTACAATAAAGGGTTTACAGTTACACGCCTTATTTATTTCAATAAAAAGAAAAGATACAGTCCACTTTGAGAAGAGGCAGCAGGTCCGATTCTCTCCAATATTAACTTTAGAAAAATGGTTTAGTTGTTTTGTGAAGCGTACCTTTAATTGTTTTATATACGTTTATTTTCGTTTTAACGGAATATTCATATGTATGTGTATCTGTATATGTATATTACTGAAATATTTCCAATAAATTTAAATTCATTTATATGATTATAAGTTGAGTTTAATAAAGTGGCATGCAGAAGCTAATTATGTGATATGTAGCAAGCAGATCATATAATAGAAATAATTCCTGATGAAATAAAAAAATATATATAATGTTTGGATACTGTTTTATTGGCAAGATACAAAAAGTATAAATAAAACATAAGAAGCTAGTAATAAATTTATTTATTTGTACATTTTTACACTACTCTTCTTATGACACAATCTTCAGTACTTAATAATTACGGCATTCACACGTATGCATTCAATCGACTTTACAATCAATTTGAGTAAAATTTGGTTAACAATTCAATTTGAATAATTTAGATATTCCTAACTAAAATAATTACAAAAGGAACACAATACTAAATACAATATCTACAGGAAATTTGCAATAATTTAAGTACAATAAAGAAAAAAAAAACATTAACAAACATGAAGGTTGACTCTGTTAGTCGTCTTTATGGCTAAAAATGGCAGGCAGAACAACTACCTAAATGAGCATTTCATATAAATATTTACACAAATGTACACGGGAAATCGATTTAAAATGTTCTTAACGAAATAGATCAGTCTGTATTCGTAGCACAGCCAAACCGCATTAATTTAAAACGAAAGGAAACGAATACATCATATTCTAAGTTCCGTATCCACGACGGACTTGTTTCTGTTCTGCGTTGACTGCCTGGACATGACGTGGTGAGCAGTTGGCAATCCTGGTGCTACTAGGGGCGATATCGACGGAGACTTGGTCGCCAGCGGCGACAGCGACGGTGAGAAGCTCGGCGACATGGCGGTGGACGTGGTGAACGTGGCTCCGGAGGCATCGTGGTTGATGGGCGACCTGGGCAACATCATCATCTGGGTGTGTCCTACTCCGCCGTGGTGACTAGATCCTCCCCGAGAGTTCAGGACGGGCATCGCTATGGATCGCGGAGCAACGCTCGTTATCAAAGGGGGGCGGAATGTTTTTCGTAGGAGCCACGGGAGCTCTTACTCTTAACGCTAGAAGTGCCACTGGCTCCGCTGTGCACCGAAGCAGTGTCGTCTTTCAGTCTTGCAATCTCTGAGAACACATGAGCTAGAGGCTGGTACTGGGGACCCCAGTCCAGGAGATAGTCCCAATTGTAGCTACCCGCCAGTTCTTCCTCGCTGTGCACTATCGAGCTGAGCGACCCGTTCATTGAGGGCTGATGGGTAACCGCGGGCACGTCCCCGTAACCGCCGATAGCCATGACGTGGTCCATCGTGGAGCCCAGAGTCGACGCGTTTACTCCTCCCCCTTCGTCAGTCGAACTAGCTCGGTCGCTGCCGGCGACATCGTTCAGCTGGCGTATATTAAGTTCGTTATGTCGTTCTCGTTGCCCACTTCCTCGTCGAAGATGTGGAGACTGTCCAAGGGCACGGACTGGTGGTGATGAAGGGATTCCTTACTGCTGCCTGCCCTGGGGTCGGTGCACAACCGAGAAGCGTTCTGGGGATGACCGCCGCTGCTGTTGTTGATTATACCCAATCTGGCTAGGTATTCCTGGGTGTTTCTCACGGATACGTCGGAGAGGTTGTCGTCTTCGTCGTTTTGTCTGTGGATACCCGAATCTCTTTGGAGAGGTCCCTCATTTATCATCCGTATTTCTTCGTCCTCGCCATCTTCTCCGTCCTCCGCAGAGCCTCGGCCGCTGGAACCCGATTGCTCTGAACCGGATAGTTCGAAGTGGTTGCAGCTCCAGAATTCGAACTGGCCGCATGGCCGGCACCGTAAGGAGGTATTTCGTCATATTTTGGCGGAGCGAACTGATTGTTGCCGCCCGGCATGGGGCCTACGCCGCCCCGAATCGGTATGGTGTCGAAGGCGCTGGGATCTACATAATTATTGGAAGTGGAGACGGACTCTGCGCTCAGATTCGGTTTATTGACTTTTTTGTTTCTTTTGTTTCGCATATGTAAAAAAACAAAAACCGCTCCAAAAGTAATGATCAACAGGATTAACGCTATGAGTAGTCCTAACGCCCAGTCGGCTATGCCACCTCCTGCTGCCGTGACAGTGGCGTTGTTTTCTCCATTTATTGCCAAATTGGTGCTGGGATCAGCTAGCGGGTCCAAAATTATTTCGACTACGGTCATGTTGGTTAGAGATCCCTGCCTTCCAGAACTTGCTGTTACCACCAGACTGATCTCTCTTCCTAGAGTTAAGAGTTCGGAGTTGTCGAATTTCTTTTTTATCAGTATATCCCCGGTGGTTCTGTTGATTTTGAAGTAACTGTGCTGGGTAGTAAGTTGGTAAACTACCCTACCGTCCGGACCTTTATCTCTGTCAGTGGCAACAACGTGTCCCACTACATAACCCACGGGTAGTACAACTGAAGTTGCTAACGTGAGCTTGTAAGTACGCTCCGTAAATTGGGGATGGAATTCGTCCTTTCCTTCAATTTCTACACGTACTTTTACTGTGGATGATTTTCCGCCAACGTCTGTGGCCTTTACAATAAAGTTATATCTATTCCGTTGCTCATAGTCAAAAACTGTGGAAGTCGTTACTACTCCAGTAGATGAATCGATATGGAACAATTTCCAGGAATTATCTAGTTGCGCGTAGTTATTGGAACTAAGTATGGAATAGTTTAGTGAGCCGAAGGAACCTTTGTCAAGATCTGTGGCATGAGCAGTAAATACAGCTGTGCCAACAGGCTCGTTTTCTCCAACGAATTCCAAATATTCGGACACAGGAAACTTGGGCTCGTTGTCGTTTTCGTCTTGTAGGATTATCAGAAAAGTATTGAGTGTGCAAAGTGCTGGTGTGCCCTTGTCACAAGCTCTTATAACAAAACTATACTCGGTACTTCCTTGGTCATAGTCTAGAGTTTTATTCACATACAGAATACCCGTGTTCATGTCCATTCTGAAGCAACCCTCGTCGTTGCCAGAGGTGATATCGTAGACTACCTCCGAATTTGCTGTTCCATTTAGATCGGCATCGGTGGCGATTATTTTTTGAATTGATGATCCAATCGGCAATCCTTCGCTGATAGCTCTTTCGTAGTCCGCCTGTTGGAAGACTGGAGCGTTATCGTTGGAATCGTCCACGTAGATAAGTACTTGGATCACTAGCAGATTCGTAGGATCCGTAGATACTTTTATGTTGTAGGTGTCCTGGTGCTCTCGATCTAAACTCTTTATCAGTATGAGAGCTCCCGAGGGATTGGATATTTCGAAAATTCCATCGTCATTTCCTTCGATTATCGCGAAAAATGTGGCTTGATTTTGATGGGCAGGTTTAGCCAAGTGAATGACGGTTGTGCCGACCGCGATATTTTCGGCGACGTTAATCCTGAAAGATACAATATGGTTAAATTCACATCAAATGAACAAGAAAGAAAAAATACGTACTTGTAATCCCTCTTATTGTGTGATGCAGTTCCAGTTCCCGATCCTCCGTTCACTTTGATTCGAACAGGTGCAACCGAATGAAAAGGCGGATTCCCTTGGTCCGTAGCTTTTATAGTTAACAGTACGTCTTCGGTTAGCGCGGATACGTTCGACAAGTTAGCTCTAAGTATTCCATCGACAGGCCCAATCGAGAAGCCGGGTACCGGATTAAGTATGGAGTATTGGATGTTGGCGTTCACGTCGGTGTCGGCATCTGTTACATTTAGAACCAGAATTTCTGCAGGGATCGGCGATTGGCCATCTGGAGGAAAAAGAAAATTATACATTTAATTTTACTAAAAGCGATAGAAATAGATTACCTGGTAGACTGGTTAAATAAGCATTTTGAGAAAACACCGGTGCATTATCGTTTACATCGGTTACTTTGATAGTCAGAGTCGTCTGTGCAGTGTGAGCTGTATCCGAGGCAATAATTCTTAGCATGCATTCCTGCCAGGACTCAAAGTCTAGATTCTCCTTCAGTATGACCTTCCCGCTAAATCTATCGATACTGAAATATCTGAGGTACTCCTTGTCGTTATCCTTGGAGAAACTGTACGTTAAAGCCGGGTGTGTGTCCACGTCATTGGCAGTAACAGTGGTCAATACCGTCCCAACCGGCATATCCTCTTTGACGGTGATGATGCTGTGCGGCGGAAAAGTCGGTTGGTTGTCGTTGACATCGACCACATTAATTCTGATTCTAGCGGTTCCGGTCATTTGAGGAACTCCCTCGTCAGTAGCTATGACCATCAGCCTGTAGGTGTCACGAATCTCCCTGTCGAGTACTATATTAGTTTTCAACGTTCCACTAAAAGCGGGTTCGATTTTGAAAGCATTGTCGTGGTTACCATCCACGATGTGGTACAGAATTCTCGAGTTGGGACCCTCATCTGCATCGAAGGCGATAACTTGTAATACGTAGGCGCCTTTCTTGTTACCCTCCCAGACGCTGGCCGTGTATTGCTGTTGAGTGAATTTCGGAGAGTTATCGTTCTGATCTGTCAGTTTTATTATGACGTCGCAATAGCCGTGTAAATTCTGATTGCCCTCGGTTCTCGCTTCGACAACTAGCTGAAGCTCCTTATGCAATTCGTAGTCTAGATTTTTAGGGTCTCTCACTTGGATTATTCCGCTCTCAGAGTTGATCACGAAAATGTTTTCCTCGTTGCCGGTTCCAAAAGAATACAGTATCCTCTGACGACGTCCATCTGTTCTGACGGCCGCTACCTGAATGATATCCCTGAACTGTTCGGCATTTTCAGGCATTGTAACGGTGTAGGTGCTGTTTTGGAAACCTCAGCTGGGGTGAACCTTCTTGTATGTCACCAATAATGATCTCTACCAAGCCCGTAGAACTTCTGGGAGGATTTCCTTTATCCGTAGCCAAGATGTTTAGGTAAACCACTTTCCCTATGTTACTGGCAAGCGACTGGGTAGTTGTCAAAATACCAGTGTTGGGATTGATTCTAAATTTTCCGTAAGATCCGTCATTAGCTAGGCTGTATACTATATCGGCGTTAGTTCCTTCATCTGCATCCTTCGCTGATACTTTCAGGATGGTCTGACCTGGTTGGATGTAAGCTGCGACTTTTTCCCGAAAGGGGTACTGCGTAAAAATTGGTTTATTATCATTTACGTCAGTAACCTTCACAGTTACAGGAACTTTTTGCGATCTGGCGTTGTATTTTCCTCCATCAGTTGCCACTACAAGGAAGTTATAGATCGTCTGGCGTTCTCTATCGAAGAGCCTGAAAAAAGTGCATTGACGTTAATATGGTGTCCATTTGCTACGTTTAAATGTAAAGTGAACGTTTGAACAAAACAGAGAGCAAATGGAACTACTTACCCCGCTGTAGTGATTACTCCGGTCTTATTATCAATCCGAAACAGCCACTCACTCTCATTGGCCAGCGAGTAGATGATCCTCGCGTTTACTCCCATGTCGGCATCAGAGGCGTGCACCTTTAGAACTGATGTATCGATGGGTACGTCTTCGAGAATAGTTGTTGAGTAACTGGACAGGTCAAATTTCGGATCGTTATCGTTCTGGTCTTCCACGGAAATCGTCATGTTGCAGGAGCTGTGCATGGACGGCGTGCCCTGATCCTGGGCTGTCACGGTCAGATAGTACCTCGAGTGACTTTCTCTATCCAAAGGTCGGGCAGTCATATCCCCAGTTTTCGAGTCAATGCTGAACTTGTTCCCTATATTTCCGCTGGTGATGCTGTAGCCGATTTCACCGTTGAAACCGACATCCAAGTCTCTAGCGACGACCGTGTGTATCACCGCGGTTTCGCTGTTCTCAGGAACGGACAGGCGATAGCAGGAACCTTTCTGAAAGCGCGGCGCGTGGTCGTTTACATCGGCCACCTTGATAACTAAGGTGCTCACATCGAACAGCGTTATTCCGTTTGTGGTGGAATCGCTGACGTAGATGGGAATAATGTACGTCTCCGTTGTCTCTCTATCCAATGGTTTCTTCGTCAAAACTTTTCCAGAAGGGGATTTTATTTCGAAAGTGTCGTCGGCTATTCCGGGTGGTATTATGAAGGTTAAGTTTTCGTCTGAAAAGTAAATATAGGCTTCATTAGATATATATTTTTTAAATGATACATATCTTTAGATAATACAAAAAATTCGCCATATTTTGAAACTTAACATTAATATCTAAGCAATTCGGCAGTAATGAGTGTGGTACGATTCAAATGAATACACACAGTTGCACGATTATAGTAGAATTATTATTCGCTCTACTTGGCTTAACTTCCAGGCAATCAATCGACTGGATGATTGAAATAATGCATGAGCCAACGAATTTAGGGTTTTCGTGATCCATGTAATATTACGGTTACACCATTTATATAAATAATACGTTTGTCGGCGAGGCATGCGAATTTATTAGACACGATAAACTTCTAGCCGATGAAAGGTAATTTTCGATTAAAGTGCTTACCGTCTTCGTTTAGCCCAGATTTCGCCGTGACCTTAGTAACGATCGATCCGACGAAAACGTCTTCCGATACGGTGGCAGTGTATTCGGTGTCTAAAAACTTTGGTGGACCGTTGATGATACCTTGCACCAACAGTTTCAGTTCCATACTAGCTCTATTGGTCGGCGTTCCGTGGTCGTTGGCGGTAATGTTCAGATTAAACGATTTTTGGTTGTAGTGTAGAGGTTTTGCCAAAGTCAGCACGCCAGTATCGTAACCTAGAGAGAACACGCCACCGTCGTTTCCACTCGAGATTATGTAGGTGACTCTTCCGTTGTCTCCACTATCGATATCGACCGCAACCAAGTGAGTTACCGTCATGCCTACGGTTGCAGATTCGCTGAGGAAGGCAGTAGAAGTTGTTGGCACCACAAATTTCGGTGCGTTGTCGTTGAAATCTGTTATTACCACGCGTGCAGTTACTGAGGTACTCAACCTTTCAGATACATTGAGGGATTGGTCCGTAGCTTTAACGACCAAAGTGTACTCTTGGACTGCTTCGAAGTCAAGATTTGCCGACAGAATCAATGTCCCCGTAAGAGAATCGACGGTAAACGTCTTGATGTTCGGGAATTGTTTCACTAGACTGTACCTCAAATCGCCGTTGCTTCCGCTGTCCGCGTCGAAAGCAGTTAGGTTGTACACAGACGTCCCGATGTCCGTGTTCTCGCTGACGGGTATCACGATCGGGTCTTGCGGCCACTTGGGTGGGTTATCGTTGGCGTCGGCAATGTCGACCCTCACTGTTATGGCGCTGCTCTGCGGGTTGTTCATGGTGCTCGTATCCAGCGCTCTTACTTCTAAACGATACTCCGCCTGAGTTTCCCTGTCCAGCTCGCGAGCTACCACCAGAGACCCCGTACTCCGGTCGATATCGAAAGCATCGCCGATGGTGTCGGACATTAGCGACGTCAAGGTGTACGTTATGTGACCGATACTGCTCCCGATCGCGTTCTCTTGGTCGGGTTCGATAGTGGCCACGGAGCCGACGACTTGGCCTATCCTCACGTCTTCCCGAACCCTGAAGACCAAACTCGAGCTGGTGAACGTGGGCCTGTTGTCGTTCAAGTCTAACACTTCCACCCTCAGCATGCGGACGGTTTGTTTGGGGGGATCGCCGCCATCAGTCGCTGCAACGGCCAGCCTGTAGATGGTCTTCTCTTCGTGGTCCAAGACCATTCGAGTTCTGATGACTCCTGTCGTTGGATCTATGCTGAATAGGCCGTGGCCGTCTGAATCGCGACTCTTCAGTATGGAGTAGGTTATGGAGGCGTTGTTTCCGCTGTCTGCGTCTATCGCTCTGACGCGGACGACCTCGGTGCTAGGCGGCTGCTCTTCCCGCACGCTGACAACGTCCTCTTGCGGATCTACTATCTCCGGAGCGTTGTCGTTCACGTCTAGGATCGTTATTTTGACAGCCACCCTGGTGCTTCTGGAAGGAGTACCCTGGTCTTTGGCCTCGGCTACTAGATCGTGGATTTCCTTTCGTTCGCGGTCTAGGGGCTCTTTCGTGGTTATGTCACCTGAAACATAAGAAGAGAAAATTAATAGAAACACATTTTGAATACGAAGATACGAGCTAATTAACTACGTCAAAGTGGCATTCATAAAGTCAAACATAAACAGAATTGCCACCATCACGATAAGACACGAATACTTTACTAAGTTGATTTTACATAATTTCATTTAAATTTTCTTAAAAAAAAATTGTTTTCCAGGCCTCTATTTACAAAAAAAATAAAATGTGGGGTTATATCCATACTTGTGTCGCATGAGTCGTCAATAAAAACTAAAACATTTGTGTTTTATTGACACAATTTGACAGTTGTGTCCATTTTCCCTATTTCTACTACTACTTCTACTACATCTCGTGTAAAATCGATCGAATTTCAGTTGATTTCTTTTTCAGTTTCCAAGTATGGCTATATAGATATGATGAATTTTCATTATTGACGTTTCGACGATCATTCTGTCGGCTTTTTCTTTTTTTAAACGATTAATGGCTCGCCATGCAGCGAAGAGATTCAAATAATATTGCATGTTCCAACGTCGATCCTTTTTTTCGAACAACTTGGCTTAGAAATAGAGGTAAATTAGATAGGGAAAGCTCAAACCAGCGGTGGGGAGGACTCAGCCCCTCTTGGCGTCACCCCGGCTACGGGCCTGCCTCTAGACTAGAATCCCCCTTCAGCGAAACATTTTTTGTTTATATGGTACCCCCTTTTTTAGTAAACGTGCTGAAGTTGATTTTTTTTAATTCCTACATACAACAGAATCATATACCACCACTGAATATCTCGACTATTGCGGAAGGAGATTATTATTTTTTGAGATCATTATTTGTTCGTTAAATCATATTGTGCGGCAACTTACAAACAGATTACTGTCTTGCAGCAATTTTGGAGAAGGCCGCAACGGCTCGCTGAAAGTTAAAAAAAAATCAACGTGCGATAAGCATCTGTCTATGCGGTCGGCTCCCGCGGCGGCATTTTTTATTTAATTTTCGCAATTTGTAAGGCAAAAGACCGTGTAGTTATCCCCCTTCTTGATAAGTCGCTTGCGCCCGCTTCTTTTTGTTTTCTCGAGGAGGCGAATCGAGCCGGCCGTTCCGGCCTGAACTCTAAGCCTCTTATGGTGTCTTCTTAACGAAATCGGGACTCGTCGAGGTGTCAAGATTAATCATGTGTTACTGACATCGAGATATTCGCGGCGCATCTCGACTTACAGGCCTCGAAACGGAAAGTGATATTTATGTGAACTTGCAGTTGCATCGCGGAGGTGTCCGTTTTCGCGAAACTTCCTAGGACAGGCGCGCGCAGTTTGCGATTCCTCCAGAAAATTAATAACCGACCAGTTCCGGTTATACCCTAACCGTTTATTAGCTATATTTTAATTTATAGTTTAACTCTTTCATTTTATTCTGAAATACTTGTATTTAACTGATTCCTGATCCTGATTCTATGTCAAAAGATTTTTTATTTCGTAATAAGCTGTGTTTCTTTTACCTGAAAATATTTCAGTTCAGTTCATTTCAATACAAAAATGGGTATTCTTAAAACTCATTTTGAGCAAATCAACTCCACTCCGGCCGAATAATGAAAATATCGGCTGATGGGTATCTAGATCAGTACATAATATCATATACCACGATGAGTTCCTCATTTCACTTAAGATTGTGGTAAAAGTGAGGTTAATTTTGTAATGATTCCAAAAGTTGAGAACTAGAATGTGATTTTTTATTCACAATGATAGGCTTTGCATCATTCTTTCTTATAATTTATAATTTCTTTATTATCTATAACTAAATTAAGAAAATTATCCTCATAAACGCCTATAAACGCCTATAAACTCCATTTATAGGCGTTTCATTGTTTTCATTTCTATTTCACTTTACCAAAGTCTAACTAACATGAAATGTTGTGTTAGTGAAAAAACAAATTTTAGAAACGGTATTTTCGTGTGTCAGATTAGATACAAATATTTGGTTTTATACAAATTTGGTTTTACAAACATTTCAATGATGAGTGATACATCGTGGTGTTCAAACTTAACTTGGCGTTATAGCTAACTTTGTTGTTATATGAACGATTCCGTTTAAATTGAAAACTATGGTGATATCTGCAGAAACATATTTAACACACTTTAAAGTAAAATATTAGTCTCACATTTTTGGTATGTTATGTTAAAATCAGAGAGCTGCACAACAGAAACAAAGGTATACATGCGGCTGTCACGAAGCTGTTTTCTAATATTACGTTTTTCAGTTAATTTAGTTAGGAAGGAGGCTTGTCGCCCTCTACCGACAGACTCTAATAGTTCCTGCCCGATTTCCGATTTTTTTACCAACGCATCGTCCGACTTTTTAGCTTTAAAATTGTTGATTTTATTCCGAAAATACGGCGTCGAAATTTAGAGTTAGACGTCCCGGTTTCATAAATGCCATAATGTTGCGGTGGGCTGGGATGTGGCAACCCATTTTTTAATTACATAATAATTGTTGTTCTTGTAGTATGTAGGGTTATTTTGATGTGATATCCGAACATTATGTATCTCAAGGTCTATTGCTACTTACGAGATCCCCGAAACAGCTTTTTTTTTTTTTTCAAAATTCACGTCGACCTCACCGAGCGCCGCCGTCGTAAAACGAGAAAGACGTTGTTACTTTGGATTAAATTGGTGTTTCAATTGGTCTGGTCGGTTTGGAATACAAAAATGTATCGGCAGATATGTCGTTTATTATTCATAAAGTTGTAGAAGATAGTAAGGATAGTAAATCTGTAGTGAGAGAACGACGAGTAACTGAATGGCGTAGCGGGATGCGGACCATGCGAGACAGGACCGGTCGCAGGAATATTTGTGAGAGGCCCTATGTTATTTTTTTGAATTAAATGTATAAGGATACTGATAACTGTTTTTGTAAAATTACCAGTCTTTATATTAAGTAAATTAAGTTATCAGCAGAAAATTTACTTGTATAAAAATAAAATTTCCAGTGCATCTGCACATATCATTACTGCATTTGTTTTCTTTATTGTGTCGTTAAAATTTCATTATATGTATCTTCGGTTTGTTATTATCATATTATTTCAAACTGCAAGATAAGTTGTTGAAGTCTATCTGTTTTAACTTTGTGTACCACACGATTAATCATTTGTTAACCATATGATTAACCTTTGGTTATAGTAAAGTCATATTACTTACATAAAAAGTTTTGGGTTTAAGATTATCAGTACTTTGTATCGGCGAACAAAAAAGCACAGCATTTGGGCTCAAGGAATTTGATTTTTAACAGAAATACATGGAACTTTATAGACAGTTTAATTATACTGTTTTACTACTATCTATCATTATTTATATGTTTTTACTCATTTTACGAGTTTGGGTTTTAGTTACGTATTTACAATATTAATGCCGAGTAAATTAGTAATAAAAATTATTATTAAATTAGGCAAGTGTTTTGATAAACATTTAGTCTTCTTTTTTCGTCAGTGGGGTTTCTAAAGACTGATTATAGTATCGGTTGTTGTGTAATTTATAGCTGGCCAGGTCGCGTTTTGTTGGCCGAGAGCATTCCATGTATTGTTTAACTTGTATAAGAAGTCTCTATTGAGGTTATTCGTTGTTCTTCTTATTTGTGTTGATTCCCTTATCAGCTTTGGATAGTAACGCGTATTTCTGGCAAGCACCTCCACTTTTTGAAAATTAATTGTCGCCTCGTTGATTTAGGTGGTCGGTAACTGCTGATTTTATTTTGCTTCCTAACCTGGCGTCTTTCTGGTGTATGTTTGTTCTATAGTGTAATCTTCCTCCGGTTTGACCTAACAACCTGCATCCCAAGATGAATAGATGCGGGTATTTTTTTTATTCAGCGGATCTTACAAAATAAGTTTTTGTTAGTTGTGGTAACCCAGTCCAATGGTAATTATTTTTTAAGGCGCTTAGTCTCTTTGCAGTTTCTTTCTGTGGTGGCCAAAATAATACTGGAGTTTCGCCGAATCGCGAAGGAGTTCCGAAATCTCCCCGGCCCGTCCCTGTTCTTCGCTCGGTTTCGGTGGGTTTCGTTCGACGGCCGGGAATGTTGCCCGACCGCTTCTTCGGCCTCTCGGCCCCCTCGACACGTCCCGTCCACGTCAGATTCCACGGACATACTTCACGCGTAATACCTACTCCGCTCATGCAGCTGCAACCAGATCATGCGCTCTCTCTGCTGCACGCCGCCGTCGGCCGTCTAATATCTACTAATTGTTATATTGTATAACGATCTGCTAAATGCGCCAATAAATATGGCACGGATCAATTCGATACCCTGCGGTACACCGGCCGATTCGATGGTTATCGGCACGGCTCTCGTCGCCGTCGACGGAGAGAAGATCCGCATTGTTGGCGAGAGGCGGCGCGCTTATATTTACAGGCCGTTTCTCCTACAATGGTGCGCGGCGTTTGTTGACGAAAACGATAGAAAAATAAGTGCATACGAGTAACGCAACTGATTATATCATTCACATGATTAATGTCATCGATAGAAAATGTGAAGCAATCAAAATCCTCTGAAATTACCTTTTGTTAAAATAACTATCTCTTAAGAATGAAATGTTCGTTTTGAGCTCTGAATTTTAGCTGATAGATGAGAAACAACTCACTTTACTGATTAAGCTGAAAGCTAGTCATCATCCACTTGTATGCAACTTTGTCTGTTCAATACAAGTGTGTGCAATGTCATTATCAAAAACCTTCTTCAGAGGTAGACTCAGTTAACCCTTGGTCAGCATTCGTTAGACGTTCATTTCTTTAATAAAATACTCCCTCTCTCTCTTTAATAAAATACTAAAAGTAAAGATTTGTAGGGGTGTTTGGATACATAGTAGTCTTTTTATGAGATATCTGCAGGATAAAAGAGGATGAATGCAAACATCTAAAAGCAACTTTGCCAATTTTAGTGAAACAATCACGCTTCTGGTTAATGGAAAATGTACAACTGTAGTACACGTGTTAGTTTCTCTTCACCTAGTTCCTCCTTGATTAGAACCAAATAATTTATGATTTTCCTATTTGGTGTTAGATTAGACACTTTTTACTAATTAAGCTGAAAGCTGATCATTCCCACGTACACGCAATATCTTTGTCAATGCAAAGCAAGTATTGTATTCCAATTATTCATATATATCATATAAGTATTTTCAATTATATTTATTCCAATTCCATTATCAAAAAACTGTTCAGAGGTAGACTCATTTGACCTTTTCCTTTTGGTCAGCATTGGTCGAACAGCATTTGCTGATTTTTTATGATATTAGATACCCATGACGCAATGTAGCTGTGGTACATATGTCAATTTACCATATACATATACATACGTATTTCCTCCTTGTTTGAAACCACATAACACATTTTTCTTCCAATTGATCTATGGTGCAGGTAGTTTTTATTAATTAAGTTGAAAACTGGTCATCATCCACTTGTACATACTTTGACAATAGAACACAAGCGTATCACTGCCATTGTTACAAAATTCTTGAGATCAATACGCAGATTAACCCTTGGTCGGCATTTATTAATCGTCTATTTTTGTTAAACTGTCAGACAAAAATTCATATAGTTGTTTACAAACATAATAGTCTTTCGATGAGAGAAGAATTAGGAGAATTAGGAGGATAAACGAAAACATCTAAAAAACTGATTATCTGACGGTATTACTCATGACGCAATGTGTGGTTTAACATTTCAACGAAACAGTAGCAGTTCCGGTTTACTGAAAAGTGTATAACTGTGGTATACGTGTTAATTTCCGTGTTCCTCCTTGTTTGGAACCAAATAACGCTTGATTTCCTCATCCGATCTAAGATGCAGATAGTTTTAAAAGTAAATTTTCCAAGATGGAGGATATACACGTTTTCCAAGATGGAGGACATCACAAATGAAGCATTTAGAGAAGTTGTATCTCGAAGTAAATAACGGTAAAATTGTCCTATTTTAATGTGGTGCACTTATTCCTCAAGGTTACATATTCTAAAGGATCAGACACTTAATAATAGTGTGAAATTCTGCAATAGAAGAATCGAATTAATATGCAATCAGATTGAATCAAATTCCAGTATCTTGGAAATAGGACATCACTTGTCTGGGTTCTGGAGGGAAAGGTTAATACTAACTTACGCCATGACCATTCTGTCATTGCACTACCATCCCACATATGGCCAAACTCTTGTTTTGCACTTATGGGTAAGGTTATTTCAGAACAGAACATAGTCAATTCAAGGTTTCAGTTGTTTAATAAGTTGGTAATGTTATTTAATAAAACTAATACTAGACTGAAAGTTACATATATCACTTCTCTTAAGGTTTTATTGTGTGTATTATTACTAAATATTTACCCGTTATATCACCATGGATATATTCATATCGTTTAAAAACATTTTCGTTACATTGTACTTAACAATCCATTTATTTTTTTGACATGCAAGTGCCTAAAACATGAAGAAGATACTGCACGCCGAAAAGAGGGTATGTACGCTGCATTTTATATACATAATTCATAAAACATATAGATAGCTAAAAAAATATATAAAAGTATGATTGACGGTAATTTTGATAAACGCCGATATGTTCAGAATATATTAATTCTGACAGAATAATTGTACGAAAATAAAGGGGACGTGGTTATCCGTGGTTTTTTGAATTTTCATGAGCGATGTGAACCTCATGGTAATATTATAATTATGCTGTTATATGAGGAGTTTGGTGCAGCCTCAAAAAAAAAAACAGATGCTTTATAATAAAAGGAAAAAACGTAATATTATGTTCGTTCGAAAACAAGCTTTGTAAAGTTTTTTTCTTCATGCAATACATGAAATGTATGTTGTTGCTTTAAGAGAGCATCAAATGAAATTGGAATATTCAGTTTTTCAGCCATTTAAAACGTAATAACATAGTACACAGAAATAACATTTGTGGAACTTTTTTAGATATTTATAATAATTTGAGATAGCACAAAATCTAATTCTTTTTTAATAACGTTGGCATCACTAAGTATAGTTTTTTTTTAATTTGTTAATTAATATGAATAAAAAAATGTGTCGTGCTGAAGAATATTTCGGAGGAAATATTGTCTCGCAGATGCATATTTAACAGGTAATTAAAGGTCGACTCATCTCTTTAAATAAAATGTTCACTTGCGCTTTTAAAGTCCAATTTGTTCTTATAATGCACAGCAATGTGGGCAATGCAAAAATCATTTTGGATTATGTCATCAAAACTTGTAAAAACTTCCAATTGTATACGTGGAAGGCGATAGAACGTGTTATGGAAAGTGCTTAAAATAAGGGATGGTAAGGAAAGGAGATCAAGAGATCAGGATATCAGCCAAAGGAGGTCAATGACGAACCATCGATTAAGGCGTTACAGGTGCAGCCTACTCTATACGAGTATATTTTAGATTGTAGACGTCCTACATTTTTATTGCCACTTGCCAGATTTGCCCAGATTGCTTAAAACTCGTACAAAAATATTCTCTATTATATTTCTATTTAAGCTGAAGCGCCGGCAACCGGTAGTGAATCTACGCGATGTAGGTGGTCAGCATGTTCTTTTTCTGCAATATTTCGGCACAGCTTAAGCTGACGGTCCAGCGCCTTGTTTCTAATGGACTTCATAGAGTTCTGCGGTGCGGTCCGGTGGGGGGAGTATACGGGAAATGATGAGTAATTTAGCTAATCTAAGCATATGCAATAGTTCACCAGTTTGCATAAAACAGTGGCTTCTTGCATCGCTCGTGGGCTGACACGGAAATACTGAGACTGATTTAAAAAATTGTATTCGAATAGAGTTACAATTCAGTAATGAGAAGCCATACAGCGCTGGAGACGGTTCTTTCATCATCAAATAGCCTTCAGCTGGTTACAACAGTTTGATTGTTTCAATGGTCCCAAAATGACGTCCCTTGAGGTGATTTTTCAATCCCGGGAAGAGAAAAAAGTCACAAGGCCTCAAGTCAGGCGAATAAGGAGGCTGAGGAGCCACACGAATTTATTACTGGGTAAACAATCGTTTACTGAAATATCTGTGTGACAAGGCGCATTGTCGTGATGCTACATCCAGTTGTTCTTTATGTTTTTTTCTCACACGCATGACCCTTTTTGGAAGTTTTTCAAGAAACTCTCTCTAAAAGTGTTGATTTACTGTTTGACCTGGAGGCACAAACTCTTTGTGGACAATTCCCTGGCTATCAAAAAAGCAAATCAACATGCATTTAATCATCGACTTGCTCATTCTTGCTTTTTTGGGTCTTGGAGAGCTTGAAGTATGCCATTCCATGCTTTCGAGCTTGGTTTCCGGGTCCCTATCAAACACCCAAATCTCATCACCAATAATGACACGTTCCATAAAATGGAGATCATTTTCAATCTATTCTAAAAAGTCAAGACGCCTTTCTCTTCTGATATCCTTTTGTTACTGCGAAAGGTTTTGGAACTACGTTTGCGTAGATTTTTTCTCATCCTCAATTCGTTAGTCAAAATCTGATGAACAGTGGTGTCAATCGAATTTAACTCTTCTCCGATCATTCTCGTCGTCAACCGAAGATCTGAACGCACAAGATCCCGTATTCTATCGACATTTTCATCGGTACTTGAAGATGAAGGCCTTCCGCTGCGTGGTTCATCCTCAATAGACTCTCTTCTTTCTGAGAATGCCTTAAATCACCTAAAAACCTGTCCAATCCAAGTCTGAATCCAAGTATCCAAGCACGAAGCAAAACTTGGTAGCACACCGTTGCACACCGCAAACAAATTACTCTAACAAGTTCAAACTTATAACGAAGGTGAATTACATGTTAACCTACCGCCCACCGCCCTTCCAAGTCACGTCTTCGCAGTGTTGCTAGACCGGGCGCTATGTTGCCAGTCTCATTACTTAATTTACACACATATGTACATTAGACGGTTTCAAAAAAATACTTTATATTGTTCAAAATTGCAAAATATGATTCTCGCTCTTCAATTGTTCAATATTTATCGCGTTAAAAATGAGCAGCCCCCTCTCTCGATTAATTTCGAACAGCTCACCCTCAACCCTCAGCTTAAATCGACGCTTCGTTACTAGAGATATGTACACTCCATATCCATAATTGACACCACCATCTGCATGGACGCAGGCTATCGGCGAGGTAATTTAATATACCGCCAATAATTGGGACACAAAAAGTGTGTTGATTGGACCAAAGTAGTTATAGAAAGTGTCAACGGTTTATTATTTGTTCTGAGCGCGGAATGCTAAAAGCATTCTTCGGCTTCTGGAGTCGTCCGAGATTCGGGCAACGTGACCGGCATGCAGCCCCTCATACATTTCAATCATCTCCGCAGTTTGCCATTTTGTCCCCCTCTCCCTCTCTACCCTTTCTCTCCGCGGGCCAAGAGTCTCTTCGGCTTTTTGTTCCTGTTTAAGGATACTGTCACTTTTGTAATCGCACAAATAGCTCGCATACATCACGCGCTATCGAAACAACACAGAAAGGTGGGCCACGGATTCCACACTGCCAAGGATAATATCGAGACGAAGCAAAAATTACCGCCAATTTTAAAGATAAAAAAGTCTTTGTCGTAAAAAAGAAAGTTTGACACACCTTTAGGGACCAAAGGGTAGCTTTTATTTATTACGACGGAAAAATTCAACGAGGCATATCACTATAAAAATAGAGGTCTGCCGTTTGAAAAAGTGGAAAGTACGGTGTCAGTATCGAGCATAATTTATAGTGACAAAGCGAACGCATGAATGCATAGGTTTTATATCTCGGAAATCATTCGACCGACTCTAATAAACAACGTGTTAAAGTGATAAAGCGTGTAGATTTTATAACGTACGTTTATACACCTTAGTGGGTGCGCTTATCACTGAAAGCGTACAGAAAAGCAAACTATTGTTTGAACTTATTCCATTCAAAAATTACTTTTTATTTCTTTTAATGACATCTGATAATCTCCTAATATGTATAATATTGAAATAGTTTTTACATTTACAGTTTGCTAAACGAATTATCGCTTTAGTTCACTCAAAAAAAGGATGTCACACAGGTGAAGCTACTTCTTGCTTTCATAATGAAGATTGCAATACCTACTCAATAAACTGTTACAGGGATTACCAAGTGATTTAATAAACGTTGTGATTTAAAATGATCTAGCCCAAGAAGATGACAAATATTATGTCGTTCAAACGATATAAATTACATCTCGTTTAATGTTACCAAATTAAATCCACATCCGAGTTTTTAGAGAAGATTCAGGCAATGGGAACCTAATTGTGATTATTTAAAAAAAAGGCCTCAAAAAAGGATTCAGTTTTTCGATTTCACTACTGGGCGATCACCTTCAGAAGTAACAAGCAAATACTATAATTGCTGCATTTGATTTAACAAAAACAATGCGAGTTATTACTGTGCTCCATATAGTCTTTGTAGTGCATACCTTGATTGAAGCTATTAGAGCATGAAGGTGTTAACTCACTTTTTAACAATTTTGAGATATTAAGGGTCAAAGTAATGTTTTCGGAGCTTTTTCTGTTTAAACTAAAATCTAAATCAAATTTAGTTAATACTCAGACAATAAGACTTTTGTTTTGGGTCAGCTTTTATCATTTTCTGTGTTGGCAGATGTGTTTTTTAATTTTTTTTTTACAAAAATACCGAGTTAGCACCTTCATGCACAACCATTTACTTTTTTATTTAAAATAATGACGAATTACGAAAGGATTAACTTATTTTATTAATAGAAACAATACAAAAATAGGTAATACTAATCACTTTCAGATCGATTTAAGCTTATATTAGAAAATCCACTTAAATTTTCTGGAATAAATGGGATCTGCTCTTGAATGTTATCAAACTTTTTGGATGCAATGGGTTTTGACTTATTTAATGGGACCTAAATATTTTTGTGTTGTCCTGTTGCACGAGTTGGCTTGTGTTTAATAATATCTACTTATTTCCACTCTTCTTTCTCATCTAGTGAATATCTATACTTCGTTGTACCGAATTTATCAACTCTTATCTTACATTGCGAAAAATTATCTTTTCGCCCTTGTTACTTTTCTTTATGTCAAACACGTCCAACTTTCGGGGCAGTTCTTTTAGATCACTAAATTTATCTTCCATTCTGGTTAACCCAAACGGATTCCTCTTTCTAGATACCCTCATTAATGTCATGTACTGATCAACTGTATAAATGTTTTGAGCTTTTCGAATAACTTTTTAGACAGCGCCAAAGTCTCTATCAATAACCATAAAACTGTGGACAACCTCTGGAAACTTATGGTCAACAGTTTTAAACATTCCCTGGTGTACCTACTAGATAATGCCATAAACAAACTATAAAAAAAGTTCTTATTTTGTCCACCTGCAGAACCTCTCCAGGCTACTAAATGGTCATTTTCAATAACAATGTTTTGTAGGAATGATAAGACACTGCTTCCTACTTCTTCTGGGCCTCTGCCACCTTTGTCTTCAGCCCAAAGGTGAAACATCCCTTACCAAAGGAATCACCTTTACGTACACAATGAATCCCCAAATTAATGAATAATGTAAATGCAGGACTTCCTTTTTTTGCCGAACACGGTAAATACAAAAACTGTCACTTAATTCGGTTAATTTAAAATATACAGCACCACCAAAAGAACACGTGGGTAATATAAACAATCAATTTCGTACTAGGTTATACTGGAAGAAGGCGTTAACTCAGCAGTTAACCCCTTCTTGCACAGTTATCAAGAGTTAACATCTTCTTGCTCCAACGTTGGACAAAACTTGAGTTGACATGTTATGAACTTCAGTTTTCAAGATGCCTGGGGACATCTATGAACCAGAGTCTGTACTAACGCAAAGAGAATAAGTTAACACCTTTATAGATACAATTTTCAGCATTTTAGTAAAAAAGTGAGTTAACACCTTCATGCACTAATAGCTTCAATTCATTTACCCTTTCTGAAAAAATTGAGTAAAATGGATAATTCAACGGTTTTAATAAATGTATCCGTTCCGTTATATAAGAGTATGCTTTAAAAACAATGCTTTGGTGTAGATTAGCGGAATTAATATATGTCTGGATGTCTCCTTCATCATTAGGTGGTTGGAGGAGAAGATAACTGTATTATGGTATATACACCAAAGTTGATGACTTTTTGAGAATTCTCATGAGGAGATGTACTTTAACATGGTACTGGCAAAAATTACAAACGATACAATAGTTTGTTTAATATTCTAAAGCCTGCTAAGATGACACCAAAACTACAATCCTCAACACATAAACCCCAAACCCGTTTTATGGATATTATTGATTCCACATTAATGGAATGGTGAGTTTTTGGGTTAATGGTTTGTAGTTACGAATTTGTGGTTATTGTGTTTGAACTTTGATTCATGAGTTAAGGATTCATACATGTCTGGCTTGTTAACTTACCCAGTTCTAGAACATTAAACAATTCAGCAATGAACGATTCAGAAAAAAATCATCCAATGAATTAATTGCATTTTCGGCTGAGTTTCGTTCAAAAAACGTTGTTTTCGTCCCACTATGTATCTGTTCGTAGTCATTGACCATCAGGTATAATGCACTGATGAGACCTAATTAGGTCGAAATGTGGATCTCTGATTTGTGACAGTAAATGTCGATAAGCGGAATTATTCTCATAAAAAAATAAAATTAATCATTCAAGCACACTGTGGCATTACCTTCGGGGGTTCTCCCTGTAGTGCGTTTGAATGGGACGAGATATATTATGGTGGTCCGATAAGGTGGGCAACTAGAAAATGTCCTTCCCAAAGAACTCCCTAACGGTAAAACCGTTAAGCTCATGTGAAGCGAGATATATTTCTCGTTCTACGTCATCCGCCGCCAAAAGCCACATATGGATTTCGATCTTATTAGATCTCATCAGTGTGACATATTTGACTTGCGAACAATGAAGCAAGCCAAAACCAGGAGAGCATACTGTGGCGTTACCGTCGCGATATCGCCCTCTAGCGCGTTTTAGTGGGACTAGACTTATTTTGGAGCATCTACAAAGTCGGCAAATACTAAATTTGTCCTTTCAGATATTCAGTGAAAGAGGTAACATTAAAATATACATATTAATGAGGGGGTCATTTAGCATTTAGCTTTGTTTTTTGACTTTTTAAAGAGTCGCGACACCATAATGGTTGGGTTATGATGTTCTAGATTAATTAAGCGCTGAGGCCACAGTCGAAGCGCAAACCTGAGGACGGTTACGTAATTCCTTTGGCCGTGTAATCCGTGCCCTTGAACTCGCCGGTTAAACTCGAAACGTAAAATTTTGCACTACATTTTAGACCGTTTTTGCGTCTCGTTCGAAATTTAATTATATTTTACTGAAATTACGTAGTACATAAAAACGGTAATGGCGCGGCCGAAGTACCGACTCGGCGGCGTTTTTATGGCATGCGCGGACGCCGGTGTCGGGCAGAAGTGTGAAACGCTCCTCGCCGGAGCATCGCTAATCGAATTTTTCATCGTAAAAACTGTACGGGCACCTAGCACGTATTCTATCATCTATTCCACCGACCGCAGAGCCTTTGTCCGTTCGCATTACGAAATACCTAAATCAATGTGGAATTGATTGGTCTCGCCATTCCGGGGACTTTTTAATTGTAACTAATTTCGATGGCTCTGGCCACGAAGGGTTTTTCGTCGCGTCGCGTCGCGTCGCACAGTGGTCCCAAACGCCAGAAAAGCTCGCCAAAAATCGAATCGTTGTGAGGGGATACTCTTAAAAATTCGTATTCCAACGTTTTTGAGGTCAACGAATCCAAAATCATGGAGCAGATTTTCAAAATCAAAATGGTCGATCTAGAATGGCAGACCAAAAATGGCCGACCGACATTGTCAAAAATGATGGCACTCTTGCAAAGATCGGTTCTCTTGTTTTCGGGGTCGAGGACTCTGAATCTGAGGTCATATATTTAAAAAATGAAAATGGCCGAATGATTTTGTCAAGAATGACGCTAGTCTTAAGAAAATCAGTACAGAAAGTTAATGCACAATCCACCAATATTTTTATATGTTGTAGAAACATTAATTAAAATATTCAAAATCAACCACATCGAAAACCATAGTATACAAATTTTCGTGAAGATCAGATGCATTTAAAAATTCGACCGCTATTTTTAGCTCAGCATTTTATTTGAAAAAAATTAAATAATTAATTAACCATGGCGATAGCTCAACGCCAGGTGAGCAGACGGCGGTTACTCTGAGAGCTATTATCCGCGTGGGTTCGATTCCCGCCTGTTCCAATGGGCACCTGTCACAGGCTTTGGTTGTGTGTCCTACGTCTTTTCCATGTGTAATCTCGCTCTTTCCACACACTTGTAATGATTCCTAGAGGGAGCATTTAATTTCTGTGGTATGATTGTGATTCTGATGGTGTGTGTGAACTCAGTAACAAATACAAATCAGCAAGCCCGAAAATCCTTGTATATAGTTTTGTGAGGATCGGGTTCATTTTTAAGAAATTCTGTGTCTGCTATAATGTATTAGTATATGCTATAATGTATGTTCTAAAAAATTCAATGAAAGATTCGCTAGCAACTCCAAAATTCATCAGTACCTACTACAGTTTCATAAAACAATATAAATATTTAGGATTTTGGAATTTATTGTGTTGGAATTGCTTGTGCCTAATCGCTCGCAAGTATGACGCGCGACTACAAAAACATGTAGGTCAACGAGAATCGCAAAAAGTCGTGTTCTGATTGCAAAAACTTATATTCTAATATTCTCATTGAACACGTAGTTAGCACTCTTTCCATTGAAGGTGACTTTTAAAGAAGAATGAAGATAAATATTTTATAAAGTAGAAATTTATGACAACTATGTACATTTTAAGTTAATTTGCCATATATTTTTTGTACTAATAAAAAACAAATCATAATGAAAACTTATTATACAGATTTTCAGGAACCCCCTATATGTATATGAAAACAAGCATTTGAAAAAAAAATGCAACGTATATTTTCACATTACAACAAATCTCGCGCAAGTAATAAGAAGGGCAAAATTCCTTCTAGAAGGCCCAGCAAGCGTCCTGTAAGCACAACAGGTTACGAGCCTAACCTAACTAACATTTGGTGTAAAAATATGCCCTTTATCAAATGCTGCATTCAGAACTACGCAGAAAAGGCTTTGTTTTTCGATTTTTGGTCCGCTTTTCGTCGTTTGGGACCACTGTGCGTCTTGCGATGCATTGAGGTGACGAAGACGACATTTAGTTTTTTTTGGGTGTTCGAATTTGACGCTACGAGGATTTGGTGACATTTTTGTGGAGCGTTTAGTTGAAATTATTCTAGAATTAATTTTCTTTTTCTGCCGGGTAAAAAACAGTAAATAGATTACGTTCGAGATGTCTCTGTTTTAAATTATTGTTTTGTTCTAAATTATTTCGATCAATTGTTTTAAGAGGAATGTAACGAATCACTACTGTATATTGTGAAAAAAATAGTCTTCTTAAGGACAGTGAATTTAGGACTTTATAGACTAATTAAAAGAATTCGTTCATAATAATTTGCTGCTAGACTATTGATATCAGGAATTTTTGGAATGGAAGGGAACACGCACCCTTGCTATGCTCCATAATTGAAACACTGAATTGGTAAAACCTATTAAATATGAGGCGATTGATGAGCGTTTTATTGTTTTAGATATACCTACTGATTTGGTATTCGATGAGTTCAAATTTGACTAAATTTTAAAATAAATTCCGTTTCCAGTTTGTATTCCAGCTGTCAAAATTAATTTATAAAGATATACATATGTGTGTGGCGTTTTCGCGTGCTTAATGTGTAATGGTTATACAAAAATATACTTTAATTCGTTTTACGTTAAAGCATCTGAAAATAAAAACAGGATAATACAAGTAGATTTTGAAATAAACTGCAGTTAGGTATTTCAACTAAAAAACTAATGAAATTCCTACATTAAAGAAAAAAGGCAGAATCCAAGTTTTTAGATTCTACCTTTTTTCTCGCTCGATGATTGTTCACACAACTCTTAAGTAAGTGATTGAAACTATTTATATATATACCGTATGCGTGCAGCAGACATCGCCGGTTGTGAAAAAAAGACAAGTGTTACACTTCTCGTTCTAACTACTGTAGTGAGAGGCCGGTTACCACCTTCGATGCGTATGTCTGTCGTCGCTTCTATTTGCCCTGTTTCAGGATTGATATTCATGCAATTAAGTTATTATTGTTAACTTTCTTCAAAAAATTTTTAAATAGTCTTTATTCCACTTATTTTCCCAGCAATTCAAGTTATATATATATAAAAAAAAATTCTGCAAATTTTCACATTTTCGTTGGAAACCAATGTTATTTAAAAAGTTTTAAAGCTGAATCCTTCGATTGTATTCAATCATTCAATCCCCTATCGCTCATTTTTTAAATTGTGACAAAAAACTTGTTTTCCCTAATGGAATCTACAGAAGGCTAAATTTATAATTTAATTTCTTATGTTCCTTTTACGTTTAGGTAATGTAAGCTTTTAGAAGGCCTGATTGGTTATAAAAAGTGTAACTCGACGGATCTCTTTATGCAGATTACTTTTTAATCTACGATGGGTTTACTTATAGTCGCACCATTACTCTCTTAAATTTGACGATTCAATGACATTTGTATACATAGAGCGTTTAGTTGCTTGGTTTAATTTTCTTTTTTCTGACTACCAAAAAAATTTGTAAATTAGTTTCGAGGTGTATCTATTTTAAATTGTTGTTTTGTTCTAAATTGTTTATAATACAATTGCAGAGGAGGATGTAGAAGTTAAACGAGTGATTGGCCCCGAGTCACCTGTTCGAAAAAGTGTGTTGTCCGAAGGTCAATGGGAGTTATTAATACTTTACCCGGGCTGAGATTTTCGTGAGCATAGATATGCAATGATCCAGTTCATATTTCATTTGGCGTTACCATGTGTGTATTATTTCATGCAATAAAATACCTATAATCTAGAGGACATTGTCAACGTCAGCCAAAGTTGGTGAGTGCGTTGACAACCAATTTAGCAAACTTTGGGCATGTGTGACCATTTGCACATTTTCATGTCCTCATGGTTGGATGTGTTTGTTGAATTTCAAAAATAAAAAAGTCGTTCAATGATACATCATTATCAGCATATCTGTTTTTATGGTTGCTATCTTTCGGATGCGTTCGGAGGAATTCCAATATTCGTTACTCCATTACGTTGATTCAAATTAGACTGTGAATAGGAAGCATAAGATCTACTTTGCCACAAAGTTAGTGTTGTGACACAATAACATACACAATACACTATAACAAATAATAATCTAAAACCATCTTGTGCGAATTGTCCAAATCCACTGGACATAAAAACAAATGTGATCGCGTCAAGGCCAACGTTGATACAACTTTTTGATGTGTGTCGGAAAAATCGCCTTTATAGCTAATGCATTGCAATATCAACATTGGTTGGATTCTTTAATGTTCATTAGCCATATGTATGTCGTTCACATAGCATAAAAAACTGCCCGATGGCCAGCATTGGCTGACGTTTGCCATGCGTCTGGATGCGACTTTACACGAACATGTATTTATTTTAAAACTTATCTCTACTAAAACTAAATTTTAAAACAAATGTAGTAAATAAAAAATGAATAAAAAATGGTGGAAAATTTTCTTAAAACAGGAATAACTGCAGAAGACAAAGTTAAGAAAAAATATGTATGTATACCGTAATAGTGCATTTATCCACCTCCCCTACTGCACCTCACTTTCTAATCCTTATGCACGATCTTATACTGAATGGAAATAATGTTCAGATTACAAAGGACCTTGATATTTACGATTTAGGTATAAGTTTATATATTCCTCAAAATTATCGTGTTGCTCAGTATCTTCTCGGATCATTTACTAATTGAAATCATTCTGGAATTTAGACGCAAAACGGCATATGGTGCGCCGACGAATACGTGCGACTAGCAACTCAATTTTAACGTGAGCTTAATGTAACGTGCAACGGACCAGAAACGCCGTAAATAACCTCACTACAATATCTTAACAATAATATCGAGGCAAAACTATCATAATTTAGGATCGTGTTTAAGCTTTAGAGTCAATTAACTCGAAGCCTAATTTCCCATGATGAATACCCCTTTTTGCGCCGACCATGGATGCAAACATGCATTGGCGTCCTTAAATATATTTATTTCCACGTATTCGTAGTGGCACTTCTTAAATCATAACTTAAACAAAATATAAATTAAACAATCAATTATATTGTCACTGTACATGTTCTCTACATTTAATAACAAAATGTGTAGAAACAATCAGATACTTAAACATACCGACTAAAATAATAATATTATAGTCCAAAAAATATGGCGCAAAGTGTTAATAAAAACATCGAGTATACCGGGAGTTTTTGGATATACCAAGTTATTGAACTGGGTATATCCTTTTTTTATTCTATTATCTAACCTTTCAAGCAAGATCACAACATATTTAGAAACAAACTGACTGCGTTCGCTATGGAGGTGAGAAGTTCAGAAATTTATTCAGCACATTAGTGACATATTATTTAATTTGGCTTGAGATAATATTGGTTTACATTTTTTACTTTCGAAAACAACTGATCTTGGCTACTTGTTAATATATAGGTAATAAGTAGATGTAGATATGTTGCAGATTTATTTTTGAGACGTAGAATTCGATGAGACGACTCACATTTTAAGCAATATAGTTATGTTGGTGGTATACGAGTACGTTATTCAGACTTATACTCTGGTTACCCCTATCTTTTTATACCCATCACTTCATAGTTTGTCTCTAACCTCAAAATATGACCTAAATTTCCAAATTTGCTATTTACAAGATTAAATCAAGACTCATTGTGTAGAATAAAGAGAGATACTGCGTCTTTTTTATCATAATATGCTATTTAGGGGTCAACAGAAATTTAGAATTAACCTCACAAGTCCAACGACCGAATGCCCAGGGCTTGTATTCAGAGAACTAGAAACCACGTATTTCGGAGGTTCGTGAGCAGACAGCCTCAAACTCAATAATCCAGTTGTCATGAGAGATTGAAAGTTAGAATCGTCAGACGCATTATCTCCATAACCCCATCTCCTTGAATCTACTAACCCAATAGACAAGTAGCTGCGTATATAGAAATAGAAATGACGTATCTCGGAGTTTTTTGGCAGACAGTTTGAAATAAAATAACCCTATAGCATGAATATCTGTGTGTACAGATTTTCAAATATAATAAAAGCCTAAACCCTATTTCTACAAACCTAATAACTCCATAACATTAGGGATCAAATCACAGAGGTTTGGAGGTGTAGAAGAAAATTGTCTTTCGTCGTCACCGATCGTCACCGTTTCTTCCATAACATAGCCTCAAATAGTCACGTTCTATTACATTTCATTCTCCATATTATGATATGGAGGTTTAAAAGAGGACAGCTCTCTTATAATTTTTTTCGACTTAAAACTTATTATTCGAGAAAGTGAGGAAATGGGGTTTTATTGGAGTTGAGATCCTTCGCTCACATATCTTCAGGTTATGAGGTTACTGGGTTTGACATTATCGGATAAAAAAAACTCCGAGATGGTTTCTTTTAGTTCTAGGATATATACGGAACTACCATGCTAGTAGGTTATTGGATTCAAGGGTATGGGGTTTTGGGGTTATTGAGTCTGATGACGCTGACCTTCGGACTCTCATGAGTTATGGATCCCAGTGACCCAAACAAATATATGTGAACCGTGGTGTAGTATACTGCAATTTCCCCTTTTTTGTGTGTGTGCCGATGTTACTGTGATGTTGACTGTATAATCTGGCCTGGAAACCGATGGCCTATAGGAGAAATATCTTGGTTTGAGACTTTCTGGGCGCGTATGAACCCCCCTCTGCGGCGCTGCTGCGACAGACGCGGGCATGAGCAATAATACCGCATGCTCCGAGGGTATGAAATCCACGACTAGAACATCCAGGAAGATGTAAATTCGAGGCGCAAGGAATTGAGTTATAACGTCTGCGGCCGCCAGAGTGGCACGACGAGACCGCTCAGCGCGGATTGATTCATGAACTTTAATACGATTAACTACGGCATTTATCTCGTTCCGATAGTCGTAATCCGATCCGTGATATACTAAATATGATTTACGCGTGACCGGCGCGTCAAACGTCCTCTTTAATTTCTAAGAGGGGTTTTAGCCCGCCATAAATTTCGTTCTTTGGCCGGGGACTTTTTATTTCTTTAATTACGGACGCGCACCGAGAGCTGCCGGCCGGCTAGCGGGAAAACAGCTTATGCTCATTTACATCACAAAGGTGTCCAAGATTACTTTCTACTGGATTTCGAGACGCGTTTGTGATAAATAAGGACTTTTCGATCCTCGGCTGCCCGTGAGAGTAAGTCGAGCCGTTCGCAGTTGGACGGTTCTAGTCTTCGTATACTCTTTTTCTTTCGCTTCATCTCAAAAAGTTTATTTTAGAAATGTTGCAGTCAAGGAACGATGGTTCCTTTAACCACCGGAGATTTTTACAAGCACAAGCTAATGATAAATCCGTGAAATGTCCATGAAACGAGAGATTACAAGTTCGTCGTAGGGATTGCAATCCGGAAAATCGGATCCGGTAATCCGGCGGATCCGGCATCATAAGACATCTATCGGATCCGGCACCAATTTGCCGGATCCGGTCACCGGATCAGGTAAATTAAAAAAAAAAATACATGAAATATGAATTTGTTGACAATAAAACCGACTAGTGTACGAGTAAAAGCAGAAAAGTGCCTTCTCAGCCGCTGGTTACATTTGTAGCTCTGTAAGAAGTCGACTGGAAGATGATAAAATTAACACTATTTGTTTTCTAAGATTTTTTCAAAACCAAGTGATTTTTTTATGGTTGTTTTACTTAAAATAATAATTTAAAGTAAGTATGTTAAAAAAAAGAAGTTTATCCACTCATTATTGTGACAATTGTGCCATTTTTGGTGACAGATTTTTGGTGACTGTCATAACTATAAACCTAATTATTGTGATCTCAGTTGATAAGCTTGATTTACATAGTTAGAATTAATATAAGTTACTTATAACGAGCCATCCAAAAAAAAGTCTTCAAAGTTGGACGAGCAAAAAAAGACTTTCTATTTTTAATCTTAAAACCTTATTGAATTGTTAAGGCTGTTACATTATCATTCATTAGTTATTTTACAATTCTGAGAGTTACTTGTCAAATGTTTGACAACAACAAAGTTTCATTTTGAGCTTCAACATAACCGCTATTTCCATCTCTCTCGTTCAGGGCCAGATTTGACGACATTTTTTTATGGATTTATAATGTAATGTAAGTTACATTACAAGATATCATTGATGTTGTTATTTATGAAATCTAGTAAGTGAAACTGAACTTAACCACCCGTCATTTCTAATTATTACTAAACTAATATAACAATTACAATCTAACTAGTTACACTATATCTACTAAATTTTTATTGCTGATTCATACATAAATGTTAATTAATTATAGCAGTGTAAATAAAGTTGATGTCATAAGAAATAAACGTTTTTTTTTTATATATACTTTGTAATACATTCACTTGATCATCTTTTATACAGTTGATTTTGGAATGAAAAAGCAAAATGATTTTGATGAAACCAATACGGCCGGATCCGACCGGATTGAAATTGGTGTCGGATTGCAATCCCTAGTTCGTCGTCATTCGCTATCATAAATTTAGATTACTACTAGTAGTTATTTTGACCAGGATACAAGCCGATACGATCAATCTTCGTTTTCGTCGTCAGATATATCACGCTGATGAGATTCAATAAGATAGAAATCCGGATCTGTGATTTCTGATAGCGGATGACAGTGAACAGGAAATTATTCTCGCTTCATTCTTATGTCAAAATGGAGTATTATTAACCTTCTACGTACACCGTAGGCTACCCATTACCGGAAGTCTATTGACCAATGTTACGAGACCAACTGTAACTCTTAATGACGCCTCTTTAACCTATGTTAAATTTCGGTTTTAAAATATTTTAAGGTAGGTATTTTGCCGTTCATAGAGTTTTAATAGAAAAGTTTGAGACCATGACTACCATGAGAGATTGGTGGTAAATTATTTAAAAATATGGAGCACATATTTAAATTCGTTAACAAAAATAAATCCATGAATCATCGATGTCAATGTCATCTATGAAATAAATTGAGTGATTATGAAGAAAATTATTGAAGAGCAGTGCCACGGATATTAGATCCTTGGCTATTATCAATTGAAACACCAAATTTATAAAAAACGAATTAAAGAATCATCGTTAATTTTAGCTAATTTAATGTTAAAGCTGTGCGGCGTATAATAGAATTTACACTCACAACTTTATTCTGCCTATGAAACTATTGTTCCCAATTTTAAAATAGTTAAAAGGAATTTCATATGTTTTTGTATGCTCAGTTAAAGATGTCTTCAATTTTGGTCATCGATCGTCCACCAATATACCAATTATATACAGGGTGTCTCAGCTTTTAGTTTACAGACTTTATTTGCTCACCCAGGATAGTTAGCAAAAAAAGTATATACAAAAAGTTACTTGAATTCATGAGGCCTATAAAATGACATATTCCGTTTGACATGTGCTAGTGACCTTGAGGTTATGTCAGTGTCAATATCAGTTTTTTAAATACAACACCCTATATTTTTCGACATTTTTGTATTTATCGAACAATTATACACATATTTCATGTAAGATACCCTATACCTATCTTCAACCGTTTTCGAGATTTTCAAAGTCAAACAGCTATTATTTTACTATACAAAGAATTTTCAGTTTGCCTTGTTTGCCAGCTCAATTTGAAAATTTATTAAACTAATTGCTTATAATTACTGAAATATCCCATTGATTGATTAAAATTACTTTTAACAATACCTCTCAATTGTTTCAAAACTGACAAGGCAAACTGAAAAATTCTTTGTGAAATAATAGCTGTTTGACTTTGAAAATCTCGAAAACGGTTGAAGATAGGTATAGGGTATGTTACATGAAATATGTGTAGAATTGTTCGGTAAAATGTCGAAAAATACAGGGTGTTGTATTTAAAAAACTTATATTGACACTGACATAACCTCAATTTCACTACCACATGTCAAACTGAATATGTCATTTTATAGGCCTCATGAATTCAAGTAACTTTTGTATATAATTTTTTTTTGCTAACTATCCTGGGTGAGCAGATAAAGTCTGTAAACTAAAAGCTGAGACACCCAGTAAATATTATTTCGACCTATTCGGCAATTTGGTATTTTGGAAAAAAATACCTTTTTTGTATTTCTAGGAATGTATTGTCATTACGCCACTTGTAATAACATCATTTTCTAAATAGAATACAAGAGTGAATATCTGAATATCAATAATGAAAATACATGTTTAAACGAACTGTATATTTCATTCTTTCAATGATAATGTTGGATTATCTTGATTATCGAATTCTACATTTAATTACATAGGATCACAAAAGTTTTTCCAATGCGCGGAAGTACAAACCCGGTCTCCTCTATATTTTTCGGGTTGCCAAAGTTTTCCGACCTCAGTTTTCCTCGTTTACCGCAAATTTTTTTTTCTAACCTCAAAAAAACACATTTTACCCTGTAGCTTGATTAGACAGGTACACAAAGCCAGAGAAGACCATTCCCTTTTTTACGTTTTTCAACGCGCTAAATGAAATTCCGAGGTCTTGATGCATTTACGACTATCAATTCTTCCCCTAGGAACAAAAATCACTATGAAAAAATGCTAAATCAGCAACCATGTCATACTTGTCGAGGTTGTGATTGTAATGTTACTGAGACGATCTAACAACAACCCCCCAGTCTCAGAAGCGTTCAACCCTACGACACACATACTCAAAACCCCATTAATTCAAAAACCTTAACCTCAAAAAACTGTATGAATTAGTATGAATATGATCCAATCATGACCTTCTAGAAATCTTGAAATGAGGTTATGAAATTTCACAGCTATGGAATTTCGAAGTTAGGTTTTTGAGATTGAATTAAGAGATTGAATGGGTTTGAGATTGAGGTTATGGAATTTTAGAGCGATGCGATTTCGAGTCTATGGGTTTGACAGTCATGATTGGATCAATACCATATTTTCATGCAGTGACATATGTACAAAATCAACCTCCCATGATTCGAGTTTGAAAAGTGAAACAACCTCTTCATCTGCCAGTCCTGGAATTTTTGAGAGAAACAAAAAATACATTAACAATGAATTCGGAGGTTAGCCTCTGAATTTTCCTCGAACCGAACCTTAGGGTCGATGCGAAGACACTCGGTATAGTCAAGTATCCATATTTCGAATACCCGAGAATGGTTATGCGTTAATAGCAAATTCGTGTATAACCTTAAGCAAACACTTGTTGAAAAGCGTCTCGATACGCTAGAGATCAAATAAAGTAAATGAAATACAAATACGCTTTCGTTTAGCCGATGGCATTATTTACATACTTAATGTCTATTCTTTCCATTTTTTATCGGGCTCCAGCAAAGCCTTATGGAGTTTTCATCTCTTTGTTTAAAGACCGAGAGAAAAATGATAGAAGAGTTTATTTAAAACATTGCTTTTTAAAGCAGATAGTAGACAGAGTAAAACCAATATGGTATTAAACGTGTCTAGACTTCCCTTTCTTACTCAGATATTACAAAGTTTAGATCCAATACATCTTTATTCCAATACGTTAGATCCAATACGTTTATTTAACGTAAGTACTTATTGGTTTATCACCGCAAAGAGATTTTTGTAAATTAATTGGTATAGTACTATGCACATGGGCGAAATTCCAGTTTATTCTACCGCGACATTAGGTGCATGTGGTAATAAACAACTTCCGAGTTAAGTTCGGATTCAAATATTAATTATTATAGAAGTATATCAGTTTCTGCAGAACACTTCGTTAGGCGTGCAAGAGATATAATGTGGACACGGTTTCAAGATAAACAGATGGTTAGTGTGGACTATTTATGAAAATTACCAAGTGAGGGCATGAAAGATACAAATTAAAGTAATCGAGAGTTGAAATCGTTTACCGTATTCAGTTTATAGCTGTGGCAATTTGCTGCCTCATGTTTCAAAGTGATATTCTACAAATTGTTTCATTCTTCAGACTTGGATTTTATCTGTTGTCCTTTTTATTATAATTTAAAAATACTGTTTCTTGTCTCAAAAAAATCTTTATCCAGTTTTTATTCTCTAACTTATAATTTGATTCTTGCAGGTAAATTACCTCTTAACTAGTCACATATTTGTAAATAATATTGGAGTCAATGATGAAAACAAAGGAGAAAGTCAATACAGAGAGTAAAACAGTGTACATCTTTATAAAGTGTACGTTTTAAAAAAATTACATCTTTGTAAAGATACATTTCTTGAAAAATGTCGGTTACTAATAGTTGGAATCTCTGATGGTATGAAACATAATTTCCTAAGAATTACTCTTTTTATGACATCAGCAATTCCTTTGGTATTTTATGAAATTAAACTAAACAGTAAATACCAGATCCAATATCACTCTAGAGATACCAAAGATTGTTGTTACTTAACTAATAATATTTTTGGTAGTCCAACTCCTGTGAAACTATATAAAAGATTATATGCAATTCTTCACTAAAATGAATATGTATTTTGAAAATATCCACGCATGTATGAAGCTTGGAAGACCTAAACTATCTAGATCTAAATTAATAATTGTTAACGAAACTTACCAGTAATCTGGTTTATCTGGAAGCTGGTGTTGCTCGGTATCAGACTGTATCTGATGGCAGCGTTGACTCCGCTATCAGCGTCCTTCGCAGACAGTTTCCCCACGAAGGTTCCCCTCCGCAGATTCTCCTCAATGGAAAACTCGTATTGATCCTTGACGAAGACTGGATCGTTGTCGTTGGCGTCCAGCACCTCGACGGTGACCTTCGTCGTGGCGGTTTCGGAGGGCGTTCCATTATCGGAGGCGGCGACAATCAGGTTGTAGTGATCCCTGGTCTCCCGGTCCAGATTCCCGCGCAGGTACAACCAGCCGCTGTTGGGGAATATCCCGAAGATATCCTTGATGTCGGAGTCGTCGGATACGTTGGAGGAGACGAGACGGTAGGTGATGCGCGCGTTGTTCCCTGTGTCTTCGTCTACTGCGGTTAGCTGGAGGATCTGAAAATAATGGTATAGCTATAACTATAATCTCACGACCAAATAATGAAATTAACCATTACAAATCATCGAGTCGAAGTGGAAACTGATGAACGAGTAGGGAGTCACGTGATTATCATGCATAGACAGTATGTTCTTGCATAATAGTTGAGCCATCAGTGATGATATAGGAATTTGTTTTGTATATGGATAATAAAACTTGATCCTTCGTGACAGACATCGAGAAATTCTGAGGCCATATTACGCAAAACATTACGTTTGGAATTACCTCTATGTCTCTTTGTTACTCTCAAAATACTAGAGTTTGTAATCAACTGTTCTTGTTTTTTCTAAAGCAATTATCAAGTTTCGTTCAAAAAATATCAACAATTCAGTTATACTACCAAGCAATTTCTTTTCCATTTTTTTATTAGCATAAATGATGCATAAACTAACTATTCAAGAATGATATGCAAAAACTATTTCTTCGGGGAAAATTCGATAAACAATTTTCAACAAGACGCCTTCGAACGCTCCGAAATGTTTGAAAAGGTGGCGTAAAATATACGATAGATTATTAAATCTCAGAGAAGCCATATTTAATGATATAATAATCGTTAGACTGTCGATATTTCATATATTAAATGCGTTTGAAACATTAAATGCGTTTTTCTCGCAAACACGTTTTTCAAATTGGCGTACACTGTAACTCGCACAATTTTTGTCGGATTCACTTGAAATTTGAACTGTGACTTCTTAGATAAATTATCTAGGGAAGTACAGATTTTTAAGATTGATAAATAATTAATTTTATTATAAACAATTTAAGGTCGATTTTTAGCAAAAAAAATGAGAAAAAATCCAAACTGACGAAATATTTGCGAATTTTCTCGAAAAAATGTTATAATGGTGGGTACTTCCCTAGAAAAACTAGTGTAGATTAACCACTTTTTTTTTGCTCTAGCTGGTGTTCGGAGACTCCTTGGTGTACGCCGATTCACTCCTCGGAAAAAAACAACACATGTTCACGTTACCAAGTGCCAAGACGCCGTATTGTATAGTAAATTTAAAAAAATGTATACCTCAAAACATGTACAATAAAGTCTCAAAATTTCATTTTGATCCATTGAATGGTTTTCAAGACAAAAAATTCCAAAAAATGGTTCATTTTTCAGTGCACCTTGGTAGTATAACCCCATCGACTTGGTCTGTCCTCACATTGAAGAACATTATGTGCATCTCGGTGTTATCCTCGCTGGTATATTTAAGCATTTATAAAATAATTTACGTCTTAATGAACCTCGCACGGGCCCGGATCGCGCCCAGTTAAAGATCATTAATAATTGAATTGATAATCGTCGTGGAAGTTCGCCAGCTACCGAAATAATTCTAAAATATCGTTATGCATCCACCTCTTCGGGTAATAAATAATTAACACATAAAGTACATAATAAAAATGTATATTTCATGAGTATTAAAATGCTAATAGGCTTAACGGCATATCGGCCGGGGTTAAACCCCAACATATCACTGTCAAAACACAAAACAGGATCGTTATCAAAAATAAAAGGCGCGGGGACGGCAGGACACATCGCCAGAGAACACTGACCTACCGCTCGGTGTGCTTTCTGACTTGCCCTGCCACGCGATTGCTAACACAGAGCTGCGAGGTATGAGGTGAAGAATGAAACAGACCAGAAACCATTTATTGCGTAATTTTCAATGCCGAATCCGAATCCATGCTGGACGTTGTTACAATTCCGAGATATTCTAATCTGAAAATGCGAAAACGGTGTCTCTACAGTTTTCCAAGGAATCGCAGGGTCGTAACAGCATTTAGAATAGTCCCATCATTAAGTTTATACAATCGCCTTTTTAATCAGCCAAAACCAATCCTTTCAATGGGATACAAAATTTTCAATTTTAAGCTTTCGACAAAAATTGCTGTTTCGAGCCAGTGTTGCCAGATGAAGTGCAGAGAGAATCGTCTAACTCGGCTACCGAAAATCGTGTAAATTCGTGTAAAGTTGTAAAAATGTTAAATGTTATTTCGGAAATACATAAGAATACTTTAGTAGAAATATACTGTAAAGATCTTTTTGATAGAAGTAGAACCATTTTCCCCCAAATCTATATAATGTTTTTGTAAAAACAGGTAGAGATTCCCTCTTCTGTATGAGTTACAGTAAGACCTCATATTTGGACATTTGGAAGAATACATTTTGCTGATATTACACTCAGTATCAGCAAAATGTATTCTTCATATACCAAAAACTGACATTGCGACTGTCTCATCAATATCGAGACAATGGGTGTTATTTTATCCATCATTTAACGCAATAACTAGAAACCTAACAGAACCACCTCACTTTTATCATAATTTTAAGTGTAATAATAAAATGATCATGATATTTTCAATTTCAGTAGGGGAGAGGGGGTAGATTATATAAACTAAAGTATACTGATATTTCAGATAAAACAAGCACATCAAATAAGAAAGACCTAGTGCATTATTTTAAGTATACATATATCGGTACATAAGCTAAAAGTCAATAAACGGTTTATATACTATTGACGATGAAGGGGTGACTGTTTTAATGAAGCGGTGCATTTGTTCAATATCGAAAACAGTTGATGACGCTGTGAGACTGGATCATGAAGATGTAGGTATCGAGTGTTTGACGTGCGAATAATGCGGTCGGTTGCATTAAGACTCTTAAGACGATGTAAAAAAAAAAGTCCAGACCGACGTCGCATTAAGTATTGCTTTGTTAATCCAAAAACTCAACAAACAGGAGTATGTAAATAAAATCGGATTGGAGTGTATTTACATATTAATTTGTGACGGCAAATATTCCAGTGGTAGCTCTTTGTTTTTTTTTTTGCAGACGCTTATGAAAAACTCAAAATTCTCCGTTCAGTTAAAATATTCACTTCCTCTCACCTCATCACATTAGAAATAATGCACTACCTAAACAGAATATTAGTAAAAAAGAATATTATTCTGTTTACTTTGTTCTGTTTTATTTTCGGAATGTCTTATTTAAAATAAAGGTAATCTAGACACCGATATTTACTGGGATATAAAAACCTGATTAATGAGCATTTAGTATATCCAGAAATACTTATTTTTATGTTAGAAATATTGAAAATAATTTTAAAATCTATGTTGGACAGGACGTAATGCCAAGCTTAAATCTTATCTTGTAAACTAATGTCAAATGTCGTTTTGGTAGTGGAAAACAATTTTTTTTTCAAAATTTTTCTATTCATCATAGAGGACTGTGATATTACTCTAAGTTTTCAAAAATTATTAATTAATATCTGATATTATCCATAAAACATAATCTTAAATATATACTATATTTCCATTTTATTTTAGATCAAATTGATTCAAATCAGCTTTTTACCTGGGTTTTTAAGGAAAACTCATTTAGTTTAAGTGGAACATCTAGTGGGCCATTATTATTTTAAATTGTTCGTAAATAAGAATTTAAACGTTGTATAAAAACTCTTCATCACCCTTGAAGTAAATGTAGAATATTTAATGAAATTTTAGAAAAACAAAAATGTTTGAAAAAACAATTTGCATCACCAAAATGAGATTTGACACTTGCGCTTTCGTGTACTCTGATGCGTAGAATTCAAATATGTAAAAATATAGAGGGGATCCCATTTTGAAAAACTCGATTTAGTTACATAAGTCATATACGTCTGCCACCTTGGATTTATTCGTGGCATAGCTAGAAATTAATTCTAGTATAAACTTTTATTTTTATAAACTATTAATTTTCAAGTAATAAGCTTGGGCCAACTTCCTGAGTTACCCGGTATACATATAAAAGCCACATACTCTTTACTCATACTACTGACTCATCTCGACCAGAACTGTAAAGCCTAAAATTTAAATTAAAATTTGGTACCTACGTGTTTCTCTTGGTATGTAAGTACTCGCTAACACATTATTTTTTGAAATTCAATCCCCAAAGGTGTGAAAACTGCGGTAGAAGATGTTGTGGGTAGTAGGAGAGTGTGACTGAGTTATCCACTGATCTTCTGGCAGCGGGGGAGTCCCGCTAGCAGATTGGGAGATACATACACCCTAGGAAATTGCACCTTTACATATTGGCGATGCATGTGTAGAAGAGAATAAGTTAAAAGACACCAGTAAGGACAGACAAAGACAGTTATATGCAACAGTGTTTCACGCTTGTGCACGTATTAGAAACGAATGAGACCTGCGCGTAATAGAAAGTGGAGAGAGGTATTTGACACGGCCTATCACCTACCGCCTATCGCCGAATTTTTGTGGGACTCAGTACTTTTTTGCAGCTATGGGGGTGTACATCGACTTAGCTGTATGAAACGAAATTCTTACGTAATTTTGACTTTTACACTTATCCCATACACTTAAAAGAAGTGTACGAACATAATTGTATTTATTTTCACACTTTTGTATTCCTTAACTAATCGGTTTGCAAGAAAACAAAATTGAAGTTCTATAAAAAATAAAAATACAAATCAACCCGGTTATAAGACGAAAGAAAGAAAAAAATGCCTATTGAATAAGTGGTTCAAAAATGTCGCCCCTTTGTGCTTCGTTTTTCGCTTTTTACCGTAGGTACAGGCCGATTTTCAAATGAAAATGCAAATCGAAATGAAAATTCAAATGAAATACCACTTAATTTTTTGCACTTTTTCCTCCTTAGTGTATACCATCATCGTTATTGTTATTATAGTAAAAACGTTTATTTAATTACGATATGAATATTTTATTTACGCAGACACGGCTAAACTGATTCCTTATTTCGGTTATTGTTCTTCAATTCACACGTACGCATTATAATTTATGAGCGGGGCGTCCCGCCTACATAATTTTATTGCTACCCTATAACGAAAGACAGAGAATAATGCTCATAAAAGTTTTAAAATGACATCAGTCTGTCAAATATGGATATAATATTTATCTGTCGGTTCCCTTTACTTGAAGAGATTATTCTTTTTTATCTTTTAATGCTCGGCTTTGAAACCTTGTATATGTTAGAACGTGGACGTGTATGTGTAGGTACGTCTATCGTAGGTTAGGTGGAAGAACACCAATAAGGGTGGATATCGCCGAAGAGACATTGAAATAATAAAAAAAATACTTACTTGTGAATTAACTGGCAGCGATTCCAAGACGCTCAGCGAGTATTCGTTCCTCTCGAACATCGGTGGGTTGTCGTTGACGTCCTGCACCTCGACCAGCACCGTCAAGTTGGCGGAGAGCGGCGGCACGCCCGTGTCCATCGCCGTGATGATGAGGCTGTGTCGGTGTGCTGTTTCGTAGTCCAGGCGCCTCGTCAGCGTGAGGTGGCCGAGCCGCGGGTCGATCCGGAAGAGGGCGCCGCCGCCGCCGTTGCTGGCGATCCGGTAGCGCACCACGCCGTTGGCGCCGGAGTCCCTGTCCTTGGCGTGAGCGGCGTACAGGGGCACGCCCACCTCCACGTTCTCCGGAACGGAGATGCGCACCGTGTTCGACTCGAACTCGGGAGGGTTGTCGTTCACGTCCTCCACCTCGATGTTGACCTGAAGAGGGATTGACATGAGTGAGAATTGCTGTGTTTACAACTAAAATTTTCTTAGGTGTTTTCCACAACACCAAGAAACTTTTATTTAAACGCAGTTAACTCTTGAGGATGTTAAGATGATTGGCAAAATGTAAGCGATGAGAAAAAGGGTAGGGTTTTTGTGTGTTTAAACGCGTGTAAAGTTCCTCTCTAAAGTAATATTTTCATTTACAAACTTTTTTATATTTTGTAATTTGAGTTCTTCTTGTGTTAACGGTATCTAAAACTGGATATGCCTCACATCTACAAGTTGAAACATGATCAATTAGTCTTATAAATTTACATATAATAAGGTAAGGGATATATCATATACTTACACCAGACATCGGCCAGTTTTGAAAAAGGACAAACAGGAGTGAGACGACAGATAAGAAGCAACCGCATACGCATCGAGGATAGTGAGGGAATAAGCCTGGATTCACATTGGATGCAAAAACATGCGAATGTCCGTTACCGCGCCAAAACGCACTAATGATAGTAATGATCCAACCTACTAACGTAAATACTCTCACACTATTGGCTAGTTGATTTGTGCGCATGCGAGCATATATTTTCACGCATCTGAATAATCCGCACGTTGCCGCATCCAGTGTGCGCCCGGGTTAAGACGGGTCCTTTTATCGTGCTACGCTAGTCGTTAGAACGATAAGTGTAGAATTTGTCCTTTTTTCACAACCGGCTGATGTCGGCTGTACACTGAGGCCTAACAATACGTCACAAAAGCCCCTATTCAATAAGATTATCGTTCCTCATAACCACACCTACTCCCTATGTTCTCTTCTAACTTACTCCCCATGTAATCTGCTAACGCATATTGTATGTGCAGAATATGACACGCTGTAGTCTACATCTCTAGGCGATTATGTTTTATTAAATTACCAATATAAATAAAATAATAAATACCTTGTGTTATTATTTATACCTAATACTTAAAGAGAAACAGTAAAATAAAAAAGGATGTTATCTCAGCACTAAACATTAATTTGTAGAGCAGAAGTATCACATGTTACGTTGAACGGACTAATTATCACTTAAACTTTGCATTTTTACTAGAATGACCATAGATATGTTAAAAAATATGTTTTTAACAGTTTTTTATATATGTGTGTAAACTGTACATAAAAACTCTTACCCCTAAACCTAAAATTTAGGAAAGGAAGAAAGAAGAAAGCTTGTGGAACTATAATATTGGATAAATATCAATTAAACAAATATTTTTCCTGAACAATATCATTTTTAAAACGCTTATAATAGCTGATGCTGACCTCTATGGTATATTTTATGCATATATAACAAATCTTACAATTCAATTTTCACCCGCTTCTGATTATCCTCCCGTTTTGAAGTTTTGTACACTTATTCTCTACTATGACAATGCAATATTATCATATTTAGTATCCAACAGAAACGCTTTAAATTTAGTTATTTAAAAACCTTGTTCGTTATTCATTTTCAAAGGTGTTACTAGACAGCCCGAATAGTCGAGCGGTAACTTGTAAGCCTCCGAATCCAAGAGTACCGGGTTCAAGTTCACGCTAAACCAAGTCGTTTTTTTTTTGGTTTAAATATACTTAGTAATGTAATAAAATATATTTTTAAAAAAATTTGCTTTGTAAGGCGTGCTTTTTAAAAATAATGTTTTTTTAGTTAGGTTACGTTTGTTCTGTAACAATCAAATACAGTTTGAAAATGTAACCCATAAGGATTCTCGAACATATTGTTATTTTATCCTGACACAAAATAGTAACGATATTGAAGAAGTCAGATCCAATTTTCAATTTCCTTAGAGGCAAACCGATTTACTGAAGCAAAATATAAACTGGTCGTATATCCAACTTGAGCAGAATGGAGGGCTCAAAACAGAGACAAATTATATTCGTATTATCATGATTTGTTCTATATAAAAAAAAAATATTTGACATGTATAATTTGTTACATAAACTTATAATAACATGTAACGTTTATTTTTTCCGTATTTTCTTTTGTGTCATGTGCCACCTTAATTTTTACATTTTATAAATCTAACAGTTTGTCTCTCGCCGTAAATTTAGAACGTTGTGTTGGGTAAACAAGAAGTAGTTCTAGATCCTAACAGATAACCCAACTAATAAATACCGGCCTTTTGTTATTCAGTCAACCTGCCAGAAAACATAATTTTCAGTTTCGGAATGGGACGTATTAATTAAAATATTCTGCGAGTTGCTTTCACTAACGCTTAAACGTGCCCAACCGCTTGCTAATAAGGACAATATTCACGTAATAACCTGCCTTATAAGGAAAAATATAATCAGTGCGGTCATAACAAAGCCGAAATAAAGTAAAGGTGGGCAAAATCGATCGCTATACATCACATGTGGGATGGCCCGTTCTCAAAAATAATTGGAATCCCATGTTTAATTAAATTAGTAAATTAATGCGTTTTACTTTTATTAACAAATTAAATTAAAACAGCATGTCAACAAAAAGAAAATAATAAAACGTAAGATTTGCTGTACGATATAAGGATTATGCTGCTTATGGTGCTTATGCACCACGTGGTAAGTGCATCTAATAGTTTTTCAATTTACATTTATTTATATCGTCGTAATATGCAATGTTATGATTAAGTAACGTTTGTCCGGATCGTCTCGTGGTAGCTAGATTAAATAATTCAGTATTGAGTTGTATGCGTAAGCGTACACTCTCGGACGGATTATTATATGCACGTCAATTATGCACCTTTTTTAGTTTTTCGAAATTACATTACATTGAAACAGTAAGTACTTCAGTATGAAGTGAATTTAATAAGTTTGGATTCCGGTAATTTTAAAATATACACAAAATGTAATCATATTAAACTCCAGTTACGTGTTTGTTTGAGTGTTTGACCTCTGTCGGCCGAATCCATTGATCTTAATGCTGTCTGATAAATAGGTGTGAGGTACCACAACTCGCTTTCACCCCCTGACAACCCAAGCACTCCTCCAAACCACACCTACATAGACTATCCACCCACCCTCTCTGGTTTGGCCCTTGTAGAAGGATGCGTGGAATGTCGAATTCATGTCACGGCATTACTTGAAGGCTCAAGCTTGAAGTTGACAGGACCCACTGAATGGCCGATTGAACGCCAAATGTGATATTCCATCTTCAACCCATCCCCCTGAAAATTTGCCGCGCTGAGGGGTTGTAAGTAGGTCTTTATGTGTGAGGTGACTCTAAAAGTCTCCCTGAGGATGCTTGAACCCTTTTCAGCCCAACTCGAATCGTTTATCTCCTTCAAATCCTCTTTTGCATCCCATCGTCCATTTTTTTCGACTCCCTTTTCGACTTTCAGGAATTTTCAGTGGTCAAAAAAAAGAAGGTGATGAAAAAGAGAAGATTTGAAGGAGGCAGTTTATATGAGACGAACAAAAATTGTGTATTTTCCTGGCGAGAAAATAAACCGAGGCTCTTGTTTATTACTGTCCGTCGTCAGATAAATATATCGCACTGATGAGACCCAATAAGGTCGAAATCCAGATCTATGATTTCTGATGACGTATAACAGTGAAAGGGAATTGTCCTCATTACATATTTATCCTTGACAGTTCTAAAACTGTTAAATGCCAGATCTCAAGACAACAATTTCAGGCCTGAACTGTCAAAGACAAAAGATGTACGATTTAATTGGCAAAGCCTACTATGAGGTCAAATTTTGTAAACGTCCGTTATGTAAATACGAATAATGACGCTGACGGTAATCCAAACTGTATCCGGTTCAAATAACAGAAAAAACTGCGATGGTCACGTTGTTCGATATTTTGTGGAGTTAATGAGCTGTGCACCGCGTTTTAGTATTACACGATCGCCGTTTGGCGTGGTACTACTATTCGTGAACTAATAGGTCGACGTATCTAACGCCCATTTGCATGGCAATGTACGAATTACTTCCGCGTTTCGAAACATTTAGGATTGTATCGTTAACGCCTATCTAATGAATCCGGATAGTTAATCTGAGCGTAATTAGGGTGCTCGATTGAACTTGGAAATTGAGTCGTTCAGCTTATTGCCGAGTAAAAAATTGTTTACAAGGTTGTGTTTTTCGAGTGAACAAAAACACGTTTACAAAGTGTTCACTACAAGCTGCATTATCAGGTTATGCCAACACTGATAATTGCAAGCAAATACCGTACCATTTTACGAGATTTTTTTAGTAATTTTTCAATATCATTTTATTTCAGGAATTATTTCCGTATTAATTATTATGTTATTAAATAATAAGTTCATTACTATTACGAATTATTCATTAATCAACTGTAATTAGATCAATTTAGATTTTTCGCTAATCTGTTCAATAAACATGTTCTCTATATAAATATGTTCAATACAATAAATATGTTCAATAAATATGTTCTCTAATGTCGTCATATTTAAGGTGATGATTTCTTTACTTTTTTCAAACTTATACTACGGTTAATAACTAAACATTATTTTTTAAGGAATGGACCAATGGAGAGACCAATATCTAATCATGAGATATATTATATTTGGCATGAGATATATTATAATTTTGTGAAGGAGAGTTATCTGTAGAGTACGGAAATGTGTGCGGTAACTCATGGCTCGGCACTATAAAACTCTATGATAAGGAAAGTATAAACCGTATTTTTTAAGCGGCTTGTACATTACATACGCATGAATTTCTTTCCCGTGCTACATATGGTATTGACCCTTTCCGAAAACGCTCCAGACCCCGCGTATGCGCAGTGGTACGCCATCCCGCCGCAGGAACGCGGTATACTCTTACGCAGTTTTACACGCGGACAATAGTAATTCTTGAATATCTAATACTTTTTTTGTAAAGGAAATAAAAATGTACCCAACTGATTTTTTTTCATGAACCCTTAGTTCGTTATATTAAATTGGCCGTTTTGAATTTTAAATTGCGTCTTGGAATGAATCAATTTCAACTACTTATAAATGGTCAAAACAATTTTCGATATGTTTCACTAGCCGGTTCGTTCGAAAAAGAGACACTAGAGAAAAAAGGAGAAATACAATCGAACACAGAAAATAAAGTCGTATATTCCTATCGGATAAGATTGACGTTTTGTGAATTCGAACTCAAAATAAGATGCATTCAAATTAATAAAAACAGTTTTTTTTTTACTTTTATAAAATCTCATACGAATAAAATTTAGTTTGAGATACCCTTTGTCTATAACTTTTGAGTATTCTGCCCCTCTTACATCGACGTCCAAGTGTTCTTTGTCTAAAGTAAGAGCTCATGAAGGACACCTCGACCTGAAGTGAGTGTCTCTGTCAAAATTATGTCGCAGTACTATAGTAGGATATTTGATTGTTAAGTAGGTTTCTGGGTAAAACAAGATTTTAAAATTAGAACGTTATCAAAATATATATATGAGTTACACGAACATAACCGGGATTGGGATTACTATAGATAAATGCAACTAAACCAACATTATAAAACAATAGGTACAATTTATAAGTAAGTAATGCACTCAAATTACCCATAAGTCGTGGCAAAATGGAAAGTTTTCCAAAGGCAGGAAAAAAACATGATAGTGGACAGTTTGCCAAGAGCTATAAAGGTACGTGCACACTGGAGCAACATTCAGCAACTTGTCGCCACTTATACTGTAAAAAGTTGTCGAAAGTTTATAATTCATTGTCAATTCAAGTCATTGCGACTTGGAGAAAAACTTATTAATGACTTATTAAAAAATTTTTGACACTCTGGTCAGTCCCTGAAAATTATTTATAAAACACTTCACCCGCGACGGACGCTGTACTGACATTTTTACAAACTATCATTTCGTGCACACGAATGATGCATCGACCAACGCATTTTAATTAATACTAACAAGAAGTGTAAATTATGTTCACATTCGCGACTACCATGCTCTACCTTGGGAAGAGTGGGGCGTACAACAAGGCAGACGGGTTATATTCCGGAATATAATGGCTTTATTGGATTGACCTACTATGTGATATATTCAGGAGTTGATGATGTACTTTGTTAATGTGGCATATATAACAATATTCCAGCCGCGTTAGGACCGGATCTGGAATCTATTATTAAGTGGTCTATATTTTCCATATTATCCAAGTGGTCTATATTTTCAACTAACAATAAGACATTTTTTTGCGTCTCTTATTTTTTACTTTCCAGACTTACCTGTGTGTGACCATATACAGGAGGATCGTCACTCGTTGCCTGTATATTCAGAAGGACGTTGGCCTTCGTCTCGTGGTCTAGGGCAGAGGCGGTCCTGATAGCACCGGTCACCGGATCTATTTTGAAAAACCCGTCAGGATCGCCGGAGTATATCGAGTACCGGATGATGCTTCTTCCGCCTGAAACCAATAGATATTTAGAAAAAGAAATCCTCTCGACCCCGATAATCACAGTCTAGCCATAATTGATATCCGCCTGAAAAGGATATTAATTATTCGAAATAATTACACCTTATCCTTCTAAAAATGGATTCTCTAGTCGGAGAAGAGCTGAAAAACCGCTCGCAATTACGCGCGAGTTTCTGTGATGCGGCCGTAATCTAGTAATTATCGTATGTGCGCTAGATGGCAGCAGTGACGTATTCAGGTTAGAAATAAAACGAATGAATGAAAAAATAAGACTTTTAGATTAGACGTTCAATAGAATGTATCATTATTTTAAAGTTTGCAAAAGCTGCAGAACATGTATATTTGGGACTTTCTTTCGGTGTCGCCGAAAATTGCACTAAATACAGCTTTTTAAATGGGACACTCTGTATATTTTTACATATTTGAATTCTACTCTCAAGTCAAGAAGAAGTGACAAATCTCGTTTTAGTGGTGGTAGTTCAATTTTGTTTTCCTTATGGACGCGTACAATCCAAATATGCAAAAATATACAGGGGGTACCATTTAAAAAAACAGGATTTCGTGCCATTTTCGGCGAAACCGAAAGTCGGCCATCTTGGATTTTTCCGTCACTTGATCAGAAAATTATTTCTAATGTAAACTCCCCAAATTAAAAAAAAATCCGTTAATTAGTTTTCAAGATATATACTTATACATACATTACGTATGTAACAAATCCTGCAACTCTATTTTCATCCACTTCTGATTGTCCGTTCAACTCCACAGTGGACTGAGTCAACTCGTTTTTTTTTTGTTTTAAATATACTTAGACAGTGGCGTAGGAGTGGAATAAAAATAAAAAAAAACAAATAAATGAAAAAAATAAATAAAAACCATTTAAAAAAAAACTTCACACGCTTTCTATAAAATTTAACTTTTACATGCACTAAACTGGATACAACGAGTGTTTAATTTCAGTATTTGTGTAATGAACTAATAAATTCTTGGTTTTATGTGGCTAAAGATTAAAGTGTGGGAGCGTTCATCGACAGTGATTATGATATTTTTTCAATTGGCGACTGGACAATTTAATCTTTAATGAGATAAAATCAAGAACTTATGAGATGACTATACAAACATTGAAATACACTTATTTTATCCTCTTTAGTGCTTATAACAGTTTATTTGAGTATTTTATTTTAAAAGGTCTATTTGTTAAAATGTGTTTTTTAAGTTTTTCTTTTTATTTCTGACACAGAAATTTGGTTAATTTACATATTTAATAATACCGCATCGTTTTACTATCCTAACATGATTCTGACAACAGGATTACAGAAATTTATCTTTTAGTACTTCGCTAACGACTTCCTGTAGTAAAAAATTTTTGCCATTTACAAGTCGAGTCCATTAGCGTTTAAAGAAAGCCGCATATTCTCATGCTCGTTTTATGTCGATCTTGTAAAAATCTACTAGCCGTAAAATTAGTTAACGTCCTAAATCTAATTTCAAGTTGAAGAGCTAGATTTTATTCTGCTATTAAGCCTACTATGCTTTTCAAACTAATAGAGTCTTCACTTGACTTTTTTTTATGTACTTACAAAACTGCTGGACCAAATTAAACCATTAATTTTTCGCACCTGATTACTTTTTTAAAATAAAATTTGAATTTCGTTGAAAAATAAGTGTGACAGTCTATTAAAAAATTCCATACATCTCTGCTGGACCCTGTATACTGAAATATAAATAGTGGAAAGATGACGGATGCAACCTTATTTGCGGGGGAAGCTGGGAATTGTAAAGACACGCTGGATGCGTATCGTTGTTGCCACATTTCTAGAATTAGTGTAGATACCCAGAATAAACAGTGTAAATCTTCTTTGTAGACTTTAAGCGTTTGTTATATCATTGTATTGAAGACCTCCATTCAAGATATGTGACTAAGCTACTTTTATTTTTAATAGAAACGTTTGTATTGTAAAAAAAAGATTTAGATTGTATAAATCACACTGTGAAGTAAATATATACTTTAGTTAGTACCATAGCTACTTCACGCAGTGAAGTACACATATATTTCTATCAATGGTCCGACTTTGGATCAAATATATTTTTATTTTATGAAGTTATGAGTAGTTAAACTTTAAAGTATCGGCAAATAATGGAAAAAATAGTACACTTTCGAACATAATTCATATTTCGACAAAGGGATAAATTATAAAAAGTAATGCAAAATCCTCTAATGTTTTCAAAATGTATTAGGATCCTTATCAGTTTTTTCTCAATTTGCATTGAAAGTGAGGATATTCAATACATTCGAAACGCATAGTAGTTGAATTTTTATCGATAACCCAAAGTAGGTGGGCATGACCTTTATTTTGTTTAATTGCCCAGGCCCATCCGCACACATAAATTCGCCGACGTCGATTCCGCCAGTCTTTAATTAGCTCGTATTTTAAGGACACACAAAAGTCCAACCCCTATTCAAATGAACTCAGTAGTAAATTTCAGCGAAAAAAAAAAAGGAGAACAGAAATAAAAACAAAACGCGTCGCGAACTTTTTTTCCCGAGGAGGTTAGGCACTAATTAAATTCAATAAGGCCGGTAATAAATAGCATGTTAGTTTTTGTTTGGCCGGGAATTGTATGGGTTCTTATTAGCATTTAGGCAAACGAGTCCCGGCCACCGATTGTGACAGAAGAAAGAAGGGCATCGGAAAGAAACGGAAAGGGGGCAATTATTTCTCGAGGGATGTATGAGCGCGTCTCCTCTGTTAGCAGACGACATTTCGGGAGTATGCTAAGTGAAAAGTGGCCATTGTATTCGAGAGGCCTTGCGTCCGCTAACTTGCCCGATTCGGTTTTAATGCCATTCGCCGCTCTAAACAAACCAGCGGACCCCAAAATGTTCCCGCACTGAGAGCGGGACCAATTTTTATATCTGCATTTACAGCTTTAACCCTTAGTGCATTTTTGCGCAAACTTCTTTCACTGAAATTTAGTTCATATTATAACCGATATGTTACAGAGACTGTCGACATTTTTACTAAGCCTCAAAAAAGTGGCTTGGCCGGTACTCTAAGGGTTAATCATCTAGTTGCGATCCATTTCGGTTCGACTCTAATTTGTTTCAATCGTCTCTTAATCATGCCAATATGGTAGGTGAAATGTGCGCGTTGAAAGCAACTATAGTATTCGTAAAAAAATATATCTTCTGTCCTTGTTGCCTACAAAATATACCCAGGTCTATAAATTGAATGTTAATTTACTCTAAATATTTACGCCTAACTTTTTTATTGTTGCAACTAGTTTCAGAACTATTAAAATTCCATCTTCAGGCAAGGCTACAATTTGTATGAACGAGGGTACAAAACTTTTTGTTCGAGAAGTACATATAATATGTTTATGTAAATTAAAATAAAAATTAAATTAAAATAAAAACTTACAGTAGATATATTATATAAATTACATAAATTAAAATTTCCATAACTTTAACAGATCGTGAGATTTAGGAAAAGTAAAAAGTAAAAAAGACCTGATTTATGTCTTGGTAGAAAATTATTGGGGTGGAGGACCGCACAAAGTAGACATGTTCATATTTTTTTTTCAAATGCCGACGTTTCGACGTTTTATTGACGTCTTTTTCAAGGCTCTTTAAGTCCAACAACTTGCACAATATGCTTTTTGATAATTTTGATCTAAGTACACATGGTCTCGGGTGCATACATTCATAAATAATTATTTATACTAATAGTAATAACCTTGAAAAAAGCCGTCAATAAAACGTCGAAACGCCGGCATTTAAAAAAAATATAAACCTGTTTACTTTATGTTGTTCTCCACCCCAATAATTATCTACTAAGTAAAACACTGTGTTTCTTTGGTTATTAAGAAAAAAAATATTTCCACGCACGCCATTTATAAGATTTTGTGGTGAGGCAGATGCTGTCTGAATTGTTTTTTCAAATTACACTTCTAATTTATTATTATTTAACTATCTCAGAATTGTTCATGGAATTTTAAAAACTGAAACTGAAGAACCGATTTTAACCCATCATGTTAACGGGTGTGTTCTGATTGCTCTTGAATCAGAAAACCAGGAAATTTGGAAAATGTATTTTTAAAACAATAGGCAAACATTTTTGTTAAATTATGTGTTAAGTAGGCACTAAACACTAATACGAATTTAAATCTTGAAATTCGAATATTGACGATAACTTTTTGTCTAGAACATGTTTACATCCTTTTTGTTTTCAGTTTTCTTTTGTTTTGTTTTAATTGACATTTCATTCAGTAATAGCCAAATCACAATTTTACTCGTATTACCGCAAATGTCAAGGTCGGATTGTTCCGGTGATTTTAATATACTTATATTTCAATAAACAGGAGTACTGTTAATAGAAAAATCGTTTGAAGTAAAAAAACGAATACTGTTTTTGCCAAATGTTTACAAGGGAACAGTTGCTTATAAATACTTTGTTATTTGCAGTCTACTACTAGGCCAATATAGTCTACAATTTTTGGAAAAAAAACATACCTACACCAATACATAGTCTTTTATCATCATTTAATTGGGTTGTTAAAAAAGTCGGTATCTCAAGGTAACATTTAAATGTTACCTTAAGATACCAAAGTTAATGCTAAGCGCCATTAATCACGCTTAGCATTGCGATTGCATTATTTTATTTATTGCATTATTATACAGAAATACGAGTATATGTATTTTTTCGTTAAACAGTAAAATATGTACACTCAACATCCACACATCCGAACTTTTCCGTTCCGCAAACTTCCACATTTCCGAACTCTCGTCATCTCGGGATAACCGAACTGCCGGCGCATGCGCAAAGGGTTTTTCTGACTCATTCTAGTACTTTTCTTTGTTTTTCGAAGTTTTTATGCAAATGTAATACATACATACATGTGTACATGTTAATAAAATAATGTTTTTTTAAACAAAAAAAAATGTCAGGTGCAAGGGAGAGTGATGCAGGTAATTATTTTGTAATTCAAAGTAATGGTTTGTTTTATTGAACATTTTGTTGACGTAACCTATAATGATTAAAAACTGAAATGAAAAATGATGAGAAAATATGTATTTTTAAGAAAACCGTGATACAAAACAAACATTATTGTACTGTTTATTTGCAAAGAAAAGAGCCTGCTAAGAGGATAACCTTGGAGCAAAAGCTGGATCTGATAAATCACGCAAAAAATGGTGTTAAAAATGTTGATTTATGTAAGATGTACAATATTTATAAATCGTCAGTGGCAGAAATTTACTTGTCGGAAGTTGAAAAAAGACGAAAATTGAGTGGACGGATTGACACAAAAAAAGTGCACCGGTACTTACGATACGCCATTTGAGATAAGTGTTTTCCACTGGTTTGTACAAAGAAGAACTCTTGTAGAACCTGTCTCAGATGTGCTGCTGAGGGAGGGCGATTTCCTCTTTGCTGAATTCTGTGACAATCGAAATGTTTGATAACAATCGCATTATTGTGTAAATTTTTTTTCTCATTTCAAATTTCGCGGTTTTTCGTCGTCAACCAATCAGCGATAAGTTCGGTTGTGTGGAAGTACAAGTTCGGAAATATCGTGAGAAAAAAGTTCGGAAATACCGTGAGTTCGGAAATTTGAAGTTCGGATATGTGGATGTTGAGTGTATATTTATCACCATCTCCAGACGAATTCATTTAAATGATTTACTTTTACAAAAAATAAAGGGTAGCAATCACACACGATAGAAATCCCTGGGGATCTATATTGCGATTATTTTGTTTGACTTTTAGTTCCAAATTTTTAAACACATAACAGGTGATGCTGTAAGAAACGACTCTCTCTTAACCGCTCATGAAATAATGTCGACAGACACGAACCCGCCGTTTGGGAACCACCTTTTGGAGATCGCAGATCGTCACGTCAAAGACGTGAAATTTATAGCTTTGGTGAAAAGTTGGTTTGCTGTTTGAAACCCCCAAAACCTTACCAGACGGGTCGACAGCGCCTCTATGAGGAGAGCTCGGAGGGGGAGGGGGGGCACTTGAGTACTTGACAAGCGGCAAGTCACTTTTAAAAGCGACGCAGTTACAGGACAGCCATGCATTGCTGCAGACTACCAAATAAAATACACCGTTCTTCATTTAATGATATTTTATGTATTTCCGAAGATTGTCTGCCGTGCCCATAAATGGGCAAAGGGGCGGTCAATACCGATCGGATCTCAATGAAAATTATTATTAAAACATGTTTGGTGTTGCATTTTAATGAGTTAGATGATAATGATGTTCTGATTCAAATATGATCTGTTCTCAACAAAACTGTTTACTGAAAAATAATTGGTGTTTCATGTGGTGTATTTTTATATGCTGTAAATTTGATGGCGTCATACGAAGATGATCATCCATAATGATATAATGTTTTTAAATACCAAACAAAGTTATACTGAGGAATTTGGAACTGCGTTTCTATTAGAATATTCATTTTGACTTCATCGGGACTTAAGAATGTTTCTTATATTTTATTTTGTCATACTATATAATCAGAAGTAAATATATTCAGAGTACTTTTTTGACTAGAACAAATTGCTGCAGAATGTGGAAGATATACGAATTCACACTTTTCCACTTAAACTGAAACATTTGTTTTCACTCGACGCGCGTTTCGCCAACCATGTTGATATTTTCAGGGGATGAATAAATTGAAAAACAGTTTTAATCACTTCCTGATGATGCCGCCATGGTTGGCGAAACCTACGTTGATTGCAAAAAAGTATTTCGGTTTAAAGGACGTATTCAAGGGTTAACAAGCTTATAATTTGGTCATAAATCTTTAAAATCAGTTAATTTAAAATAATATGTCGGCTTCATAATAAGTCCAGAAACTATAAATATTGGTTTTCGATTTTATAAGTTAGATTTTGTTTCAGTAGATATGCTTTATTCCGTAAGAATACAAAAACGTCTTTAACAAACTGCAATCCAGATAAAACCGAAGAATAAAAAGCGTGTAATGCTACAAACAGAACCCAACAGAACCCTTTGTCATTAACGTTTAACAAAACATAACTAGCAAATATTTGAGGATTGTAATTCACTAAAACAACATTTTTTCATACGTCGGTATTCATGGTACGTAAATCGACAGATTTCATTCAACCTCTCCAATTTTTAATCAACATGCGTACATGTATACGCGACGTCTACTATAATTATAAAGTTTTTGAGATTCCAGAAGACATCACACGGTGGATCGTATCTCTCGGGAGAGCACATTTAATTTAAAATGAAATAAAATACCGACATAAAACGTAATTAAAAATCCTAAGGTCATTACCTTAATGAAGACAAGGGTTCTTATGATCGAAGGTCTCTCTTTATTGCAATTTTATTACTTATTCGTTACAATCAAATGAAACGTAAAGGTAATTATTGTTCTTTTTTAATAGCGGGTATAATATAAACACTAGCGCATACAGAGTATTCTCGGATCAGTTTACGATCATGTAGGTACATACGTGGCATGGGAGATACGCACCTACATTAGTTCCATCAAACGTAATAAATAATTTGGCTTGACTTGTAGTTAAATGCTCCATAAAGCGACTGTTTCCGTTCGGTGCTTAAACTGGGAGGCATGTCCACTCAGTTGGAAGAAAAAAATGTATATTTGTAAAGGAATTGTTATGTCTTACACTCGTAATTTGTTAGCATAGCCTAGAATGATGATAATTCTTTGGGTAATTATAATTTTCTTGCTTGTCGTTTTGAAGGCCAAAATTAACTTCTCTCTAATGAATTTTATGTCTTTTATAGTTAATTAAGTATGTGTAAGAAACATTATTTTAATTGTAGTCTTTGCAATAAATGCATAAAAATGAATATTTAATACCTATTATATCATTTTTATTACGAAATCATTTTTTAATTTTAATCCTTAACCTTTAGAGTACCAGAAAGTCAGTGTACTAGCTCAAAAGGCGAGTTTAAACTCCCTGCCAAATGTCGTAGCGGGGTGACATTTTGCTCAGAGCCTTGTAACCGATGAATTTACAATATCCTGTGGTTATTTTAAAATCTGGACGACGACGACAGGTACACCTGGGTGGCATCTCCGAGAAGTTCAGCCTAATTTTATGGAGACGACTTTTGCGTTAGTTTTCGAGGCTTAGAACCATGATTTTGACTTGGATATGCGGCTCGCCAATCAAGGGTTACGAAGACTTCGGTATTCGTAACTGAGACCTAGGACGATATCCTTGATCTGGACAACCAAGTCACAGCTGAGGGGTATACGTGGGGGGCTATGGCATCGGTTTTAATTTAAACGTCTAGAGAGTACTGCTTACGGGGACAACTAGCTCGTCAATGATTATAATATCTGAGAATCACTTCTGAAAAATGGGGCGGAGTTTCTCAAAGATCACGGTAATAATTATCATGAACACAACAGACTATCACAAAAATGCGTACTCCAAATCATCCACACCCGCATTATCACTGAAATTCTATGATTATGGTATATCAATCATCAGCCGGCTGTTGGTCCAGGTCTAGGATATCGCGCTGATAAAAAACTAACGATAAAGCAATCTCTGAGAAATTCGGGCCGATTCCTTGGAGTGACCTCAGGTGCACCCATCATCGGCGACCTGGTTATTTGCTCCAGCTTCTGGGAGATGATCTCAGGGTTACTCATCAATGGCGAGCTGGATGTCCAGGTCCTGAATATCATTCTGAACCGTAAAAGCGAATGCTAAAGCCATCTCTGAGAAATTCAACCCAGTCATCGGCGACCCCAGGTCTAAAATGAACAATCGATTCTTATATTGTCACAAATAATAAGGCTTTGTGCAAAATATCTGGCTTCTCTAACAATTGGAAGTGAATTAAATTAACTCGCCTAATTTGAAAACATACTGACTTTTCATTTCAGACCGTAAAGCCAGTCTCCTGGTTCGACACTTTGCCCATATCCGTTGCCCATAACGACACTTTGTCCATGGTCAATCCGTGATATAAGATATATATTTTTTATGCATTTTCTAAGGGGAATCAGCAACACCAAATCCCGGTACTCTACAATCACGTGTTATTTTTTTTTAATTTGTGTGCTATTAGTCATTAACTGAAGTAATTACTAACAGAAAATATTTTAAAGGATGTGTAACTATCGTTGAAAAATTCAATCTAATGGAGTGTTACAATTGTATAGGCATCAGATGCCATAATGTAAGCGAACAAAAATATTCTGTGTATCAATTGTTTATTAATTTCCTCCATTATAGTGAAAAGTAAATATATTTCTTTCAGCAGTATCGAAAAAATAGAATCAATTTTTTTTTCTACCACAGTTGTATCCAAAAAGAAATTGTGGAATTAGCTCTTGGTTTATCTATTATATATTATTTGGACACTCATAACAGTGTTCAAGATATAACCCAAAACAGATGAGAAACTACGTCAGTGTTTTGTATAGGAATCATTCAACAATTGTGACATCAAAATTTTCTTTTAACATCGTTCATATCTACTATGAACGAACGAAAAAAAGTGTTCCTTGTTTTTGTTTTTTTTTTTCATATAATGGATATAGGAACAAAACTAAGAGATGACCATCACCAAAGTTGTTTCATAAATTCGAATGTTTTGTCTTATGGAAGACACATCACAACGCTTGATAGGTCCAAATTGAGTTCATTTGGCATTTCTGGGATGCTTAAAGGTATAGTATATTTCGCTTGTAACATTATCATTGAAAATGGCACAATACTTGTTATTCATTCAATTGGTTTCATATAATGACTGTATTGACTTGTATTTGTTTTCCACAATAGTTGGGATATTCAGTGGTTGTGTAGGGATCTGTTTTATCATCTATAAGAGTGGGATGACCGTTGATCATCATGGAAACGCGGTTTTGCCGAAGTGTTAAAAATCATCAAAAAGTATTTCGAAATATCCTCAACACTCACCATTATCGATGACAGTCGCCCTCACGTTCCCCACTAGGGTGTCCTTCCTGACGTCCTCGCTCACGGAGTAAGTGTACCGGGGGTGCTCGAATATGGGCGGCCTCTGCGCGGAGTCTATGATGCTGATGAACACCTCGGCGTCCTTGAGGGACTTGAGGTTGCCCCCGTCGCTGGCGCTGATGTTCAGATGGTGGTAGGGCTGGCTCCTGGTGGACAGCAGGCTCGGCCTGGTTATGAAGATCTCGCCCGTGTTGCGGTCGACCCTGAAGAGGCCGGCGTCGTTGCCGGCCACAATCTTGTACGTGACGGCACCGAACCGGGCCGAGTCGGGATCGGTAGCGACGACGACCACCACGGGCGTCGTGGCCGAGGACGAGGCGCCGCCTTCGCGGAGCGAAACGTTGTACTTGGACGGGTAGAAGACGGGCCGGTTGTCGTTGACGTCGGTGATCTGGATCTTGATCATCGCCGTGGTGCTGAGGCCTCCTGGAACGAAACGGAGTCGAAGTTTTACTTTTAACGTATCTAGCTAGTGGAATAGTGACTCGTTAATGCGGACTAATTAAAACTTGATCGACCCGTAATATCTAGAAATCCGGTTTATTGCGATAGTCATTTCTAAAGTTGTATTAGATGTAAAACAGTAAACAAAAAACAACGTTTTACATATTAATGCTAAATGAAAAAGGAAAGGTCGTCTGCTTAACCCTTTAAAGCCCAAGTGCACTGTCAAGAGACATGAACTTAGGGGCTCATATTACTGATAGAAAAAATAACTAAAACCATGTATTCCTACGTTTTCGAGGTCGCTCTTTCGAATGGAATCGTTAAAATTTGCAAAAAAAAAAATTGATGTAACCCTCAATTTTTAAGAAAAACTACTAAAAAAAACGCGATTTTTTCAAGATGTTTTTTTAGTTATGTTATCGTCCTTTATACCACTCAAAAATAAATAGAAAGGTGCACTCGAGACGTGTACTTGAAATAAATGCAATAAGAACAATTTAATTTTCTCATTTTTGAGATTAGAATAACTAGATATGGCAAAATTCAAAGGGTGATATTTCTCGTTTTTTTACCAGTTGCGGGATCATTGACGCAAAAGAAGAAGTTTGAAAAATAATTTGTCCGTTGGGGTTTTTGGGTTCGCTAATCACGATCCTGATATCAGAATTTCAAAATTAAAGATGGCGGATCCAACATGGCTACCATCTCGAATCAAATTTCAAATTTTTCGATTATTTTGCCTCAAACTTTGTAAATTAGAGGTTTTCGGGGTCGCTAATCACGATCCCGATGTCAGAATTTCAAAATTCAGGATTTAAAAATTTACTTCAAAATGGTCGCCATGTTATATCTACCATCCTGAATTTTGAAATTCTGACATCGGGATCGTGATTAGCGACGCCAAAAACTCCTGGTTTACAAAGTTTGAGGCAAAATAACCGAAAAATTTGAAATTTGATTCGGAATGGTGGCCATATTGGATCCGCCATCTTGAATTTTGAAATTCTGATATCAGGGTCGCGATCAGCGACCCCAAAAAACCCCTAAAGGATTAATAATTTTTCAAAATTCTTTTGCGTCAATGATCCCGCAAGTGGTAAAAAACGAGAAATATACCCTTTGAATTTTGCCATTTCTAGTTATTCTAACCTCAAAAATGTGAAAATTAAATTGTTCTCATTGCGTTTCCTTCAAGTACACGTCTCGAGTGCACGTTTCTATTTGTTTTTGAGTGGTATAAAGGACGATAACATAGCTAAAATGGCGATTAAAAAAAAATAATCTTGAAAAAAATCGAATTTTTTAATAGTTTTTGATAAAAAAGGAAGGTTACATAATTTTTTTGCGATTTTAACGATTCCATTCGAAAAAGCGACCTCAAAGCATAGGAATACATGGTTTTAGTTATTTTTTCTATCAGTAATATGAGCCCCTAAGTTCATATCTCTTGACAGTGCACTTGGTTAAAAAACAAAAATAAATTTTTAAATTACACAGGCCGAAAAAAAGTTTTGCCAGAAACCAGAGTATACTTTTCCGAAGGTTTTCGACATGCTGAATCCGAATATGACACCGACACATGATTGCCCTGGTGACTCAGGTTTTCGAGCTATTCTAACCTAAATGTGCAAAAACCACGGTTCAACGGTACATCACTAGGTCCTTATTCCAAAATCATTAATGGATCCTGGAAGAGCTACTCTTGCCCTTCAAAATACATTTGATTTATTCTGATATTTTTTTTTTCGATAAATCGCGTTTTCAAATAATTAAAAACAAATTGCAGAAAACGCATTTATTACGAAAAAATAATTCTTTGCCCTGTTTTCCGTTCAATCCCTCTTAAAATTTAGATATAGGGATTTTAGAGGCCGCTGATTACGAATTCGGAGTCATGTTTGCAAAATGATATACAAATGGCGTACCCAAGATGGCGGACTAAAAGACTAAAAATATTATTCATTGAAATTTTCTGTTTCTTATTGAAATCTGATGTTATTTTTTATTAATCAATAATACGGACGCAAAATAGCTGGCTAATATAGAAAAAATATGTATTTTTCATTAAAAAAATTTTAACGTTCAGAATATCATCAAATACCTAGTCCGTTTTTTCATCATAAGGTTTTGTGTATCAATCCAGATACGAAATATATGACCCATATCCACAAACCCCAAACCCACAAACCTCAAACCCACAAAACATCAAACACACAAACTCTAAACCTACGGACCCCAAATCAACAATCCTTATGCCGATAAACACCAAAAATTCAAACTCTACAGTAACAAAGTTCAAACCTTTAACCTGCAAACCTTCAAACTGTACCCCACATTAATGTAACTCTCATTCCTCAAAACGACAAAATATCTATAAATTTTGGTTTCTTAAGAATACTTGTCGTATGCAATAATGATTTCTTCTTAGAGCTGTTTGACAGCAAGAATTCGCTTTAGTTAGACTTCATTTTCTTCGGCCCATTGCAATCCTATTGAAAAACATTTAATTGCATCTTCATGGCTATGACTTGACCTAATTTGCTGAAAAGTTCTTACGAGATAAGTTTCCGGATAATTCTCGTAAATTCTTATGAGAATGATCAAAATCACTCGATTCAGATTACAAAATACATAACATCATGAACAGACAGCTCCTCCTTCCGCAATAGTTGAGATATTCAGTTGTGGCGTTAGAATCTGATTTACTTAAAAACAACATTTTCTTTATGTTTTAGGGACAATAAATACTTCTTTTATTGTTTCAAATTTAGTCACATTAGTAACCACGGGTGTAAAATAGTATTGTTTATTTTTTAAATATTATTTAGGGTTATATTTAGTGAACATAACTATAAATCACTCATTCTATGAACAAATAATGTACATCTATAAGTTTCTTTATTATTATTTGTCAATTTTTATTTATTTTGTGTTCTTATTTTAAAGCAAAAAAAAAACCAAAAAAAAAAAACGCCGTGAACGGTAAGTACGGAGCGAATTTGCCGTTTAGTTTAGCGATCGACAAAATGAGTACTCTCATAAATTGCCGGTTATTATCCTATCAAATAACCATTATTTACTATGGCACGGATATTTTGAGTTAATAATTATAATAATTTTTTTCTGCGATTGAAGGATCGAACGCGTGTGTAGTTAATCTCCAGAATTTTATGGAAAATTACGATACGGTAAGTGGACCGTAGCTGCAGTGACTATACCGCCTGCCTCTGTAGGTTGACGTCACATGTTCGCAAATAATATTTGAAATAGGGTTTGTTCCATGATTAAAAAAATCGATGTAAATTGCTCATTAATGTAAAACGTATATGTAAAACTCTAAGTGCATACATATTAATTATATCACAAGTTTTTTGTAATTATTTAATAAAGAAAATCACCTAATATTCAAATTACCAAGGCATTTTGAAAACGCCATCTGATTGGTTGGGCGTTTTTGACGTCACTACTCATATTTATGGCGGATTTTTTATGTTATATTTGTGTTTTTAGCTGTGAGTTTGTAAATTCTTATAATTGAAAGTGTGTTTATTTATTTTAAAGTGGAATAATATGGCATCTGAAGGTTTTGTTAAAGCTTCAACAAACAATTTACCTTGTGTACACATATTTATGGTCACAGAAATTTATAAAAAATGACGAACGCTTCAATGCAGCCGATTTTAAAGGTGTTAAAGCAGCAGCGTAAGTAAATATAAATGAATTTTCCCTAATTATTAATTATTCTTAGGTTACTCTAAAAAATCTATCATATTTGGTTTGTTTTCAAATATTGTTTTAACTACCTAACCTCACTTATGCACTTTTCATTAATAATTAAATATTTATTTTATAGAGCATCACGAGAGAAATATGCTGATAGTGCTATTGAGTATGTGGAATTGAAACGAGAAGGCTTCTTGTGTACTGTCCAAGGGAGAATTTGCCCAGAACACCGAGTTCGATCGAAGGCATACTCTGTCTGCCTTATCATAGATGAAGTCGAGGAGAAAATCCTAAATGTTTATTGTAGGGACTGTGCTGCTTCACAGGTATGTGTGTTTACCTGATTTACTCAAAGTTATACAGTGAAAATAAGATGCCGAATGCGTCTACTACTTATCCATGTGATAGGATAACAGTGTGCCCCCACTTTATACCGACAAATTACATCGCGAATATCTATGGCGTGGTTGCATAAAGCTCGGCAGGTCTAAGTATTTTCACCGTACTATCTTTTTATTCGAATGATACACTGAACTATGTTATCATATATATTTGTTATAGGTGGATGTAAACATGCAGTGGCTGTTTTAATGTGGGTCCACAGACGTAGCGAAGACTATGCACCTACCGAAGTAACCTCATATTGGGTAAAGTCTGACTAATGTTGTAACTTCCCAGAAGTTTATTAAAGCAGAAGAATTTTCCCAATGTAGACGGTCAAATATTGCTTTACGACCTCGCAATGGAGCAAAATAAATTTGACAATATATGACTTTGTTATATATTAAAATAGATGCCACTACTAGTTTCTTATTTTAATCTTTGTGATCTACTCAAGTATATTTTTTATAACACAGTGGATCCACAAAATTTTGAGTTTAAGCTACCCTTTTAGTTTTTACTTACTTTAAAAAATTATTCTCGCAACAGAAGAACGTTGGCTTTGATTTAGGAATACGTCTGCTTTAAACGATTTAACTTTACGTGAATAATTCTCAGGAACACTTAAAAACTTTTTATTTGGCGCACTTCTGGAGGTATTTTTTGAACCCCGGCACAAAACACCACTTATTTTGTGATCCATACATGTCTTAATGTTTGACAAGTGCGAAAATAAACTAAATGAAGCAATACTATTAACAAAATAATAAAAATAATGACAATAACGAGAATAACAATGCCAAACAAACACGGGCTGCTTTGTTGATATGAGGTATTACGTCACAGCTGGTATGGGCAACCAACTATACTAAAATGGTGTTTTCGGCGGCAAATATTTGGTTTGAATTTATAGCTATTTTAAAATGGTTATAGAGTCTTTTTTTTGGCTTTTTAAAAAATGTGAAAATACCCTACTGTCGCGTGGCCGCCGTGCCATTATCACAAGTTCTAACAACAAACATTATTGTTAGAATAATAGTAACAATAAGTCAGTTTTATCTACATAGAGAAGTGACGAAATATGCAATATACAGGGTGATATAGGACAAAAAATAATGCCAGATACTACATCAAAGGTAAACAATATAAACATACCCGTGATTTCTGTTCTGTTCTAAAGTTGTTCTTAATTTATCTCTTCTTATTTGAAATATTTTCATAACCACTGACCCAGCAAGGCTCAAACTGGATACAGAAGCACAATAAATAGTCGCTAAAAATATCATGAGGCCAGACTTTGATTATCCATTAGAGGGCGCTGATAATAAACATATCTTGTAACTTGTTTATCATCACTTTTTTTCCATGGAGGAATTTCAATCCGGACTATTTAGTGTGACACGTAATCTAATTTTCTACAGAAAAGATATACTTGTCTGAAACGCGAATATTGCATCGTTTTCGATAGAAACATGGATAACTGATTAAATGGTTTTCGCATATTTATACTAAAACACTCTGTATAAGAAATTTTTATGACCTTACTACTATCAACTTTAAAAAAATATTGTGACAGAACTATAAAAATAATCATGACATGACAATTATTTAAAATTGTAAATAAAACTACCTCTTAATAAAATACGATCAAATATTGCGTCAATAATCGAATCATCGACATAGAGGGTGGATCATAAGTAATGTTAATTTTGTAAAAATTTAAAAGTTTGAAAAAAAATTGACTCCCTGTACCTTGGTTACCATCAACAATTGGACTAACCCAAGTTTAGCTACATCAAATTATTTTGACCTGGCCAACTTGTTGTTACACTATGTGCGATTTCTTATTATCTACCCTGTATATTGCAAATTTAAAATGAACTGAATATTTTCGTTACTTGTGAGTTATTCCTACATTTGTGAGTGTAAGGTGAATGAGTACAAATATAAGATAAGCCACAAAGCACACCAGTCAATGCTAATAAGCTTTTCTTGTTTTTGGTAAAATTACAGAGAAAGGCTGCAGAGAGACGTAGAATGGAGCTCTGTTTGTTTTGGTGATAAATATAAATATTTAACATACGTCATGTAGTCGCAAGAAAAAAATATTATTCAAGGAGAAATATAACAGTTGGCATTAGAAAGAAACACAGTGAATACTTCATGGTGTGTTGTGGTATGTGAAAAGCCAATTTTACCGATTTGTCGCCAATAAAATATGGAGGAATAAGTTTTTTATAGAATTCGTTAGTTGAGCCAACTTCAGCGCTTCTAGACCATTTAAAGGACTGTGAGTATATGGGTTGTGACTATTTATTTCAGGAAGATGTAAGTCGTTTTTTAGATTCACGTCAATAACCGTGGTGGAACAGACAATAACCAAGGTTCACATTGTACCATCTTTGGACGAAAAAAATCGGTTCATGGTGGTATAGCAGAGGTTCTGAAGGGAAACAAAATCTGCTGTCGCTGAAATGATATCTCAAAAATAGACGAAATTTCGTTCATGGTACTTTTAGTTTAGTTTATTATAAAAACGTAAATATGTAGGAAATCATTGACGTTTTTCAGATGACAGAAGAAAACACACATTACAGACCTCTTGATGTGACATATCCATTAAAATGTACTGAAAATGTTAAAATATTAAAGAAACAAATAATTTCTTTTTGAGTATCAACATTACATCCGTGCTTCAGGATTTAAAAAAACTCAACAATCAGCTTTGAAAACTGTCTCCTTCTAAAATGTAAAATTTTGTATTTTTTGAAATGAAGCGTTACCCGAAGAAGTAAAGGGAAGGTCGATAGGTCGAGATACCGCCGATCACCCTGTAACATCACGACATCGATTCCAATAAATAAAGCAAAACTTCTCGGCCTCACGGTTCCGAGCCCCGCGTGGCCATATTTAAGCGGAAAACACCTATCGGAACAAGTTTCGAATGTCCGTTCCTGTCAGTGGCGGTGGGCTATAAGGTGCGCTGGTGCGCGCGCACTACCGACAATTTAGCATTAATAATTTTATTTAGTAATTAATGGATGCATTCTTAATTTATCGCCTTGCCGCATCCCTAGCGTTAATACCATCTCAATATTATTTGGCCGAAGCGTTACGAATCCACGATAGGTCTCTATCTCCAACGCCACTGGTTTCCGATCGCGGCACGGGAATCGACAATACGATTGTGCTTCCGGCTTCCGTGCAATACGAAAAAGCGAACGCGAATTGTTACTGCTTGCCCCTCCACAATTAGGAAAAGTAGTGGGCGAATCCTATAGATATGATGTGCGGAGTTTAAGAGCGCACGAGAGTGACAGAAGTCAGAATCGGTTAGTTTGTGAATTGTTTTCGTACATCGCTGTTTTATCGCTCACGTTTTATAAATATAAACTCGGGTTTTCGGTTAGAATCTAGTTTGGAATAATGAATTATATTCAAAACTTATTAAAAACTCCATTCTTTAGCTTGAGTTTGGAGGAAAAAGTGCAAATTGAAACTCTAGGTAGGCCCCCTCCACAAATTAATTTAAAATTAGCCGTGAAAGAGAAAAATAAACAATTTGTAAGAACATTTAATAATGACTTATTTAAAAAACATTTGTGGTTAAGTGGATGCGATGTATTGAACGCAGTGTTTTGTATTCCGTGTGTTTTATTTGGCGGAGAAACACCTTGGACCAAAACTGGAGTAACGGCTTTAAATCACATAAACGAGAAAATAAAAAAAACATGCAAATTCTGCTGGACACATGAATAATGTTTTGAATTTAGCCATGCTAGGCACTGCAAATATTACGACAATGCTCGATTCTGCTCATCGACGAGCAGTGACAGCACACAATGAAGCGGTTTCAAAAAACAGGTATGTTTTAAACATTATTATTAACTGTATTCGTTTTTGTGGAAAATTTGAACTGGCCCTAAGAGGACACGATGAATCGGAAACATCATCCAATCCAGGCATTTTTCGTGGGGATTGATTTCAGTGCCGAATTAGACGAGGCTATGAAGTATCATTTACAAAACGCGGCGGCTTTTAAAGGAACTTCTAATACTATACAAAACGAGCTACTTCAGTGCATGCTTGAAGTTTGTCACGATGAAATAACCATTGAAATTAAAAAATCCAAATTATACAAAGAAAATTAGGTAAGTTTTCAAATTAATAAAGTTAATAAGAATAACCTTAATATGAGATAAATATTTATCTCATATTAAATATAACATATAAATATTTATCTCATATTAGGGATATTCTTGTTATTCTTATGATTATCGTTATTTTTATGTAAGGTGCACCCCCAATCTTAGGATCACGCACCGCCACTGGTTCCTGTATATTTTATGCTAATGTTTCTATTATATCTAAAAAGCGCCCAACAACGAATTGAGATTTACGGCCGGCGTCGCTGATAAATATCCCCCCGCGCGTTAATATCGTTCATAAATCACGAAACCGTGCGTCGATTTCATGAAAATGAAAATGCCGACGAGGTGAGGTATGCCCGTTGGCGGCGGTTTACCGTAATATTTTCAAAAAAAAAGCACGACTAGATTAACGACGTACTTGGTCGGCATGGAAGTCCAAAAACAGAATGACATTATTATGGGATTATAAAGTCGTTTAAGCGATAAGTTTAGATTATGATGGTGAATGCTACAATACTTCCAGACAAAAGAAACTGCGGTCAAATCAACGATCAAAATACTTTCACATCTCAAGTCCATTTCAGTGGAACTTGCGCCAAATGACGGATGACATTCTGATATGATTTTGCCCATGATTTCTTAGGATATGTCAGAAAGTATACATTGGATATTGCTGAAGCTGAATTTTAGATATAAATGCCTTTAATTAAACCACTGCCTATTCTTGAGAGTAAAAGCCAAAGTATTTTACAACAAAAGAAAAAACTCAAATACCGGGTGTCTCAGTTGTATTGTTCCAATGGCATATCCCCGCTAGTTAATAAGATATAAATTTGAAATTTGGGGCATCTAATTTACACCCAAAGTTCTTTACATAGAGCCTAATATTAATATTCTGCCACTTCCGGTTTAACCGGAAACGACCCGAACTTTCTTATTTCAAATGACACCCTGTATATTTTTCTCAAAATTTGAATTCTACGTAAAATTCCCTTTCCAACGATGTATCACAAAAATATACAGAGTGTCATTTGAAATAAGAAAGTTAGGGTCGTTTCCGGTTAAACCTTTCTTCTTAATACTTTCATATTTTTGTAACTACATGCACAATTTTTTGCGGGACAGATTCAAGGAACTTGTTTATAAAAGTCGACCTAACAATGTTGCAGTTTCAAGGAAAAAAAATAAAAGCAATGCTAGCAAGGCATTTCGAAAAAAAAAATACAATACATAGAAAATAATGGTGGAAATGTCGAAGTTTAGTTTTTTTAATGCCTTCATTTATTTATTTATTTATATTTTCATTGTTAATTGTTCAATTTGTTAATAAGCATTTGATTTTAAAATATCCCATTTCTCATTTTTATTTCGTGTAATTGATTAAAAGCATAATATTTTTTTAAATACTTCATAATTTTGTAATTTATTTTTTAAAATTTCACATAATTTTTAAAATAGCAAAACACGAATTTACTTTTTTATAAAGAATACATGTTCTTTCGAATTAGTAATCTGACTTATCCAACAAATTTTTAGTAACAATCACCGGTTTTAATACTTTTTTTACATTCGCTGTATAATATATCACATTTTTTCAAGCGGCTAAAACATTAGGACAATGTAATCTATTATCTAAAATATTAGGGCAAGCAAAACTGTTTCTCAAGTTAACTAAGTCAAGTTAACTATGTTAATCAAGTTAACTATGATTTTTTATAGCAGGCGAAATAAAAAAAGTTTCCCATTTGTTAAGCAAATCTGGACACACGCAATAGATATGATACCTATAACTCAAAAGCGTTATGAGTGATGATCAGTTGATTCAGAATTGTTTGCAAAAATAAATGAATTATAATAAACCAAAAAGAAAGACGTTTTCTTTGTTTGGGCTTATTTCTTTTCGAATGCGTCTTGCACTGACCAATTAATTACGAATTTCAGTGTATAAACAAACACCATATTATTCCGATACGCCTATGGTATTGGCATGCTATAGCCATAATCCATTAAGTATTTATGAAGTGCAAAGAAGGCAAAACAAAGCTAAAGGCACGATGTCATTCGTTACAACTGATACTCATGAAAACGTGAATCCCTATGTTTCAGCGCCGCCGGCAATTTTTATTTTGTGATACGAGGTGATCTGAAATTAACTAATTTACAGCAGTCGGTTTACAAAGTCTAAATAAATAAATACTCAATTTTCGGTGTTGAGCTACATGTATTGGTTGGGTACATACAGAGTCCCATTGTTCCTTTTTTTTTCAACCACAGTGATGTGCATATACTGAGAGAAGAGACTGACTGTTTCTGTTATATTACACAATCATTAAGTAATATTGAACCTAAAAACCCAGAATCTAAGAACCTAAACCCCATAACATAACGCCAAAAAATTTATGAACACACTCAGAAAAGTACAAAGTGCATTGAGAACTCTCGGTTGTCTCTTTTGGATGGTTATGGAAACTAGAAACTATGGAATCTGAATTCCTCGATCGAGATAAGAAACCTGAAACCTATACTGCAAGAAAATCACGAGTAGGTATTGTATGGAACTATAAACCAATGTTAGATCCGTCTCAACTTCTGCTAAAGGGTCATCGAGTAATATTTAATTTTCTCTTTCTGTGTTTTGCTTAGGTCTTAGGTTCATTGGTTCAGATTTTCTATGTTCAATATTACTTAATAACTGTAGAGTGTTGTTTCTAGACAAAGCAGGGCCTTATCTTGCTGAATAAATCGATACTTTGAGAATTCAAAGTGACTATTCACATATCACATTGGATTTACAAAAAGGCCAGTTAGCATCTGAAAGTGTATGAAAGATTTTGAGCTAAGAAACGTATAGATATGACGCTTTAATATTTGGACGGGGTGTAAAATACATGGCCAGTTTACGCCCATAAATTCCTGTAAACACTCACTCGAGTCGAACTAAAATTTATCGGTGAAAAAAGTCAAAAAAGATGAAAAAGAAGAACGACAAGGAGCATGCTGTAATGTAGGGCTTTGGTGCTAGCATTAGAATTTCGCGTTGTAAAAAAAGATTTATGGCACTCCGGGATGGTGATTTCAGTTCTTATTATACCTACTTAGATATGTGAGTAATTATCTTCCTGTAAAAATCGCCGTAATCCTTTCAGGCGCACCGACAGTTCGCTGAAACGACGTTTACTACGTCAAATGCGTTAGCTTTTAGTGTTAATAAATTAAAGTTCGTTTGAGAGGACGTTTACCAAAACGCGATGAACGTAGCGACGACGGACGTATATTAACAGACGTGGTGTGAACAGGTTTTTTCGTTTCAATGTTGAATATGTTGTGGTTTGGAATACCTCGACGTTCCTGACCTTTTTCGGAATACGGGTATGAATGGGTTCGACAGCCTGAACAAAATACTTCAACTTCAATACTTCAACTGAAGAAAATACTTCAACAAACATTGAAAGGGAATCTGTTGGGTCAGCAGAATGGAAAACCTGTAATCTCATAAATCTTAGCATCTTTGCTTTGTCTTGGAATTTGTTACGATTTGATATATACGGTTTCTAAGTGTAACAGGTTGAAATTTCAACAAACTGAAGAACATACTTCACCAGACGTCGAAAGGGATTCTATTCACCTTGTTCCGGAATATGAGTGTAATGGGTTCGAATTTCAACAGCCTGAAGAAAAGACTTTACCAAACGTCGGAACTCGGAAGAGAATCCATTGGGTTCAGCAGAACTGAATACCAATAATCTCACATATCTTGGCATCTCCCATTTCTGTTGGAATGTGATACGATTTAATATTTAAGGTTACTGGTTGTAAGAGGTTCAAATTTCAACAGCCTGAAGAACGGAGTTTACCAGACGTCGAAAGGCAATCCATTTGGACGTGCAGAATGAAAAACATGTAATTTCAAACACCTTGACATCTCTACTCTATTTAAGAACCTAAGTTCATATACAGTTTCTGATTGTGAGTGTAACGGACGTGCAGAATGAAAAACTTGTAATCTCAAATACCTCGCCGTCTCTGCTCTGTTTTGGAAGATGAGTATACGGTTTATGAGTGTAATGGGTTCGAATTTCAACAGCCTGAAGAAAAGACTTTATCAAACGTCGGAACTCGGAAGAGAATCCATTGGGTTCAGCAGAACTGAATACCTATAATCTCACATATCTTGGCATCTCTGATTTCTGTTAGAATGTGATACGATTTACTATTTAAGATTACTGGTTGTAACAGGTTCAAATTTCAACAGCCTGAAGAACGGATTTCACCAAACATGGAAAGGGAATCCATTCGGACGTACACAACGGAAAATCTGTAGGTAATTTTCGGCGTCTCCGCCCTGTTTAAGAATCTGAGTTCATATACAGTTTCTGAGTGTAACATGTGCAGAATAAAAAACCTGTAGTCTCAAATATTTCGACGTCTCTGCTCTGTTTCTGAAGATGAGTATTCAACAGCCTGAAGAAACGACTTCACCAGACGTCGAAAGGGATTCCATTTGGACGTGCATAATGAAAAACCTGTAATCTTGAACACCTGGACGTCTCTACCCCGTTCCGAAATATGAGTGTAAGAGGTTGAAATTTCAACAGCCTGAAGGACAGACTGCACCAAACGTCTAAAGAGAATCCATTCGGATGCGCCGGACGTACAGGACTGAAAATTTTGTACTCTTGTATACTTCTGCGTCTCTACCATGTTTAAGAATCTGAGTTTATATACAGTGTCTGAGTGTAATGGACGTGCAGAATGAAAAACCTGTAATCTCAAATACCTCGACGTCTCTGATCTGTTTCGGAAGATGAGTATACGGTTTATAAGTGTAATGGGTTCGAATTTCAGCCTGAAGAAAAGACTTCACCAAACGTCGAAAAAAAATTGGTGAACTTGGATTCAGCAGAACTGAAAACCCGTAATCTCACATATCTTGGCATCTCTACAGGTTTTTCATTCTGCACTCAAACGTAAAAATAAAACTTTCTAAAATTACAAAATCAATCAATATTTATTTTTACGTTTGAGTGCAAAATGAAAAACCTGTAATCTCAAACACCTGTAGTCTCAAATACCTCGATGTCTTTGCTATGTTTTGGAAGATAAGTATACGGTTTATGGGTGTAATGGGTTCGAATTTCAACAGCCTGAAGAAAATGCATCACCAAACGTCGAAGGAATTTGGTGAACTTGGGTTCAGCAGAACTGAAAACCTGTAATCTCACACATATTGGCGTCTCTCCTTGATTTTGGAATTTGATACGATTTTATTTTTACGATTTCTGTGTGTAACAGGTTCAAATTTCAACAGCCTGAAGAACGGACTTCACCAGACGTCGAAAGTGAATCCATTCAGACGTGCAGAAGGGAAAACCTGTAATCTCGCACAACTCGGCGGTTCTGCCCCAGTTCCCTATTCCTATGCAAATTCGCGTTCGGAGAGCATTCCGCGAGCGAGGACTATTAGGCCGCACCCTTCGCATAGTAAACATTTTCGTTCTCCGCGGTGACTCCGCTTTTAGAGAGTGACGCAATCGAAAGGTTCTTCCTAGCTATTTACACTGCTAATTACCGTCTGCTTAGGTGTACGGACTGTACGGCCCGACCGGCAGTCCTCCGTAATAATAGGTTACAACAATGGCGGAGTAGAAAAAAGCGGCCAGCCGGCGAACAGCGCGGCGTTTCGGACCGACTCGGAGGTGGTCAAAAATCGTGGAGGCATCGCGTTGATAATTACTTGAAAATATGCGTGGTGGTCGGGATGAAGACGCACCTTATCTGCCCAGCTTAAGGTTGTGCCAGCAGCCAGATGTTGGTCGTCTTTTTACTTCCACTGATTTCGAAATGATTTTGCAATCGCATCGTTTGTTGTACATGACGTTTCAGAGATATCTCGTTTCTGTATTCTATCGCTGGCGCAAAACGCACTTGGAGACCTTCCATCATTGTAGGGTCAACAAAATAAAACTTGTATAGTAGACTTTTGGACAGATGTGTTATTTTTGAATAACTTGCTACAAACCGCATCGAGAAGTTCGAAAAAATAGCGAAGTTACAACCGAAAAGGTATTATTGGTCAAAAGTTACAGCAAAAAAGTTTGAATCTAGCGCTTTCACTACCCTGTCGCTTCTCAAAAGAAACAACCCAGAGGAACAACAAAGCGCTGGAGGAGGAGCCCTATACGCACTTGGAATAACTGAATATGTTTGGTAAATAAAAATCATCCTTTATTTCTCTTTCCACTTTTGATTTACTTTTAACATCAGTTTCCCACTGCCACCATTTTTACAAGCGGTGGCAGCGACAACTTCAATTGGTTGGTTCAATTAAACCAACTTTCAGCTCACCCCTTCAAGATACCAACTGCTATCTGGTGAACCCATTTCATCCAGATAAACAATATAAAAAAAGATGACTTTTTATTTAAAAAATTACCTATACATTTTATTTATTTAATAATAGTAAATAAAATAAAATTCACAGCGATGAAAGTTGTTGACCAAAGAGAGACATGTATATAGAACCTTAAACAACAGCTTGGGCGGAATCAAGACGATCAGTAGCTGCAGATGCAGGACGTATAGCGGTGTCTTCGATCCCACATTATAAACTTACAATTTTACAAAGCTACAATTTAAAAAAAATGTGAATGCTATTCAATATGCATAGCTTCAATTGATCTTATAAAAATACAATTATATTTTCACTGTGAATTACGCATTACATTAATTTACTGAAATATACGTTTTAAAAACAGTCGAGGGTAGGTCTTATTAAGTCCTATTATGTCCTATTAAACTCCAAAGAAAGGAGATACATTGCAAACGGTTACAACATTGTGAAGGATTGATTGCAAAAATGGTTGGTGGTCAAGATCAAACTGCCATATCTGACCGTTACTACCACATGGTCAGGAGTTTCTTAACTCCTCAAGTTCAGCTCTTTTCAGTAAGATGGAACAACTTCTAATATAATAAACGATTCCTTGAATCTTCTTCGTCTGTTATTACTAGGTAATACCTCTTTTGGAAATACATTTTTTGGTTTTGGAATCTTAAAGTGCTGTTTTCTGTCCAAATGCACGCCTTTGTTAAGCATCTATAATTTTGTGAAATAATTACTTAATCGGTAACAATTGTGTTACATTGTTTTGAAAATATCTCAGTGATATCTTCTTGTTTCTAAGTTGACCGGACGAGTTGTGCATGGTCCTTCGTCCTCGACTTTCATTTCGGACTGTTCTCCAAATAAAATTGGAAAAGAATAAATTTTACCTCATTATTTAGATACAAGATTCTGAAAGAAGCACATTTTAGTTGCTGTACGAAATATGTTCGAGTACGAGATATCTGTCAGAACAGTTTTTTTTTTAGATACAACAGTAGCAAGGTACAATAATAATTAGCAACTGCAAATTAGGTATTTTGTTGAGCAAGAAAAAAAATCAACAATAAGTAGATGATAGTTGTACATTGTATAAATTAAATTCTACCTAAGCATAAAGAGTTTTGAACGCAACCTACACAGGTCATTGAATTTTCCTCGCCAAATTTTTGTAACTTGATGACTTGGTGTACAATTAGTTGCATATTTAGCAGAAATACGGACGGATTAATAGTATGAAGGTACTAATTTCACACGTATTTTTCAATTACTGCAACTAACGCTAGTGTAACGGGACTAGTCTTTGTTATTGCTTCGGAGTTCTAAGTCTTTTTACTAACAGGATATAATTTTAACAGTCACCATAAAATTTGTTATAAAATGGTGGAATATGTCAAGTATAGAATGTTTAATATGTATATTACCATCAATTATAAATTAGATACGTATTATTCATAGAATAAAAGTTATGAAGCATGTTTGTGCTTAATTAAATCTATCATTACACATTTAAAGATGAGGCAAAGGTTTTGCGTATTGCTATTTATACATTCTGAGACGGGTAGCACGCCACTGCCTCTGCAAACCACGAAGTACCCGGAATGTCCACGCGTTCCTACATACTACTGTATTTTCAATAAGAACTTATTACAACGTAAAAAAGACAAATATACCGTGCATTTAGTTACCTCTGTCTGTTGCTATAACGGGAAATTCGTACACGTTTCTCGTTTCGTAGTTGAGCGCTGAACTTATGCATATCTCTCCTGTATCCGAGTGAACTTTAAACTCCTTCAGCTTGCCGAAGCCGTCTCCCAGAGTGTAGTTCACCATGGCGTTGACGCCGCAGTCTGGATCCGTAGCCGAAACCTAGAACAGAAAGGACATTTTATTGCATCAATCCCATTATTATTAAAGTAAGGTATACGTTTTTACATGAAACTAGGTAGTTGCGTTGCTAGTGTAGCGCGTAATTACCCTAATTTAAGGAAGATTCTAATATAAGGCCTAAAAAAATCTATGCAAAAACAAATGCAAATTTTTGTTGGAGACTTTTTGAAGTTTAACGGTGCTAGATGGAAGATCTAGCTCTGTGAGGGAGAGGAAGGTCCCCTTCATGACTCAGAGCGCACATTGAATGTGAGTAACATTGTTTGTATATTATTTGGAAATTTTATATAAATTAACGCGTTCTCCTCAAAACATTTTTTGAACTGGTGATTAATACTGATCCTATATATTAAAATCTACTAGCTGGACAAAGTTTGAATTTTTCACACATCTTCAGGATATTTGTGGCTATCATTTTAATTAGAGTACATACAGTTAATTTATTGATTAGAAAACAGATTTCAGAAGAAGAAGAAGAACGTTGAAAAAGTCGTGTGCCTTAGGGTTTTAATTTGGAATTTGCAGTACTTTTCTTAAATTACTGCAAAATACCGAAATATTTGTGTCACCAGGCGAAATAAAGATAATGAACATTCTGAACAAGAGCCTTGTTATCATTATAATAGATAATGCACCCTGATTCGTTAAACATTATACAGTGTGTGTAAAGCATACATCGGGCAGTTATGAAAAAGGACAAACAGAAGTGAGACGACAGATTAGAAGCAACCGCACACGCATCGAAGGTAGTGAGGGAATAAGATCGGCCCTCTCACCACATGTGTTTGTTGTTAGAACGAGAAGTGTAGCATTTGTCCTTTTTCACAACTGTATATATCGTCTTCTGCAATCATCTTCTAGTGCATTGGAAGTCTTGTGCACTGTGGTGTTATCTTCATGGTATTGTCTTCTAATGCATTTTCGCGAATAATAGATATTCGCCTTTGAATATCTAACACTGATGAGTTTTAATAAGATCTAAATCCAGATCTATGGAGATGGACGTCGGATGATGATGAACTTAACGGATTTACTATGAGAGAGTGCTTTAGGAAGGACATTTGGTAATTGCGGACTTTGTCAGACCTACAAAATATGTCTAGTCCCATTAAATATACAGAAGAGGGTGACATAGCGAACATAACGGCAGCGAATAATCAGTGTTTAAAGTTAATAAATGACTTGTCAAAGGTTTCAATGTCATTTACGTGTGGGACTATTATTTTCGTATGTATCTAATTGAAAATTATCTTTTCTCTATATCAAATGAGGTGAGTTTGTTACAGTAGGTAGATAGTATTTTAGTTTTCGTAAAAGATTCGTCTGCATTGTCAAAAATATCTGCTCGGGAACCAAAGGGCTCTCGGAAGGAAAGCACGCACGGGGCAATAGATCATCGACTAACGGCCATCTGCGCACCATCGTGTAAGGAGTAATTTGATGAAAACTGAAGATGTAAAAAAAATCCGGACATGACAAGTTTAAAGAACAAATCTCGAATGTTTTTAATCTCGTGTTGTTCACACAAATAATATATCAAAGTCCTGGCCGAGTGAGTTTTAGAGGTGTTTTCTCGGACATGACTGATTATACCTCCAGCCTTAGGTGGGAGGTTCATCATTACCGGGGAATGCCGTCGCCGAGGAGAGAGACGAGGACGGCGTCCGGGGTCGTTAGCGAACGAGAAAGACGCACGTCCCCGTAATTATTACCTAGATAGGGAGACTAGTTTATTTTCTATAATTATCGGTGCGCTGGTAGCCGCCGTAAAAAGTGAATAACGAGACGACTAAAACTACGCGCGTATTCATTGTTTTTAATAATAAATAATTTAATTGGGGCCTCTATAACTATGCAAATTGCGCTCGAATAACTTAATTAAGGTTCGCGAACGGGTGGCGACAAAAAAATAATTGTTATGTGCAGATTGGTAATGGGAGCATCAAGGAATGGCGAATATGAGTTTTAACCGTACAACTTTTCAAAAATAGATGGTCGTCGCGGATTGCTAACTATAAATGTGTGTGATTTCGGTGTGATTTCAGGCAGTCCAGTAGGCAGAGATTTTTGTGTGTTCTTAAAACATACAGTAAGCGGCACCCTAATGCGTACATAGCCGAATGAAGGGCAGTTGATAATTTAACTTCTTTATTGAGCAGATGGAAACATGAGGTGAGAATCAATCGCGATCTAGTCGCTAGCGCAGGCGTATGAAAGGCATCAGGTCTGTCAGTAGGGCTGTTTGAGTTAAATTTGAAATACCATTTTATATTTTATTCTGGTCTAGTGCCTGATTAGAAAAGTGCGTTATTTAGTACGAACGAAAAAGTTGAAATAATTAAATGGTATTTTGGTGGTCGGTCTGTAAGGGATATTAAAGCCATTTTTAACGAAAAATTTCCCAATAGGCTAGTCCCCGAGCGCTGTCGCAGTTTGAATTTGACATGCGCAGATGCTACTAACATGAACATGGTGATTATGTCAGATATCGGCGAATCTCAACAGAGGCGGACTCGGGTCATTATTATTACAAAACGATAGTTCACAGAAAACTAAAACGTACTAAGGGGCTAACTATTACAAAATGGAGCCGTATTTAGGTGTGGTAATGTTAGTGGTCCCGAAACATGGCACTTAAAAGAACTTGCCCACGAAGCTCATAAAATTTCGACCTAGAATGCGAAGAAATTTGATTCACAAGTTATAAAGTTATAATGACAGTTAGATTTTTAATGACCAGTTATAAAAGTGGGGTATATAGAATCCGTGTTGTTGCCATAGATCACAAGTCGGTGATAGCAGTACACTATTGCTTTCTTCGTCTCTTGTTAGACAATTGCGGTTTCCTTACAATTGATTAGAATTTACTTCATAAATTTTACCTTTAAACCGACAAAATATTCGAGTCTTACTTGCCAAATTTTTATACCTGCCAAGCGGATATTTGGAACAGGTCTGCTCTTGAAGGAAGACTCGTTTCCAGGGTATACCTGTTCCAAATTCCTGCTCCCATAATACCTGTTTTGAGACAAGGAAGACTCCAATATTTTGTCAGATTAAAGGTAAAATTAATGAAGTAACACAAAATCAGCTATAATAAAACTGCAACTGTTTAACAAAAGACGAAAAAAAGTTGCAAAAATATGCCCTGCAAAAGCGCTAGTTAAAAAGTAATGTTACTCTTTGTATCAAACAATTTATGAGTTTTAATTGGTAAGTCCTTTTTAAGTTTCATCTTTCGTGACCACTGACATTACCACACCTAAATACCGTCGTGTAATAGTACGCTTCATAGTACGTTTATTCGAATATTCACTAATGTATTCTGATGTATTTTCTGTGTATCGCTTTGCAATAATATTGACCTGAGCCCGAGTCTGACCTGAGCTACGATTCGCCGCAACGTTGTTCTTTAGATTTCCGCTAAAAACCCCCACTAAAACCAAGCTCCGCCGGCCCAAGTAAATTCGCCTAACTATGACATAAAAATGTATAATTTAATATGTTTTTAATATCCACCTATGTATGCAGTAGGCTGCCGCTTACTGTATAGGGCTAGTTTTGACGGTTTGCTATGAATTTTTTTTGCGTAGAACACAATGCGCGGGGTCCGTAGAGCTGAAACCCTTCCGCTAATTTTTTTAAATTTATACAATTTGTGAAAAAAAAGTCTTTTTTCACATTTGCGCTTATATCTCCGTTCCTTGGCCATATTTATATAGCATATGCATTTAAGAACTTGTAGCCTACTGAATTTCTAAAATTTTAAGCCCAACCCGAAGTCTCCAAGTGCTATTGTTAACTTGCAAATGACTGCTGAATTTGAAAAAGTGCTTTTTTTTTCACTAATTTTTTCTTCGAAAGTAGGGCGACTATGATCATGAAATTTCTTGGAGGGACTGCTGTTTGTAGTATGAAGTTTGAGATTTTGACTTTTTTGAGATATTGAAAAATATTAATTTGGGCCAGTTTTATAACGCTTTCTACGCGACTACCTTTTTTGACGCTTTTTTTATAATACCATGAAAGTATTATAGTATCATTTCAAGAGGCGTATTTTAAACAAAAAATGGGCGTCAAGATATTATAGTCACAATTCCGAGAATTTCGAAGCGGCAACGCTAAAACAATATACATATACTTATGTCGTGTCAAAAAAGGTAGTTGCGTAGAAAAAGTTATAAAACTGGCCCAAATTAATATTTTTCAAAATATCAAAGAGTCTCGCAAACTTGAAGAGATTTATGATTTTTTGTAGCGCGTAGTTATGTGTAAAGAAACGGCGTCACTGTTAATTAAGGCTTGCAAAAAAAATCGATCGTTAATTACTCGAAAAGTTATTAACGGATCGAGTTAATACAGCAGTTCCTCCAAGTTCACGATCATAGACGCCCTACTTTCGAAGTAAAAAAATGGTGAAAGAAAAGGACTTTTTTCAACTTCAGCAGTCATTTGCAAGTTAACAATAGCACTTGGAGACTTCGGGTTGGGCTTAAAATTTTGGACATTCAATAGGCTACAACTTATTATATGCATATGCTATATAAAATATGCCAGGGAACGGAGATATGAAAAAATACGTTTTTTTTTCACTAATTGTTAATTTAAAAAATTAGCGTACGGTTTCAGCTCTACGGACCCCAAGCATTGTGTTCTACGCAAAAAAATACATATGACACCATAAAAACTAGCCCTATATGTTTCAAGAACACTTTTTGATGATTTTAGCTCCCTGCCTACTGGACTAAGGGTGCATTGTGACGACACAGTTTCGGTGGCCACAAATAACGCAAGGGTTTCCATAATATTCGCGATGTAACAAAATTGCAAACAAATTTAATATATTCTTCAAATTTCTTAAATACGTTCTTAATTATTCTTTCAAAAAATTAGACCAAAACGTATCTGTTTTGAAATGAGGCACTTCGGACTTATCCTTAACTTTCAGTGTCATAATAATATCATAACGAATGATAATTTTTATATGCGCTAGTTGAAAAGGTTTGCGAAAAATTTGTTGCTAAACAAAATGTAAAAAAAATATAAATATATCTATTATGTACTTATGATAAAACAACACTCCAAATCACTCAAATCGGTCTGATATTTTTTGCACAATAATTTTGCAATCCAGCCCAAAAAATGCGATTTTTTCAAACTGTAGAGAGCAGTCAAAAAATCCTTGAGCAATCTAAAAAATTTTTTGGCGTTCAATCTAGTTCATTTGGAGAACCTAGAGAATCTTTTAGTTATAAACATTATTTGGGTTTATAATAATTTAAAAAAACTGAGAATTTTCAATCAAATGAAATTTAAGATGGAGAAGTCTATTTTTTTTTAATTGCCATTTTTGCAATAATATTTTTTCATTTCTAATTTAACAATTATTTATCCTACCATACCTTTTGTAAAGTTTCATATAAAACTTTTTTTCTCTTCAATGTTCCTCTAGAATGAATAATTCACGAGTTATCTGGAGAAAAGGGAAAAAGCAGGGATATTCTAGATTTTTTGTATATCTAATTTAATAACAAAATTTCTACAATTTTTTTAATTGGCACATATTGAAATTATAATTTCTTATGATTTTCCAGAAGAATTCCAATAAAAATTACGAATCTCACGGAAAAAGTCTAACCCAAAACAGATATCGCTTAACATGCCATGAATGAAATTTAATTTCAAAACTTATATTTATGATGAAAATAACTGGAATAGCAAACTAATGTTTTATCATGGTTTTCGACTATATTTGTGTTTATTTCCTTCTACATATTCGGTAAGATTTCAATACCTTCATTATAGAATTTACTTATTTAATGAAATCAAGAAGAAACACAGTAACTGTAAAATTTAATTATATTTATCCTAACCAACCAAAATACGTAACAAATTCATATGTCAATTTATACAACCATATATCTCCACAGGTACATGAATAGGATATCCTTAATGTTCGGATTTAAATATTTTAGCATTCTTCTACCATAATTTTTGATTAACTAGGATTCATAGAGTTTCTTCTACAGTAGAGGGTAGAGTAGAGTAGAGTTAGAGATTTTCTCGTTTATTAAATTCCTTTCTTTCTGTTATTTATCAAATTATGCACGCTTTAAATATTTACATCTATTCTACCTATATGTATACAAATATGGATATTTATTAGGCTTCTGAGAACGACAGTACTCAGTATTGAACAATTTTTTTATATGTGTAAGTATTGTAAAAAACATCTGTCGGATACGTCATGTCACATAACAAATTTAATTGCATATTAAATTGCAACGGCAGTCCTTCCTCTCACGCGTCTCCTTTTCCGCCGTCTATTTATAAAATGCGTAAAACAATAAGGTATTTTAGTTAGAAAATGTTAGGTTAATGGAATTTTTACATTTACAATTACGTCATAAGACGTGAGGCCTTTGTTGACAATAGCAAGAAGTTATGGGTTGACTCACAACGACAGCAATTAATACTCGTATAATGTATAGGGTTAGTTTCCATAATTTGAAAAGTTATTGCGACGAGAGTATTATTGAAATTAGAAAAAAGTTCCTCAGACAAGAGTTATAGACTTTTACTTAAATTTTTATTATATGATATGAAAAAAAATTGAGCATCATAAGTCACAAAACTGAACCAAAGTCGTGTTTTTTTTTAATGGAACACCGTGGATATTTTTGCATATTCTTGTTTATGGAATTTTTCCCTTTTCAAAAATATACGATATGTCTATGTTAGCTTCAGCAGGTCGCGACATATTTCATTTAAAAATAAATAAAGAACTTCAAATTTCTTATTTTTGTTAAACATTATCCTTGTTTCAAACAATTATTAAAAAATATAAATAAATGGAATTTAGCTCAATATCATTTAAACGATTTAAATGACATTTCTGATAACATTCTTGTTTTTTCCTGGTCTAGTCGTCAAGGGTAACTGCGATCCATCGTCGCTAACTATATTTTAAATAATATGTTTAAATAGAATATGTCGCGACCTGCTGTAACAAACATAGATATGTTATTTATTTTGTGAAATGGAGAAATTCGTGGAATCAGAATATGCAAAAATACATAGTTGTCCATTTAAAAAAACATAACTTTGGTTTAGTTTCATGGTTTATTATGTTCAATTGTTTTTTCTCATAGCCTGTTATAAGAACTTTTGCAAAAATCTATCTTTTACTCTCAGAAACTTTTTCAATAACTTATGAAAATTATGAAAAGTTTGAGTTTTTTTATTTATTTTTAAATGACATGTTATGTATCTTTGAATAGAGAAAAAAATCGAGGAATCAGAATATGTAATAATATATGGGGTGTTCCATTTAAAAGAGTAAAACTTAGGTTCAGTTCTATGAATTCTGATGTTCAATTGTTTTTCTCATATCATATTAAAAAAAATATGATAGATGAGATGATTAACATTTATAGCTTTTGTCTAGATTTTTTTCTAATTCTAATGCAAAAAAAAAACATGCAATAACTTGTCAAATTATGGAAATTAAGATACTGATTCAAGATACTGATCAAGATCAATACACTGTCAAGAATATCGTCGAAGATATATTCTTTCTAGAAAATCCTAGGCGGGCCGTAATAGAATTGTTTTATAATTTTCCTTGCAACTACAGGTGACGACGACAATTTTACAACCATTGAATGTCATGGATGGTGAGGTTGGTCTATTATTGCAACCAGCTATACTGATGAATCCGGATCATATCAAATCACCATAGAAAAGAACATTCGAGTGAATGCTTTCTAAACTACTGGAAAATAATATTTTGTTCACTACTTAATTTTCATAATCAAGTTGAATACTTCGTTCCAGATTTATTCCACTTGAATTTAATTGCACTGAAATAGATGCTAACAACAGTAATAATGAATCCGAGATAGAAGTTGGTCAGATGGATCAGGTTCTGTCTGCTAATATCAATGCGAATGCTAATAACTAATTCAATAAATTGTTTTTTATTCTCCCCTGTTTTTATAACTTGTAAGTCACTAATGTCTTACGAAATTATGGTCATTCGAGTTTTATAGACTTCATAATGCATCTGAAAACTATGTATAATTAAGGCATAGTAGGTTGGTTGAGAATAAAAGATCTAAAGAGCTATCGACGAGCTTTGGACACCATTTATTCGCACCATTGTCTGAAACCAAATTTGTTATGCTCAGATTTTTTTCTACCGAAGACCGATGCCATTTAAAAATAATTTAGAAAGATGAATATTTATCGATCCGTGATTATTGCAGGTTGTTCTTTCTTTACTCAATCAAGCGTCTTCAAAGGTTGACAGCCGACAAATTATTAGACGGTAATTTGTCATGGCGAAATTCACTCCGTTCTTTCGGTCTGCTAATTTTGGTCTGCTAAAAATATTTGCTGCGTTACTGTTAATGCAATCAAACATAAAAAAATATAGTGGTAGTTGATAACCTAGAAAATATTTCCTACACTTTTTTTCCTAAACAGAAGTGTAAAATGAAATAATACCATTTATTGACAGCAAAATTTACAACAATTATGGTTCTTGAAGGTATTGTAGCTTTTGTGGTTTTTTTATATTTTTAACCAACTATTTTTTTCTGATGTTCTAAAAGGATTAACAAGGAGTTCAGAATGCTCTAAGGCTATCCCAAGAAGAAAGGCCACAAATCGAAGTGGTAGCGGTAACAATCCAGGAAAATTGTATTATTTTTTTAAAGAGAAAGTTGAAATAATAGCATCCATTATTGGAAAACATATTTTGAACCTATGTCCAAATCAATGTGTGAGTAGTTAACCTTACTTCCCGTGTTTTAATTTAAAATAAAGTTTCTATTCACCTACACATACATAGGTACTCTATTTAAAATCTGCATTTGTTAAAGTTTTGTAGCCTTTGTGTAAAATTTGTAAAATTTAATCCAGATAATTTCTAACTAATTAATTAAATGTATGTTAAGTATTCAGAATTGTGAAACATAAGCTCTAAAGTGGTGTGTCTAATAATTATTTAAAAGGATTATCAACGAGATCAACATACTTCAAGGCCACCCAAGGAGAAAAAGCAAATAATATAGATAGTGGAGAACATATACAGGATCATTACACTACTTCTCAATATTTTGCGCAAAATTATTGTTTGAGAATTGTAGTAGAAAAAAAAATACACCCAATAGTGTTTGTGTTTGTTGCCCTTGTGTAAGTATGCAGCCAAGATGGGTGTGACTAACCCACACTTTATTTGGGTCCGGTAATATCTGCTGAGGACGTTTTTTCGCTCAATATCCTATTGTAACCCAGCCACTAACTTAAGTGGTTATTCCCTAGTTATATGAATATCAATTACAGCACAAAGACCAGATTAAAACGAACGAGTTTAAAGGCCAAATTTAGATTCCTAATAATAGAATTTATAAGCGCCTCCTTACTCTTCTCATTTCTTCTACCGTTAAACGCACTCGATAAACACAATATAGATGTCATCTTGACAACTTTATGGTACCTGTTCCAGCGGCAATTTTCCAAATGCCAGCATTAAAATGCTATGTTATACCTTCGCTGCTTTACATTAATAGTTTTATTTTAGCAGCAGATTGTGACGGTTTGCGAACTATCAGATACAGGCTTCCAGTTATGCCATTAGGTCTGTGTTGCAATCACTTGCAATCAGCAAACTGTTATGACATGACTGTTTGACCACACGATTTGATTAAGGATTGGAAGAGACGCTTTTGCGCTGTTTGTTGCATTGGATTGTACGCAGCTTATCAGTTAATAGTTGTCTGATCATAATAAAATAAACACACTATAGTTGTAAGATGTATAGTAGACTGTCTGACTACTTCTGGGTCTGCAAACCGTCACAAAATGCTGCTAAAACAAACGCCTAGCGATGTTACTGCCGGTAGACGAGATCCCTTCGAATGGCGACGCTGCGAGGAGAAGTACGGCCGTTGACCCGGAGATGGCGCTGATAGATGAACGGCGTGGGCCCCTGAATGTCGCGCTCTGCTAATATATCTCCTCTCTGTCGGTTGTCCATTAAGGTAACGGCATCGAGATCCTCGCGACACGTTGATACTGTATACGGTGTTCAAAGGTCCGTGTTTGTATTTATCCCACCTTATTTTTTTATTGGACTGATAAACAACGCCTTTAATTTGTCAAATTTCTCGAGGCAGTCGAAATAGGTGAAAATTGATAATAATTTTCCAGAAATCAGTCTCTTGCGTTCATCCTTCATTTAAGGAGGTGATAGTTGAACCCAACTATAAGACTGTCACAACAAAATAATTTCAAATACAACATAATACAACAAAATGGTCCTAAAAAAATAGTTTTTTATATAGGTCTAATACAAAATTTAAAACTATTCTTACAAAATTTCATGCGGATCCATTGCTGTGGGCCATGATCCATTAAAAAATTATAATTCAAAATCTTATCAGCCCCCACTGATATGTTTCCTTTATCACACTTTGTTGGAAAGAGAAATATGAGTATACTTTTTGGTAAAGTATTAAGTCTTTCTAAAGAGACATAAAAAAAGTTATCAAATCTGGCTATGAACGAGAGAGATAGAAACAGCGGTCATGTCGAAGCTTTTCGGTTTGTTATTACCGTTGTTTGGAGGGCTAGATATTAAAATTATTATAAAAGAAATTAAAGGAGCTAGGGGTCGTCATAGTCGCGATGTGACAAAATTATAGAATTTTTGGACTGAAACCAGATATTCTTGCTTTATTTATTACTTTTAAGACTACGTACAATAAAGACGAATGCATACAGCAGCAGTTATCTATTATTTCCGAGTTTTTATTGTCGACTATAACATTTAAGTCACATATACATATATTTACATAGATCTACCTAGGCTAATCATAATTATTGACCTTATTATGTGTTCTTTGTAGTATGGAAAAAATATGAGTTCATTTTTCAATTTGGAAAGAAATGACAAGAGGGGCCTTTTTCTCACAAATCCTTTATGTCTGACTTGCTACCGGTTTCGGTCACTAAATGACCATCTTCAGGCAACAAAAGTTACAATAGGCTACAAAGTCATATATGAAATTAGTGCATGTAATCTATCTGTTATTTGGGAAAAATTGCATGTGGTGTTTATGCATGGTTTTGAGTTTATTTGAGTTTTTGAGTTTATTTTTTATTTTTTACATTTTATTTTGTTTATTAGGAGGAAAATAATTTTCCTCCTAATTTATTTATACCTATTTTCCTCCTAAATAATTTTCCTCCTAAGTTTATTAGGAGGAAAATAATTTTCCTCCTAATAAACCAAATAAAATGTAAAAAATAAAAAATAAACTCAAAACCATGCATAAACACCACATGCAATTTTTCCCAAATAACAGATAGATTACATGCACTAATTTCATATATGACTTTGTAGCCTATTGTAACTTTTGTTGCCTGAATAGGTCATTTAGTGACCGAAACCGGTAGCAAGTCAGAAATAAAGGATTTGTGAGAAAAAAGCCCCTCTTGTCATTTCTTTCCAAATTACTATGTGTATACTGCTATCATAACAAAATTACAGTTTAGTGAGAGGCTTTGGGTTGTGGGCCGACTATTTACAATACAAGGTCGATGGTCCTTGTTGATCTGATCAACACGTTTTACTCGGTTACAATGTTGCTGTTTATATCGCCCTTAATTAAAATAACTATTTATCCTAAAATAAAATATATATATATACCTACATATATAAATTTTATCATTCCTGTTTGTTAGCGTATCTTTGGTACCAACCTTCATGTCGAATCAGATAACGGATATGGTCCGGTAATAACCCACTTAATACCTCATTTCGGTTTGTATTTAATGGAGTTGTCTCGGTTTTATTCGGGTTTTATTCGGATCTGCTGGAAATAATGTTGGCAACCCTGAGTTTTTTGATATATCTTATGCAGGTATTTGCAGTAATCTAAACACTTCGCCGACATTCTGTTTGCAATAAAAAGAGTTTCTTTGCGCGATGTTTTAAATGCAAAAGATATCTTAAACACCATTATTGTCATTTTTTATGAATATTGTGTAGAGTATTTCGGACTGATCTTACAGAACTACCTGTATTTACGGAATTATAGACTTTTCAAGGAAGAAATCTCTTCTGGAAATCTTTTTCTGGAATAGTAAATGAACTGAAAAGTTAATTTTGACTCTTTCATAATTGTGTATTGAGTGGATAAACCTTTATAGATATTGGAATTAAAAATATTTTCCAAAATATTTCGAAGGCATATTTACAATTTATTTTTTGCAATACTGATATATGATCTGTTATAACCTCTCCTTTAATAAATCGAACTTGAACATTTTTCCACTTGTCACCAAAATACTTATTTGCACTCAGTGCGCGTTTCGCCAATCACGTTGATATAATCAGGGAATGATTAAAACTGAGTATTCTATCCTAATATTCTCCTTCAATAAATAAAGAGTATTGGAGAATTTAACAAGTGCAAGTGACAAAGCTTGCCTCTGTACTATCCACGAAAATTCAGCGACTTGATTGAATAATGCGTAATTTGAATAAAACAGGCGTAAAAGTCAGGCACACTGAGACCTGCTATCGGAATTAGCCGCGGTATTGCATTAGCATCGCTGCACCAGCTCTTACCGCGCTTCTAATATTGTGGAAATAAAGTGCCAAAGAGTAAGGTAAGCAAAGTAACACCTATTGTATTCCGCTTGCTGCCTACGGATTATCTCCGACAATATTATCAGTGGCGGTTCGTCAGGTTCGTTGTAAAGATTCATTTCATTAAAAATAAGTAAAGTAAAAAAAAAAAAATTCATTAAAGTAATATTTAATTTTCAAGAACAATGTTAAAAAATGGCTTTTTTGGTCCCTCAAGACAAAAGCATGAAACTAGTATATTTATACTAATTTGTGTGCTGAATACGAATCATTTATTCATTTTGCCCAAAAATGACGGGAACACCCTCTAACCAACCCCTGTATGGGGATAAAAAAGGGATAAATGGTTTATTTGTGCAATTTATTATTTGTGTACTAGTTTGAATAATATAATTTATTTTTTATTGAAATAACTTTAATCAACTTTAATTAACACTTAGCTTTTTATTGAAAGGTGTAACTTGGCGCTTATTCGACAACTTTGTACTGAAATTATTCTCGCAAATGAAATGACTTTAGGTCTATATAAGAGATGCTTAACCAACTATAAAATAAATCATTAGAAAACATTAGAAAAGGATTATATGTCCACGATAGCCAATTTCACCCCCAGGGGGTGAAGGGGTGAAATGAGGAAGGTGCCTTAGAATAATGCAAGAAAAAATATTTCTTGGCGTCTGATTAAAGTTGTTTCAATAAAAAATAAATTATATTATTCAAACTAGTATAGAAATAATAAATTGCACAAACAAACCATTTATCCCCTTTTCACCCCCATACAGAAGTTGGTTAGAGGGTGTTCCCGTCATTTTTGGGCAAAATGAATAAATAAGTGGTTCGTATTCAGCACCCAAAAATTAGTATGAAAATACTAGTTTCATGCTTTTGTCTTGAGGGACCAAAAAAGCCATTTTTTAACATTTTTCTTTATTTATTTAGGGTATATGATATTAGGAATAGGTATACACCAAATAATCTCTTGTAACGAAGTAAAGACTATTAAGAATCTAAAATGCAGTAAAAACTGTGTTTACTGCATTACTGCATTTATTGCATTTTATTTTGTTAAATTTTTTATTATACCGGATGACTCTGGAAACCGAAACCAAATAACTTTTTTTGTTTCTACAAATAAAATAATGACATTTTAGAATTGGATATTAGACATAAATCTGCATTTTTTGATATAGTCAGGAATTATTATTCACTTCCGGTTTAACCGGAAATGACCCCAACTTCCGAATTCGTAATGGCACGTCATTTTAATTTTCGCTTGTTTTAATTTAAAATGACATTCTGATCATATTGAGTAAAATGAACAAATTGGTTTTGATTTTATTATTGAATTGCTCTTAATTTATGAAGAATCAGGAAACAGTTCTTCTGAAGCAAGCGACTCGAGTTTACGCCAAATGCTAAGCAGATTGGTGACATCCTAGCTGACATTATTTAATTAAATCAGAGTAAATGAAAATAAACCCATTTTATATTAAAATTGATGGATATATTTATTAAATATATTTCGGCATGATTTTGTTTTCAAAGCCACCTATTCCCAATGCATCAAAAGCCCTATTTTGTGTGAATATTCACAAGTATTAGATAACGTTTTCTTCTTGAGAATTCTTTAGTATATAATAGTAATAAGTATTGGATTGTGTTACATCAAAGTCCTGGTAACAAAAATCACTGTTCCAGTAACCTTATGATTCAAAGTGTTCCAATTTGAAAAACTGAACAAACATGAAAAAATATCTTCGCTATAAAACAAGATCGCACAAGAAGATAAATACATGTGTATATGTCTTCTTGACTCACACTGAAATCTTCTTATATATAAAAAAGCTCGTGTCACGGTGTTTGTGTTCGCACTCCTCCGAAACGGCTCGACCGATTTTTATGAATTTTTTTATGTATATTTGGTAGGTATGAGAATAGGTCGTAAAGTATATTTCATACCGCTAGGTGATTAGGGTGTCCCTATCCAAAAAAAAAATTCTGTTTTTTTTGTATTTTTCTTTTTTGATTTGGCATAAAAAAATACCTAAAAACCCAAATTTTCAATATGGCAGAACAACGTTTGCCGGGTCAGCTAGTATTTTCTTATCTTATTTTTATTTGTCTGTAACAAAGCAGTTATGGGAGGAAGCCACTTTCAGGAATCACCCGGTATTCAGATTAAACTTTATACACAAAATTTTAACTCCCTTAATGCCTTCACGTATTGCAAAAGTAGACTATAAAAAAATGTAAAAATTGCTCTCATATACCAAATCTCGTGGCCACACTGTATGTATTTGAACAATTTTGCTGACAAACCTCAGCAAACAGCATACCATGTTTGTTAATGTTTAGTCGAAAATTATTCTTTAATACGTATATTGTATTTCCCTATACGTATATTCTGGGGCGTTAACCCTTTTATTTATTGTAATGGGTCGCCACTGGATATTACAAACGTTATGGTAAGCCCATGTTAATGCCGGATCTGCATACAAAACGCTTCGGGTACGTACCGCGTCCGAAAGAAGAAAAGATCTCGATTTACGTCCGCCAAAAACGTATTCAAATTTCGAACAGATTCGCGAGGCAGATACACAAAACGGCGGAAATTTGCAAACAGAACGGGGAAACGGCGGGCAGGCTCTCGGTGGTCGCCCCACTCGCGATTCACACGCCCGAAGAAGACGTAATAATTTTAAGGCCACTGACTAACCGAGGCATAAATTCGCTTTCAATGCTCATTCAAATTATGAGCGCAAAAATAATTCAGTACGGTTGTCGTCGTAAAATCCGACGCATCACATATAACCGATTTCACGGGTGCTGATTATTCATTCCGAGGCTGGGGGCGCGCATGCGAGGAATGCGGCGAATTTCGCAACGCGACGCGACGCGACGGCGCGTTCCGAAAATATGAGGCGATTTTCCTTTGACCTGAGAAACAATTCTTGAAAAATTTTGTTGGCTACATTTGTGGTCTACTATGTTCTGAAACGTCGAGATTTTAAATGCGATCGAAAGATAGTCTGTCTGTCTGTCTGTTTGTTAGTCCTTTTTAACACGCTTTTATTAATGTGCTTGATAGTAAATGTTACAATTATTTCAGTAGGAGCTGTTTATAATATTAAAGTCATTGTGAAAATATAATAAACTGCACCTCACGCTTTTTTTACTATAATTGATTTATTTTATTAAAAATTTAATTTTTATTTTAATCTTATTCCAAATTAATTAGTCGTAATTGATTGTTGGAATTTTCTATTGCTGTAACACAAGATCTTAATACTTAAAAATTATTTTCTACTTTTTAGTTCGGTTTGCCATTAAAGCGTGTTTTTTTTTTTAGTTTTTTTATAATCTTTTATAACACAGGAACGCTTTACGATATCAGTTTTAAATTTAGAGTTCTTATGCATTACGCAGAGATTTGGATTGCTTTGATTATTGACACACGGATCACATTGTAATTAATAGGGTGCGGAAAGTGTGCTACCACGCAGGGTTAGTTAGCACTATACAACTCTATGATAATTAAAGTATTAACCGAATTTTTTAAGCGCCTTATAAATTATGTACACGTGTATTTCTTGCCCGTGCATACAAACGCCACTGACCGTGCCTGGAAAGGCGCTGGGACTTTCCTGTGGCGGGTTCGAGGAAAGGCTATATGCAATTTATCCATATAGCGTAGCGAGCGTTCCATTGAAATTTAGTATTGTAAGTTAGTTCGAGGCAAGCGAACGAACGGTGACTAACTGATAAATGTATGTACATACGTATTTTGCACTGTGTACGTATTTTATTTCTTTTAGAGTTCGTGTAGTGTATTTACATATTATCTGATTGTGTGTGTAAACTGAAAAGGATGATTAAAGATTACGAGGATTCTACAATAGACGGGCCACATATTTTATGTAATCCTTGCAATCGTCGATATATATAAATCCAAAAAAAAAAACGTCATCAAAGTGGGCCGAGAAAAAAAAGACGTATTTCTATTCTTAATCGAATTTATAACCTTATTTACTTGTCAAGATTGTCACATCATATGACGGCCATTGTTTATTTTACAAATTGTGACAGTCACTTGTCAAAAGTTTGACATAACCGAAATGCTTAGACATGACCGCTATTTCCATCTGTCTCGTTCATAGCCAGAGTTGATGACATTTTTTTTGGATGTCTATATTTCGTAGACACTGAGAGTGTGAAAGACATTTAGATACGAATATCTATCAACAGAATATGACTGGTACTGTTAGAAAAGAGGAATTTTCGGTTTCTATTCGGAATGTGACTATTATACTTCATCAGAGTAAATCTGAATACCTACTATGGTAAGTACAAGGTTTTCGTTTATATTTTGACACCTACCTATAGAGTTTATTATGTGAAATGAAACATACAGAAAAACAAAACAAAGATAAAACGGAGAAAAACAAACTTCTCATATAAAAATTTCAGTAAATTTTCATATCTTGATCTTATGAATCTATGATTATCAAAATTAACAATTGAACATTGAAAAGTCGAAACGAAACAAACATCTTTTTTTTTAAATGGAACACATTGTATATTTTTTTACTTTTCTACAATGTAGTTCATTGACGTTTCAATCAAAACTTTGCGAATTATTTATATTTATATTTAAAGTTTAATAATTATATTGGAACTGTCGGACTCTAGATTGACATGAAAAAACAGATAACCACAAATGAAAGGTCAATTCATAAATCGGATTTTTTTTGTGATAAATCTCGGAAAAAAATGTCTAGTTTTGACGTTAGTAGCAATGCTTATCACGGCCACCTAGATATCAATTTCTCACAAGCTTTATATAATAAAAAAAATAAATATTTCGAAAAGGGCCAAACAGACAAACTCTATATATTTAAAAAGGGGATAATAGAATATTTTGATCTATTGAAAAATATAGAGGGTTTTCCATTAAAAAAATATGTCCTTGTTTTTTCAAGTTTTAGTTCGTTTTTTTTTATCATGCCAAAAGATACTTACATAAAAAATGATAAAACTGTCGCATTTAATTTTTTTTTTATATATTTTACGCTTCACTCTGCAAGTAAGTGTCAAAATATAAAAGGATGTATAGTCGTTCTAATTTTAATTGAAAATGATAAATACGACTGGGGACCAAAAAAAAGCGGTGCAACTTTATGATTCCATGGGCGTGCATATATCTTTTTATAAATTCGAAAATTGTGAAATAATTTTTTTCATTCAAATCAATGTAGGATATTAAATTATCCTGCATACAAAACTCTTAATATTTGTAATATAATTTGCTGTAAATAATGCTCATTTAGCCAGACAATCTCAAAAAATTGTCTGTGTTAATAAACCTAGCTGAAATCCATGTCACTGGCGCCTTAAATACGTGGAATTTCTAAATTCGTAAATCATTTTAACGACGTCGTAAAACTTTTATGGCACAGTGGACCGAATAAATAATTGGATGTATTACATATAAAGCAATCCTATAGTATACTGGTCGACATTTGCTAGTTGCCGGCATCGGTGTTGCTGGCATCGCGTTGCCGGCTCTTCAAAATTTTCTTAAGTATAGTAACATACATAAAGTTGTTTTAATTTATAATTATTTTTTCCAGCAATTTTAAACGCTTTATTTTAATGCTAACTAATAAATTTATATCTATGTATTTTTTTTTAAATATTTCCAAACTAGCTTTCTAAGAGCGTCACGAACTAACAGTTTACTGAAGTATGAAGTATACTTGTATAGTGAGCTTAGCAATTTTAGAAAATATATCTGACAACCTTGCTTTTTTCTACCTATTTTCAATTTAAAATGGAAATAGAGTAAGTATTTCGGGCTTGCAATGTCTACAGTTTACCTTCTGGCCAGCCGGTTTGGCACCACCGCGCGCCGTTTTAAAAAAATCCCCGGCCCGAAGAGTTTGACATACCTCGCGCGGGTCGTGATTTGACGAGCGCACCGGACGGCCTTCCGTGAAGCCGTTTCGAAAACATCCATCGGGGAATGCTGCCTCGGCAGCGCGCATACGCGCCGTTCTAATATGGACTTTCGATGGGAAACGGCCTTAATTCGGGGAAAAGTGCGGATTAAGTCATTTGCGGCGAATTCACACAGCTGGTTTACACGATTACCAGCGAAGCATCGGAGGAAGATAGACATGTCCGTGCAGCTTTTTATAAACACATAACAATTACAGGCAGTGAATGCTACGCAATGCGATCGTTTACGAGATCTAAGATTCTCCAGCAGTCCCCAACATTTACGTTCCTCTTATACGATTGATAGCAGCTGAAAGTTCCAATATTCTCGGATGATCTCTACCCACCCCTTTCTATTTTAACGGTGCTAGAAAAGGAGCTTCAAGATTGGTGGTGGTTAGCAAGCTATTGACACTATTGACGGAAAGATATTACCACAGTTACCACAGTTTAAGAGAATTAGTTATCCCAGTATTGTCTCCAACTTTTTAGTGCGCATGATCTGACCCTGGCATAAAATAGTGAACAAATATCCATACTGCGCAACTTGCGTACATAGCGGTTAACGTATTATTTATTTGTATTATTTACAATGTACTTTACTATACTTTCTTGTTAGTATATCTATTTCTAAAACAGTTGTTACAGAAAAATATATACTTGACGTTCTAGTATTTCAACTATAAGTCGTTAATAATTCAATTATCGCCGGGTTAAAGTTCAGTGCACATTTGGAGTAAATACTGTAATTAAGGTACTAACTTAACAAACACAGTATGTCTCTGTCAGTAAAAGTAGCTACTGCAGCTTGCCCTACCCTAGATATAAAAAACAAAACTGTGAGACAAAACTTCAATGGGCACCGATAGTTATGAAATAACTGGTTATTTTAAACTGTGATATTACTGTGAAGTCTTTTCTCTTCTTCTAGCAAATAGATAAGGTGCTCTGTAGCTTTAATCATAGTTAGTTTGATAACGTGTTTGATGAATCATTTAATACAGAAATGAGTGGAAAAATCATTAAATAAAAATAAATAAAATAAATCACACCACAGAAATTGACATTCTCCCCCTAAGAGTCATTACAACTGTGCAGAGGGAGAATACACATGGAAAAGACGTAGGACACACAACCAAACCCTGTGACAGGTGCCAATTGCCACAGGCGGGATTCGAACCCGAGCGGATAATAGCTCTCGGAGTAATCGCCATCTTCGCACCTGGCGCTTTACCCACTGAGCTATCGCCGCGGCTATTAAAATGTAAAATTAGATACTGAAAACAATTTGAAATGTTTTGTATGTCGATGCTTGTAGATAGAGCATAAATTTGTTCCCAGATATTCGTAAAAAACATTCCAGGTTTCTCATGCTCTTGAGCAGTGCTAAGATTTGCAGGTTGCGCAAACTCCAAAAAATTACCAAAAAAACGCAATTTTAAAATTCAAATTTCAGTTGTAATAGACGTAGTTAACTTGTGACAATATATGTACATATTATTTGTCGCTATCTGTCTTATACTTGTACATACATCGTAACTAACACCACTGACTGTACCATTCCACTCGCTTAGGATTAGGAATCAATAGATATGACAAAGCTTTGCACGCTACAAAGCAATTTCCGTTTTCAACGCACATACATGTACACGCTTACGCATTAGCAAATAATTTCGATCAGGAAATATATTGCTAATAAGCAACTAGCAGGTTGCATTCCAAGTGTACAATTTATTATTTCAGTCACTTGTCCTTTGGCCACAGCATTAGAGAGTATCGCTTAGTTATATTTTAAGAAGTTTAAATATTTGTAACACGTAATGGAAACGTTGAACTTTTTAAAATCATATTCGTTTTTGAACTCAGGCTTTCTGAAATTAGCTTCTTTAATTTTGAGCACCATCGAGTGTCTCTTTTTAATGTCACAGTAAAATTTGGGGAAAATCTTTTTTTATTGATCTTTGCTTAGTTTGAATATTGGTAGTATATCTGGAAGGATTAACAACAAACTGTTGTATTCTCTGGTTGAAAAGTTACGATTTTTAAAACGCATTACCGACAAAGTGTACAACTGATGTTCTTTGCAAATTTCTCATATTTTTTTCGCCAACAACTTGTAAAACAAATGCCACAGAAACTTCCAGCGATTAACCAGAAAACAGCAGTTCTTGTTGGCCGTTCTCCCTAGTTTTACAAGCTCCATAGTAGAGTACCGAGTAACGTATTACAAGTGTTAACTTCGAGGCTCGAGTCTTTTTTCCTGTTCGGAACCTCGCGGGTCGCTTTTTAACCCGCAATAGTACCTCCGATAGTTGCTGGAACACTGCATTTGTCGAGGTGGTCTCGCGATTGATTTATTACGAATGGTGAGTACTATTATTATACTATAATTAAGTGCAGTATACCCATACTCGAAGGTAAACTCTTTTTTGCCGCATTGCAACTTATGATGTACATTTTCAATGACATATAAGAGCAGTTCTAACAAATTAATAATGTATTTGACTGGTTGGCATTCAGAACGCGCTGCATTATGAAATTAGTGGAACTGATGTACTGCTCCTAATAAACCCTTTTTCCTCATCAACGTCTAATTAAGCGCATCATCTTAATTATGACTCTCATATGTTTTTTTCACAGCGTGTACAAGCACTGTGTTTTATTATTCAAGAACCTCGTTCAGGACAGGATGTGGTGTATCTAGAAAAATCAGTAAATACATATTTAAATTAGGTGTATGTTGACTTAATCAGTGACTGCTAGTTAGCTATGAATGTATTAAGCAATACTTTGAATAAATTATTAATTTCTTCTTTGAGACTTGAACCAAAAAAGAAGACAGACTACCCAAAAAAAAAAGAAAGACAATGTACGCATGGGTGTGATGTGCAAAGCCGTGAATTTTGTTCCATCTCTCTCTAGCTCTATAGTTATTTTCTTTATTTTTTTTATATTATATGTTTCCAAAATATGTAGTCGAAATTAAATGATATAGATTAAGTGAAATGATGAATATAGTTCTGGAAAATTCGTCCTATGTGAGCACATTTTGCACACCCTATCAAAGGTATCAACCCTGAGGATGGTTTTTATTGGACATATTGAAAACTGTTGGATACAAAAAAATGAAACTGGTTTGCTCATAAAAGTTGTATGCCTAACAATATATTTTAATATTTTGAAATTATAATGCCGGCAATGTGAACTGCTAGGAAGTGTGGACGAATTTAACTCCAATCTTTTTTATGTAATTTTTTTTGGAATTTCTGACAAGGTGTTAGCAAGAATAATAAATTGTAATCTTCTATATCTTAGAAGATTTTGATGGGATAGATAGGATAAAGTTTTCGAGAAAAATTGACTGGACATTTTCTTATACTAGAATTTAAAATGTACTGGACTTCTACTGACAATACCAAAATTTAGAAGTAGACTACAGTGTAGTTCAACCCCCACTACTACCAAAAATAAAGATATCCAAAAAAAAAAAAAAAACGTCATCAACTCTGGCTATGAACGAGAGAGATGGAAATAGCGGTCATGGATAAGCTAATCTTTAATGGCCGTCATATTATGTGACAGTCTTGACAAGTAAATAAAGTTATAAATTCGATTCAGAATAGAAATACGTCTTTTTTTCTTGGCCAACTTTGAAGACGTTTTTTTTTGGATAGCTCGTTATAAGTGTTTGTTAGGGATTCTGTTTTTTTTCTGAACACTCATTCAATCAGTTGAAAGGAAGCATTTTACGAAAAAAAAAAAACTTGAGATTTTTATAATTTCACTTACTAAATATATATATATATACGTCCTCTAATTTTTACTACATATTTTAATAACACCTTGTAAAATCACGAAATAACCATTTGAAAGAAAAATAATGCGGAAAAGAAAACTATGCAAGTTTAAATGTTGCTGAAACAAAAACGAAAGGAAAATGTTGTACCTACATCTCCATCTCATTGATTACGTTTACGATTCCTACCACCATGTGGTAGAATACTAATGTAATAGGTGTGATGGAGCGATCAGCTAATATGGAAAATAATTCTGTTCATTAAAGCGGGTAACGGGATTGGATTCTCCAACTTTCATATGCAAATTTCATGCCTTGATGATGTAATGTATGACCCTTCACTCACAACATCATTATTTAGAGTGATTCTCGCCCGTTATGGGGTACGAGGCATTAGAGAAATTGTGCAAATACTGTTACGAAATTTATGAAATTATTCTAGTCACGCGAAAAATCGTGTTTACTTCTGTTTGTGATTAATTACTTCATATAAAATAAAACAATTCAAAAGTTCAACTATATACAAAGGCTTCATGAGTATTTCAACGAAAAAAAAAAAAAATTACATATATTGTTTTTGTTTGCAGTTTTCTTGTATTCAAAAATATGCAACCGATGTAATATACACAAAATCCTAACGATACTGAAATTTTAATAGTCGATATTTGATGTAGAATGAGGTCTAGGACAAATATTTTTCTATTTAGGTATTTTTTCGGGCATTTTATCTTAATCTCTCCTAGAAGTATATAGATGGTATATAAAAGACTAATTTTTATTCGAATAGAATTACAGTTCAGTATTGTCTCCTTCAAAATAAATTTGCGTTGGAGATGGTTCTTGCATTCCAAATAGCAGTGTTGGAACTCATATAATTACAGCCTTCAGCTAGCCGGTTACAGCCGTTTGAATTTTTTTCTATGGTCCCAAAATGACGTCCCTTGCGGTGATTTTTCAATCTCGGGAAGAGAAAAAGTCACAAAGTCAGGCGAATAAGGAGGCTGAGGAGCCACAGGAATGTTTTCACTGGCTAAAAACTTGTTTATTGAAACAGCTGGAGACGCAAACTCTTTGTGGACAATTCCCTGACTATCAAAAAAGCAAATCAGAATGCATTTGATCTTCGACTTGCTCATTCTTGTTTCTTTGGGTCTTAGAGAGTTTGAAGTGTGCCATTCCATGCTTTGGCGCTTGGTTTCCGGGTCGTACTCAAACCCCCAAGTCTCATCACCAGTAATGACACGTTCCATTAAATGGGGATTTTCAATCGATTAGAAAAAAGTCAAGACACCTTTCTTTCCTGATGTCCTTTTGTTATTTTTGGAACCATTTTTGTGCAGATTTTCCTCATCCCCATTTATTATTTAAAATATGATGGACAGTGCCGTGATTCAAATTTAATTCTTCCCCGTTCACTATTGTCGTCAACCGACGATCTGAACGCACAAGATCCCGTATTCTATCGACATATTCATCGGTTCTTGAAGATGAAGGCCTTCCGCTGCGTGGTTTATCTTCAATCAACTCTCTTCCTTCTGAGAATGCCTTAAAAACCTGGGCCCTTGAAACAACACCTGTGTCTATAGGCGTGTTGAAGTTTTGCAAAAATGTTCCGTTGCATTGTGTCTGAAGCAAAACCTAGTAGCACACCGTTGCTCAAAATTAATGTCACTCATTTTTAAAACGCACTAGAAAAAAAAGATAGTTTATGAAAAGTCACAGAGAAAAAACAAATGACTGTAACAAGTTAACCTACCGCCCTTCCCGTCTCCGCAGCGTTGCTAGATCAGACGCTATGTTGCCAGTCTCATTACTTAATTTACACACCTCGTACACCACGTGAACTCAATTATTAATTCACTATATAATTAAAAAAAACAATTGAATCCATTTTACTAATGAAGTACATACATAGGTATATAAATTTAGTTATAATAACCTTAATTTAGAAATTACGTGTGTTTTATCTATTTTTTTTCATTCTATGTAAAAAACCGATTATTCGTTAATTTAATCACGTTTACTACGAAATGCCTTCGATTTACAGTTAGCCGGGTGACTAGATGCTAACTAGATACTTCATAGCCTAAAATAATTAATTTCGAATTTGACTAACTAATTAGTTTGGACCGGCGATCGAACACAACCGTAGCAAATGTCAACGTTACTCTCACTTGAAACGAGTGCCATCCATCATGCGACCTGGGGAATTTTCGAATACGGACCACCGGTCAGTGGCGGGTGAAGGACATTAAAACAGTAGTGTCTATAAGACTATAGCAACAACCAAGAAGACTAGAACTAAGGAGACCGAAGTCGTTCGGTGTCATGGTGTCATATCTGTCCGCTTCCAGAAGACGCTGTAAGCAGTGATCTGCGAAAGTCACGTGATGAGCAGCGGACCACATGTGACTGTTGATGAATATAGGCTATCAATGCGTATGCTTACATGCTGTTTGGCTTTAAAAAATACAATCCGAATGTTAAATAAATATGGTTATGTTGCATTGTGTGATACCTACAAGAAGCGTTCCGAAGCCTCAGAATAACCGGACATTATTTCAAATTACTGATATATGTATAAAACGAAATATTTTTCGTCATATTGTTAACGTTGCAGCACGTAACACGAAATATTTTGAGTAAATTTTCATATTGATAATTACGAAAATTTGTAATTGCATAGATACCAACAAATTAACGATGTCTGCCACATATCACTGTATTCGCACTACGGACATTCACACGAACTCTAATACACACAGATTAGTACAAAACGACACTGCTTAGAGCGCCTCTGGAGGCGGACATATTTTATACACGTTATACACGTGGACGCGGACGTTATACACGCAAAGCGGTAGTTCTGTCTCCTTAGTTCTAGTCTTCTTGGCAACAACAGATCGTACAAATGTATAATGTTGCAATGTATTCTAGTCATTAGCGTTCGTTTAAGGTATGAAATTAAATGCACATTTTAATAAACCTGATTTATAATGACTGATTTTGACATTATTTTAATATGAATTTTTTAATATTTGTTTACATTTAAATAGGTTTATAACGTGCTTTATATGTCATAACTTCAACATATTCGGGCTAGCTGGCTTAAAAGAGGTGATACAGAAAATAAAGGAAACTGGCAACAATGACTACTATCTGGCAACACTTCGGGCTTCTTCTCCACACAGCTTGTATGCCAGTCCCTCTTTAGACCCTCAATAAAAGTTTCAATCTCGTGTGGCAACTACTCAACCCTAGACAGGGCGATAAGTCAGCCTGTGTTTGTGTAGTACGTTATAAAAAATGCAGAAGCAGCGAAGTTTACAGCAACGGTGTGCTATCAGAAAAAGACCAGATACTGCAGACAATTCGATGCTTCACCATGAAATGCCTTCTATCACACGGCCATTTCCATTACTCAAATTTTGGCTAAAACGGGATTCCTGTCTCCTATACACCTTATCTTAGTCCGTGTGATTTTTTTTTGTTTCCCGAAAACAAAACTCACTTGGCAGGACGTAATTTTCATACTGTTGACAATATCCAGAGGAGCATAACCCAGGAGCTCAAAGCGTAACTAAAACTGAAAACAACGCCTCCGCCTATATATAGCTGCTGCGATGTAATGGAACTATTTAGAAGAGAATAATATTGTGTAATAAAGATAAAATATGATTGTTCCATCTTATTATCAAAAAATCTGTCTCATTACCACATTACTTCGTGGTGCACCAAGGGCCGATCCCAAACCCATATGGACTATTTCCTACGTACCCAGAGTATTTCACCACACTTTGGATGTTGACACATTTAGTAATACGCACTCAGAGATATGTTCATTACAATATAGTTAGTAACGAGCCATTAAAAAAAAAGTCATCAAAGTTGGTCGAGCAAAAAAATACGTATTTCTATTCTAATACGTATTTCTATCTTAAATTTATAACCTAATTTAATTGTCAAGGCTGTTACATCATGTGACAGCCATTATTTATTTTATAATTGTGATAGCCACTTGTTAAAAGCTTGACAACAACAAAGTTTCGTTTTGAGCATCGACATAACCGCTATTTCCATCTCTCTCGTTGATAGCCAGATTTAATGACAGCCACACACAAAAAAAAATCGGGTTCGGGGGTCAGACCATGTTTCATATATGTTTTTGGGGTCGCTGAATCCGAATATGGGAATCAGAATAACCCCATCGGGCTAGGGTTTTCCATAACCTCAATAAAAAACATTTTTGAGCTATATACCAATAAGCCCTTCACATCACACCTCTTACCCCCTTGAAACCATAACACAATAACCCCATGATACCTCGAAACATTACTCCATAATCATATAACCCCATAACACCATTGCCCCCAAATCAAACGAAAACAGTTCATATCAGGCGATTTGTATTAATGTAAATTTTCACGGACATTCAGGATACGTTCGAACGGTCAAATGAAACGTAATAACCTCATAACCCAATAACCCCCTAACCCCGTAACACCATAACCCCATAACCCCATAACTCCGTTGCCCGCCGTCACCGCGAGGAGGTGCTCTGGATGAAGACGCACGCAATTTTGGGAATCCCCTTTATACTGATGTTATGGGGTTATTACCTTTCATTTCATTGTTCGAACGTATCCTGAGTGTCAGTGCCTTAATACAATTTGCCTGAAATGAACTGTTTTCGTTTGATTTGGGGGCAATGGGGTTATGGGGTTATGAGGTTATATGATTATGGAGTTATGGTTTCGAGATATCATGGGGTTATTGTGTTATGGTTTCAAGGAGATAAGGGGTTTGATGTGAAGGGTTTATCGGTATATCGGCTCAAAACGTTGAGAGTTTTGATTATATTCTGTATAAATATATAAATATTATATATAAATGTCGTTCTGTATCCAATACTTATACTGACCAAAATAATGTTTGGTATATTTGAAAATCTTAAAAATCGAAAATATTTTTCAACATAGATTTTGACAAGCAGGAAGCATTTACTGCTACTTTTTTTACACTGCTTTCTGAATCCATTAAAAACAAATAGTTATTTTAAAAAAATGTTGATATGATAGCTCCAAATCAAAAGATGATCATGGGATACAATTTATTGAAAATGCTACGGCGATAGCTAAGTGCATAAAAGGTGAGACGATGCCGATTACTCCAACAGCTATAATCTGCGCGGGTTCGAGTCCCGCCTGTGGCAATTAGCACGTGTTACAAGGTTTGGTTGTGTGTCCTACACATTTTTCGTGTGTACTCTCCCTCTGACATAATCGCAATGATTCCTAGAGGGCTCTCCCTCTAGGAATCATTACCATCAGTTTCTGTGGAGTGATGTTTTTTTTCTTGAAAACAAAATTGATGCGTCCATTTTTTTTTGTATTTACGTCTTCATTTCTATCTGTTCGTTTCCTATCTTCTGAAATGTGATGGTTTATCTTTCGACATCGATTCAATAATTTTGAACCTCACCAGCCGCCACTGCCTCTGGTGCGTTGAGTAGTTGGTGAAATGTCTCCTTTACAAGACCACAGGTACACCCACGCGTTAATTTAACACTGCTCCGGGCCAATAAATTACCCACCAAAATACTCTTGTCTCTGAGAACACATTATTGACTAATTACAATAGAAAAAAATTTTAGTCTGTGAATTTATAACGTCATTTATTTCAACCCACCAGTGTTTGCTTTAATAATGCCTCTCGGTCGACGACTAAGAGCCATTCTTTACTACTTTTTTTTGACGTCCTATTGATTCCTGTTAATGATTGGCGTTCTAGATGCAATCAGTATTCTGTTTTGTCAGGATAATTGTCGTTTTTGTGTTGCTATAGTCATTTTTTATTCTACAGTCTCGTAAAACTCGTAGACCACAAGAATTTTAGCGAAAGTTGGTTTGTTTACGACGAACCTAAAAAATCGGGAATATGATGTGCATTTTTTTGAAAAAAGTACTAACTTGTATGCATAAAAAGAATAAAATAAGTGTGCTTTTAAATACGTATTTGTGTAGTGATCTCATTAGTTCGTAGTTGTATCTGACTAAAGATTAAAACGTAGAGCGCTCATATCATCATAATTAATGTTTATTTGGTAATGTAATGAGCAAATAGGAGTATTATAAAATTGTTGGTAGTGCGCGTGCACCAGCGCACCTTATAGCCCACCGCCACTGCTATTTACTTGTGTGACTTATAGGGGAATCATATTAGATTTTCACTTCGGAAAAATTCTCCGATCGATGATTCTTTTTGCAATGTGTTTGGGAAAGTGTGTAGAATAACATATCAAAATGTCTCCGCGAGAAAGTGGGTGCTAAATTTTTTATTTAACAATTTATATGCAAAAATACAGTTTTTTCGCTAATAACTTTTTAAATTTAATTTTTATCAAACAATTAATAACGCCATTCGAAAGAACGGAAAATTTTACAAAAGCCGTATGGAATTTTTTTTTCAATATAAATGAAGCGACCAGTAATTTGTTAATTAACGCTTCTATTCGTGCGCATGTCACTTGCTACGCTGGAAGAGGGCGTCCGCCAGCGCGTGCACCGTACAAAATTAGCTGTAACTTTTAATTGACAAAATCAAACGACATGAAACCAATTGGATATTAGATAGGAACATGTTTCTAATATGTTAAGTGTGTTTAAACTGTTTTTACGTATTTTAAATATTTTTAACATCAGCTGGAAGTTGCGTGTTGCATGAATTATCGATTGTTTCGTAAAATTCGATGGTACTCGAATAAAATAGAAAAAAAACACGACAATGAGATTCTATATTTAAAGGGATTACCTAAAATATATCTATCATCAAAAAAAATTTGAAAAAATCGTTTTACAAAAATTTTATATTTTTACAAATATAAAAACACTAAATAAACAATTAGCACCCGTTTTCAAGAGGAGACATTTTTTATTTAAGGTATGTAGAAGCGAACGCAAAAGGTTTCATAAAAAAATATGGATCACAGAATGATTCCGAAGTTTAGGCCTTATTTAGTCTAATATGACTCCCCTATTATTGTATAACCCATTAGGGTGATTTTTTTTCAACTATTTTTTTGTTTTTCAGTCCCCACTTGAAATTTTGTTGAATATGTCAAAAAAAAATCCCTGAAAGTTACTGCCCTTAATATTTAGTACTTTCCCAAGGCGTGAAAAGATTTTCCATTTAAAATACACGTAAATCGATTATTTTTTTCAAATTTCTATAACTCCGTCGCATTTTATGCTATTACATTGGTCTTGGTCTCAATTTACTCAGAATAAAACACTCTACAAAAGTGCCATGAAAAAATGTAACTTGTACTGGTGAGTTGGTACGGGTCGCTGAAGTTGATTTTTACCCAAAATTCGCGTTTTTTTACTGATATCTCGGATTTTACAAAAAAAATGTTAAAGAAAAACTTGTTGGAAATTTAATTTACTACAAAAAAGGTTCTATAGACCAAATTGCTGAGATTAATATTTTTTGAGATATTAGACTTTGACTTATGAGTAGTACAAAATCATCGAAGCAAAGTTTGCTTCGATAAACCGTAAAATTTCGAAAACAAACGGTTCGAAAAAATGATACAATTTTACAACGCATTTTTTTTATGCAAAAATTAAATAAAAGCGATTTAGTTTTTTAATAGCATGAAAGTACAAGTCTTCGCGAATAAAATGAGCCCACGATCGTTTCTGTACTATCATTTTTACCTCTGTAAAACCTGATTTTTTGAAAACGTCTTTTTTTTAAAAAATCGTTATAACTCGAAAAAATAAAACTTTTTTGAAATTTTGAAAAAAAGAGTCATTTTCCACTTGTCTTGGGCTGTATTTATAGTTAACAAGAAGTCTGTTCAAACAAAATTGGAATTTATACAGCAAAAATACGAAAACGCGAATTTTGACGTTTTTTTAAATTTTTATCAAATGTTTATGAACCGATTTTTTTCGTTCACATCTCATTCGACGCGCATTTTTAAGACCTACAACTTTCTAATTTAACTTTCTTGTGTAGGACTTGAAGCTTTTTTTTTATTTGCAAAAAACCGTTTTTTTGACTTTTGCGAATTTTTTTGGTTATGTTCGCCATTAAAACTCGAGTCGCAAAAAACGCTACCTTTCTTAGAATTTCCCTCTCTATACGACCATATTTTTTGTGTGCTGATAACAATTAGTGACCGGTTTTCTCCCCGTTGATTGGGCTATAAAGTGGGCACCTATCTGTCGGCGTTTCGCGTAAAAGTGCATTTGCATGCGGCGGCCGCGGGCCGGCTACCGTGCGGTCACACCCCCGCAGATAACGCGCCGGAGACGGACGAACGGCGGGACGGGCCGTCGGACGGAGACGGACGATCGGAGGTGAGCCGATCGGGCATTACGATCGGTAAACCCTGTAATCGGCCACTTATTAAACGGCATTACAATACTAGCCTGGGGTGCGTCTCTCTCTCCGTATCGGGCCCTATCTGAAATTATGTTTTATTCAACGTGTGCCCAGATACGCGCTGCCGCGAAAATTCAATGAAAACGGGCGTTTAGGACTCAACAGTCTACGGGGTGCGCCACCTTTAAACTGTCAAATCTGTAGTACTAAACGTATTCGTAGTAGTAAACGTAACAAATCTGTGGCTGGCTGTCACAAGGTAATAAGTCAGTTAACCTCAATTCACACAAACACTTTTCAAAGTCAAGAGAATCATCACAAATTTTCAAAAGTATTTATGTAACATTTTTTAATGCTGGGATACAGTATAAAATTTGCTTATTCCATTGGTAACAAAATTTAACTAACAAATCTATTTATTAATTAATAAATTATGACTTATGCCCTTATGATTTTTTGAAATATTTGAATACAGTCCTTCAAATCGCTTCAATTAACTTATGCTGTTTTGTCATACTAAATTATTAGAATTATTGTAAAGTAAAATACAACGTTTAATGTAAAGTCCATCTATTCTAAATTGAAAATGATAAATACGCCTGGGGAACAAAAAAAGCGGTGAAACTTTATGATTCCCTGGGCGTGCATATATCTATTATAAATTCGAAAATTGTGAAATAATTTTTTTCATTCAAATCAATATAGGAGATTAAAATTAGCCTGCATACAAAACTCTTAATATTTGTAATATATTTTTTTTGTAAATAATGCTCATTTAGCCAGACAATCTCAAAAAATTGTCTGTTTTAATAAACCTAGCTGAAATACATGTCACTGGCGTCTTAAACAAGTAAGAATTCCTAATGTCGTAATTCATTTTAACGACGTCGGTCGTAAAAATTTTATGGTACAGTGGACCGAATAAGTATTTAACGAATGTATTCGATGCAAAGCACAATACTCTAATGGGTCACGGGAAACCGTTGGCCAGTGTTAGGCCGGTGTTAGCAAATAGCGAAGCGTTGCCGGATGTTCAAAATTTTCTTAGAGTATAGTATTATACCTAAAGTTGTTTTAATTTATAATTATTTTTTCTAGCAACTTTAAACGCTTTATTTTAATGTTAACTAATAAATTTATATCTATTTTTTTTAAATATTTCCAAACTAGCTTTCTAAGAACGTCACGAACTAACAGTTTACTGAAGAATGAAGTATAATTAATTGTATAGTGAGCTTAGCAATTTTAGAAAATATATCTGACAGCCTTTCTTTTTTTTACCTATTTTCAATTTAGAATGGAAATTCTATATACCAGGTTAAGAAAAATGATAGTTATTGGATTTTATATGTTTAATTTCAGAAAAACACATTTTTGGTTTGAAATGAACTGCTACCTATTTATATTACTTCTTCATCCGAAAATCGCACTATTTTGTTCGACTATTGCTTCACATGCACTCTCGACAAAAAGGCATAAGTCAAGTTACACCGTTTTGTCTGCAACTATGTTTGCGATATGTATTAATAAAAATCTGTTAAAAAAAAAACATGTCATGATTTATATCTTTTTGCGCGAACAAACTAACAGTTCCTAGCCCTCATAACAATTCAGCAAAACGTCATATTTAAACTTATGCCGTTATGACTGACCCTGATTGCAGAAACTGTGGACATAAGAACAGTTATTCCCATTTGTTGTTCCAAAATTTTACTAATATCAATTAAGCTCAGCTAAGTGAACTTTTACTTCCATCTATCGGGGGAAAGCATAACTCTAGACTTATTTCCTTTTGTCAGACTGTTATTGAACATTTTTAATATACACTGATGCACTTATCCCATTTTTGCCCAAAATTGACTTATTACCTTTTGACTGCCACCCACAGAAATATAATACAAACTTAGCTAAAATGTATCTAAAAGTGAGATTGACATGATATTTAGTCTGAGGTATGGATGAAATTGTTAATTCGTCAACTGTAAAATATCTCGGTGTTTTTTTTTATCCAAAGTTATGAGACAAACACACTGATTGTATCTGTAAAAAAAGTTTCGAAATACATATTTAGTTAGACATTTGGATGGGAAAAGTATCACAGAATATTCTAATAAATATACCATAGTCTTATCCATCAAATAATATCCTATGGTGGGTATCTGAATTTGGGCCATATCCCTTCTAGTGCACATATGTTCTCATCACAGAGAAAGGCAGATATAATTATGGCAGGGATAGGCTATAGAGACAATTGTAAGTCAGTAGGAGGGGGCCTAATAAGGTCGGTTTTCGGCCTAAATTTGGATAAAAATGTTCAAAATCAGATCCTGTAGTATCTACTAAAAAAAGATAGCTCACTACGCACGTGAGGCCATGGAACATTCTATGTCTTTATTATGAAAGAGGACATGATGCTCGATAGAGTTTTTCCCTACCCCAGATTTTGCCCCTTCAGGTTAGGAAAACCATCTTAACCAAGCGTGACGTGACGCAAAACCATGACGCAGATCGCAATATTCTCCAGGGGCCCATAATAAAGACATGAAATGTCAAACACTATGTCGATTCCACTCTAAACGGACCACCCCCACCCCTCCTAGTGTCCCCCAACAATAGTGAAAATACTATCACCTTTTATATAATATAATAGCATTTTTGGACACATTCGTCACTGGCAAACTAATATTTTCTTAATAACGTACTACTAACTCTAGTTTAACTCTACTTTAACTTTAAACAAGCACCCCAAAGGAAACAATTATCTACCATGTCCACGTCATTGTTTCTGGGTAACGCAGACTGTAGATTATCAGTGTGTACGGTTTAAACGCTTAAAGTTTAGTGCTGCCTGCCAAAAGTTTTGGGGTTCTGGGTTTTAGTGTTCACGGGATTGTGATAAGGAGCCTACAATACTTCGTAAGTCATATGTCGCATGTGTAGAAACCATTCCATAAGTGTTAATTTTTCTAAAGGTTTTTAGAATTTTCTGAAGACGAAGGAGGATGGAGCAAAGACCCAAACATATGTCCTTGCACAGCCAATCACTCTTCAAAACTCTTCATTTTTCTGAAGACTTTTAACGATTTCCTGAAGACGGAAAGGTGATAGAGCTAAAATGACCACGAGTTCGTATACAGGAGACAAAAATACTCCAAAATCATATATCGCATGTTTTGCTGAAGTGAAATGTCTTCATTTTTCTGAAGGTTTTTAGCAATTTTCTGAAGACTGAAGGAGGGTTGAGTAAAACTTACCACGGATTCGTGTTTATCGGAAAAACTGCATCAACTGAACAAAAATTCATCGCATGCATGGGACAAAAGTGCATCGGAAATCATATGTCACATGCAAAGTAAAAATACCCGTTTTTTGTAGGTCTGTGCAGTAAATCCACCCCTTGCCTTTTTACCCCTGCACTCTCTCCTCAAAGGGGGTAAAAGGGCAAAAAGTGATAAATAAGAATGAAAATAGTTAAAATAGAGTTAGTAATACTTTATTAAGAAAATATTAGTTTGCCAATGAGGAATGTTTCCAAAAATGCTATTATTAGGTGATGGTATTTTCACTATTTTAAGGGGTGATTGGGGGGCACTTGGGGGGGGTGGGGGTGGTCCGTTGAGGGTGGAATCGACTTAGTTCCTTTAGTAGATACTACAGGAACTGATTTTGAATATTTTCATCCAAATTAAATTTAGGCCGAAAACCGGCCTTATTAACCCTCCGCTTTTGTTAAGATGAATATACTTACTGTACCGTGTAGTTACATCCTTCAGTGTCTGTTATAAGTAAAAAAATAATATAATGAAATTTCCATCGCGTAAAGAAATATACACATATGTATATCACCAGATGAACTAATCATTATGGATTACAATTTTATAATGTCTTACCAGTAAACACAAGGAATCTAAATTTTAATCATTTTAAAAGGACGGTAAAGACATATGTATGTATTTATTAAAAAAATACTTTTTATGATACCAAACCAAGTAATATTAGTGAAATGTTATTTTGATAATTTGTTTTGTTTGTGTTTATAAATATTATCTGTTGTATACACTGTACTCTGTATATCTAAAATTATCTAATTGTATCTATATGTTGTATACTTAAAATTGTTTTGTTATATCTACATTTAACATTTTTTATGTCTACAAAATTTTTCTGTCTTTTTTTTTGACATATATAATCACTTCTGTGTATTTAACACCAAACTGTAAATAGAACTAGCTTGTCTCATTTGTTTGATGGACATAGGACCCGTATTTCTTTTTCTTTTGTTTCGTTGTAAATTATGCTAGAACTTTTTATTCAACACATAAACTTCTTCAAGGCTAAATTAGCGTGAGAAAAAAATAATGTCACCGCGAGGGACGGTAAACAGAAGCGAAAACTTGAACTAAAGAAAAAAATTAACATTTAATGATTCAAGACGAAAATATAATTGATGCTAAACTGATACTTAACTGATATATTGGTATAAATTGGCTACTAAATATTGAAATTTTCTAAATTATTGGTGATAATGAAACATAAAAAAAAATACAAAACCCTGAAAAAATAGAGTCTATTATTTAAGCACTTATTAATAATTTGTACTTACAACTTTGTATTTGTTCTTAATTTATAATTTAATCGATTTTCTTATGGTTTAGCTTCAAGATTTCGAATCCTTTTATGCCTTTGTGGAAATATGAATTACTAGCGACCCGCCCCGGCTTCGCCCGGTTTATGACATCACATTAGAAACCTCTAAAATTATCAGTGTTTTTCTACTATATTATGTATGCATTATACATATAAACCTTCCTCTTGAATCACTCTATCTATTAAAAAAAAACGCATAAAAATCCGTTGTGTAGTTTTAAAGATCTAAGCATACGTAGGTAGTAGATAGGAACAGACAGCGGGAAGCAACTTTGTTTTATACTATGTTATGATTTCGAAAATGTATTTATTTTTTCCGCTGCTTGTCAGTGCGTTAAAGGTACCAAATTACCAATAAATTCGTAAAATAAAAACCAATAGTTCATTCAAACTTGGACTATTTATGGGAATATGTTCACACTACTTCACACTGTGTAAATCATGTTTCTTTGGACACAGAGATTTCCTAAAAATGAGGTAATAGCCGGTAGGCTAGCGTGACGGTTTCCTAGCGTGATAAGTGTGACGTGACGGTGTCACGGCTGATGCTCAAATTTGTAGTTTTATTCCCATCCAAATGAGGGTATAGCCGCTATGCTAGCAGAACGGTTTTTAGTTCTCTGGGAGTCAAGCGCGCCTGTAGAAGATCCACTTCAAAAATTATCCAATAATTCCTTAAAATTCTCACGCACAGGTTAGTCACCTAAAATTGATACCCCCCTTTATTTATTTTAATTTTCATCGAATCGAAATATTCAAATAGGGTTTTTATACGGTTTTTTAGAGTTCTTAAATAGATTTAGAAATACCTCTCAAATTGTAAGGGTACGATAAATACATACCGGGTGACCTCGAAATGACGCTCGCCCCTATATCTTCTTGGTCTTACAAGATATGAATTTCAAATTTGGGCACGTCAGATAACGGCTAAATATGTATTAATTCGACTGATCTAGCATTACCTGTCGCTACCGGTTTCACCGGAAATGATTCTAACTTTGAATTTTTAAATTGTATATTTTTACATTTTGGGTTCAGGAGGTCATTTTGCATACACCTATGGCATATTGAGATAAAAATATTAATGAATGACATTTTTATGGGCAAATATAATTTTTAATCTAGGTGGACGTGACTCCAAAAAAGGTGGTTTTGTTTTGCTTATGCACTAGGTTTTATGCATTTTAATACCAATGACTTCGTAGCAAACACTTCACTATTTATTGATTCAGATAATGCTAAATCGGTCGAATTAATACATATTTAGCCGTTATTTGACGTGCCCAAATTTGAAATTCATATCTTGTAAGACCAAGAAGATATAGGGGTCATCCGGTATATACCTATATATATTTTTTAATAGAACAACCTGTATTTTTTTACTTAAATATGTTATGAAATATATGATTATGATATTACTTCAACTGTTTTCCATATTTCGAGATCTATTGTTCTTGATCTATACATATCTCAAAAATATCTATTCTATCTATTCTATTTTTTTCGCACCCTTGTAATTTGATTTTTTTTAAATATGTCAGGATATTCAAATATTCTAGGAATTCATAAAAAAAGCCTTTTTTGAACTGTTCTAACTAATCAACTACTGTATCTGTGATTAACCCTGTGGCTTTATATCGTTAAAAAAAAACAATCAAATCAACAAACAAATCGTACGTATTTTCGAGTATGTTCTAAGATACAAAATTTCAATACTCAAATACCCTACAAGCAGTTTGACCCTAAACGTTGCTAACACATCTATTTCAATTAAATATAAATGGAAGGTTAGATATCGTCATGAATGTTAGATAAAATAAAAAAGTGTTAACAAACATATGTTAATGGCATTTTTCCTCATTGTTTAATGAAGTAGTCATTACTAGGCATACGTGATTACTCGTCAATTTTTTTTCCTGTTCACGTCTAGCCTTGGGATACCACAACATATATAATTTGGCCAGTCACTCGTCATTGAACATTGATTTGTACATGTTATGATATAATGCACCAATGAAGTGAAACAAATTCATGGCACGAATTAATCACTGGTTAAATAAAGACATTATCGTTTTATAGTTGTGATTAACAGGGAGATAAAGTATTATGCAAAATATCAAAATTATAGTATTCTGAACTATATCGCCCAATTTAGAAGTCAAGAAATTAGATTAATTAATAATATTTTAAAGTGTGTTATAGACAATAAATCTATGTATTGTCTCTCGAAGAATAGTAAGTTAATAGGTAAATATGTTGCCACTGATAAGAAATCAAGAAAAATGGATAAACACCCAACACAAACAATTTTCATTTTTTTTAATTTAGATAAAAATTAAAACGCCCGATACAACTATCAATTTTATTAGTGTAAACTCATAATAAACTAGGATTTGTAGTGCCCATTGTGTTAGGAATTACAGAATGTAATCAGGTTACTTTTTAAATACATTACTTAGTTGTATAAATATTTTTCTCGATTTTTAAATAACATTTCTATTTTCATACTTTCCACGCAAAAAATATTTATAAGAATGCAATTGAAGTTATTTTCATAAAAATTTTCGTAATTTGGACTATATTTGTCTTAAAGAATGATGTAGATTCATTGATACAAGACAAAGTGAAGAATGAAAAACATTTAAAATTTGTGGAAAACATAAAGGTTTCTATATTATCAACAAATTGTTTGACCTAAACTGTAAGTATATTCTTTGACATATTTCTTCTGGAACTGCCAGATCCACTTTGTAGAATGATAATATAGAGGTACCAATAAAAAGATTAAAATGCCTAAGTAGTAAAGTAGTAAAGTAAGATCTCAGAAAATGTAAATACTCATTAGTCTGTATTTGTTGTCTATTGATTACCATAGTTAGATGAAATGTTGTTGATGAAAAAAATGAAATGAAATGATGAAAAAAAAAACAAGCCAAAGAAATGCCCAAAGGTAACACTAAAAATGAATTTATTTACGTTGTTTGGAATTACTAAACGACGAAGTAATAATTGACGATCTGGCTAGGGCCATCCTTCAAACTATTGGGTGGAGATTTTCAACAAGTGAATGAATCATATCTCGTATCAACTAAATCATATAAAGCCTGCCGTAAATTCCCTTCTAGATGGCCTTATATTTTATCCTAAACGATAGCAGGTTTGCTATCCATTCGAAATGCCAATAAAAATACACGTTATTTACAATATAACAGGAATGTGTTGCATCGAGTGGGTTATGAGAAAATAAGTCAATAGAGTGAAGGATTCTAAAAATTTTAAATATTATAAAATATATTTGGGTATGGTTATATTTCTAAAAAAGAAATACAATAAAATTGCAGAATTATTTATTATCAAGTAAAATTATATCAGAACAGAGAAGAAGACAAAGGGACACCGTTTGAAAAGGACAAACAGAAGTGAGACAACAGATAAACAGCCACACGCCTCGAAGGTAGTGAGAAAATAAGACCATCCCTCTCACCACCTGTGCTTGTTGTTAGAACGAGAAGTGTAGCATTTGTCCTTTTTCTAACAGGCCGATGTCGGCTTTACTCAAACTGTATATGTAATCATACAGAGATATTTGAAGTATCTTGAAAAACACCACTTAACACCGAAACACTTTTTTAACACTTCACTCTTGATTATGCTGACATGGTTGTCGAAACGCGTGTTGAATGCAAAAAAGTGTTTCGGTTAAGTGTTTCGGATGAAGTGTTCAAGTGTGAAACTGTTGCTCCGCGGAAGGATCTAATTCTCTTCCTTTTGAAAAATGTTGATAAGACATAAAAATGTTTATGCATCTACAAGGTGTGTAAATTATGTAATGAGACTGATTTTTTTATTTTTTTTTATCCGAATGGAATAACAATTCAGTATTGTCTCCTTCAAAATAACTTCCTTGAGAAGTCACACAGCACTAGAAACGGTTCTTCCATTCCTCATAGCCGTGCTGGAACTCATGTACTGGAATAGTCGTTCAGCTGGTTGGATTACCGCCGTTTGAATGTTTTCTATGGTCCCCAAAATGATGTCCATTGAGGTGATTTTTCAATCCCGGGAAGAAAAAAAAGTCACAAGGACTCAAGTAAGGCTGAGGAGCCACAGGAATATTTTTATTGGCTAAAAACTCGTTTGCTGAAATGGCTGTGTGACAAGGCGTATTGTCGTGATTGAACATCCAGTTGTTCTTGATGTTTGGTCTCATTTGGTCTGTTTGGCCTGGAGGCACAATCTCTTTGTGGACAATTCCTTGGCTATCAAAAAAGCAAATCAGCATGCATTTGATCTTCGACTTGCTCATTATTGCTTTTTGGATCTTGGAGAGCTTGAAGTGTGCCCTTCCAAGCTTTGGCGCTTGGTTTCCTGGTCGTACTCAAACACTCAAATCACCAGTAATGACACGTTCCATAAAATTGGGATAATTTTCAATCGATTCCAAAAAGTCAAGACACCTTCATCTCCTAATGTCCTTTTGCTCCTGCGAAAGGTTTCTTGGGACCATTTTTGCGCAGATTTTTTTCATCCCCAATTTGTGAGTCAAAATCTGATGAACAGTGCTGTGATTTAAATTTAACTCTTCCTCGTTCATTGTTGTTGTCAACCGCCGAACTGAATGCACAATTTTCATCGGTTCTTGAAGATGAAGGCCTTCCGCTGCGTGGTTAATCTTCAAACGACTCTCTTCTTTCTGAAAATGTCATAAACCACCAAAAAACTCTTGAAAACATACTGTCTCTATAGCCATGTTGATATTTTGCAAACGTATTCGTTAATACAAGTTAATGTCACTCATTTCTAAAACGCACTACAAAAAAAAAAACGGGTTACGTAGAAAAAACAAATTACTCTAAGAAGTTCAAACTTGTAGGTAACTGAAGGTGCATTACATGTTAAACTACCGTCCTTCCAAGTTCCGTCTCCGCAGTGTTGCTCGATCGGGCGCTACGTTGCCAGTCTCATTACATAATCTACTCACCTCGTATATGGATTGTTTTTGGTTGGGACAAAATATTGAGGAAATGTCGTGGACTACTTTCCAAATAAAGTACATACTGATGAAAGTACGTATATAGAGTGGTTATGAACCACTCTATTTTGGGATTAGGTTTTCATCAAGTCAACTGTTATTTTGCAAAACGCGCAAACGATAAAAAATCACCCAGACTGTACCCCTAAATGGTTTCATATTTCACTATATACGTGTTAATTGAGTTTTAATCACCTCCAGCACTTAAGCGTGTTTAAGAGTATCAACGGGAGATATACTCGCAGCAATTTGTAACTATGGAGAGTAGTTGATAAGGTTTTGAAAACGTATTTAACGGCTCCTGGTTAATATTATGCCGATAAATAAGCCGATGCTGACCCGTTCCTCGATGAATTATAAGAACGTCGAGCAAAGATGGAATCTTGAGGCTGTTGTTCACTAGAGTGAGAGGAGTATAACTGTTTTCCTTATTTTAAACATACATACGTCTCTTTGATAAACTACAACATACAAGGAATCCCTTGTAAAATGTAAAAAAATACCATAACAATTTTTTTTAAGCATGTACTTTCCAAAATAATCGAAAATACTCGTAATTAAAAAAGTTATAAGTACATATTACAAACATTGAAATCAAAAATCAAAATACATACATTGCAACAGGTTTATGTAACTGACGATTTGTATGTAAATCAGTTTTAGTTTAATTGTTTCGCTTTTTGAATTATTGAAACCTGCACTCAGTAGACATGAAAATATGTAATTATTATTACCGTTATTAGTACTGCAATTCAGCAAAATGCTTAAGATACATATAGATTTGATGTATAAATATTCGACATCCACGTGGTGCGACATTTACATGAATGTTCATATACTTATGCGTGCAAGTCGAGACTGAACCAGAATTGACGAATTGTGAAATTAGAAGGAAATTATATCTGTGATAACAGCAATTTTTGTGAGTCTTCTTCTGCATCTGAGCACTGAAAATCTGGATCACCTGAAGAAATCTGATGAATCTGAAAGACTGAAGAAGAAGAAGAATGGTTTGTCTATTGTTCGCCTATTGACAAACAAACTTGACTAGAATAAGTAAATTATCACAGTTTAACATATTTATTTGCATGAAATTTAAAGGGAAAGATACTCATGTTTACGCATGACGTATGTGATTAAAATTTCTACGCTAAAAGTATTTATCAGTATGTGTATACCATACAATTTTATCAAAAAAACATAAAACAAAGCAATGTCGTTTGTCGTGGCGAAAAAATATCAAAACTTACAACTTTGTTAGCGTCAGATTAACCTGTGCACTGTTTACAGTGATCGCTAAACCCTTAATGCATAGAGAAATATTTGCATATTTGAAATTACGGTATTCGAGGATTATTTCGCGTCATATGCTCTATTGGTATATATGTAAATGGCACGACTTTGTTCTTTCCGAGTAACGTTCGTCTATAGGCAGAATAATGGTGTTCATTCTGAAGAGACAGTTCTTTTATAATAAGGGCAACCTTTTTCAATATTTAGCTACGATTGCAGGTACCTTGCACAGATTATTTTAAACTAAAAATAAAATACCACTTCTGAACCCGAATTTTCCCATCAACGACAGGACACATAAGACTAATATTAACAAAATTATCAGGAAAGATATCGCGGGTCAATAGTACATTACATTGATCTCGGAAATTTTTGTTTCAATTGAGCATTTTTTTTTACTTTCATGTCTTATTTTTGAGTATGACGGAAGGTCTTCAGTATACTTTACGTTAATCTTGCATCTAAAATTTGGTACTTAGTGTGTTACACGTTAGAGTAAACTATCTCCTTCAGAATTTACAGAATCTAATGACAGCTGTATCTTATTTAGATATTTAGTATTTGTATTACTACGAATGTAAGAGAAACACAAACTCATTAACTTCAGATTGGTAGATTTAGTAGATTATAAACTCATGTAATTGCTTCCTACTTCTTTGGCATATTGTGGATTCGTCTAAAATGGTACAGAAAATCAATTTCAATGTTTTTCTCATTGAAAGTAAGAGTGTGAAATTTTTAAACGTTTAATTACATTTTTTTATGGACACCTTTAATTTTCATAAATTTGATAAAAGGTCTTTTGCACTAAAACCTTTAATTACTTTAATTTAATAATTTACTTTTATTAATTACTAAAATTACTTTATAAATTGAAACTATTTTTTAACATATTTTAATCTATGAATATGATCCAAATTTACGAAGATAAAATAACCAAAAAGAGAATCAGATTTTTAGAATTTGGTGATTCAGAATTTAGTAACAAAGAATGTATATGATAACGTATTATATACAATGAATATACAATGACAATTGTATAAAACAGGTATATTTAAAAAAAAGCAAAAAAAACATGTGTGCATGTGTAGTAATATATAAGTACTCAATATATTTCTAAAATAGATGGTCAAAATTAGAGAACACGTGATCTGCGTGTTCTCTAATTTTGAGTAAATTGATGACTTTTATAAAGTTTTTCGTTGTCGAAAATAAGAGAAGGTAAATAATCGATTATAATAGTAATATTACAGTTGAAAATGTAGATCACATTTGCTTTACCCACCATTGATTTTGGGGGACCAGGTAGTTATCTGGTAACATTTTTAATTTGAAAAAAAAAAACGAAATATGGATGTCCCGTAAAAAAATATAATGAGAAAACGTTTCCCTTGGATTTTCCCTACGTGTGCCAATTAAAAAAAAAACTTAATACTGATAATACTTAATTTTTCAAAAATAATTTGAAATAGACCATGAAAAACTGACACAAAATCTTCATGTCACTGTTGTGTTTCTAAATTTGGTTGTATTTTGTGTCAAAATACTGCAATATTTTTTCAGAGAAGCAAATAAGCATAACATTACACAAAAAGTATATTAAGGCTACATTCTTAGATTGCACTAATTGTTAAACATTCAGTTTTACACAAAATATAGTTTTATCACAAACGTTTTGGAATACTACCTATTCCTAAATTTTAAACGATTTGACTGAAAGGCCTTTTCCATTGATTTTGTGCGGAGCCCTTTGATATACAGCAATATGGGCATACCTACATATGTGGTATGCTTCACTCAAAACTGGTGTCAATCGATTCACTCGTCGAGTAGCTTACAAATATATATATAAAATAAAGTATAAGTAAATAAAAAATAAAGTACATATAAATAAAATAAAGAAAAATGAAGTAATTCTTAATCAAAATTAATAATGTATACCCTCATCACAAAGATCACCCTCAAAATCGATGGTGTGTAAAAAAAAATTACATATAAATAAAAAATAAAGAAAAATAAAGTAAATCCTAATCAAATTTAGTAATATTAAATTAAAAGAGTTTATCTGGTCACTCCATTGATGGCATTTAGCTTCCTTAGGAAGCATTTCATAGAAAAAACTTTATTATTTTACTGACTCTACATTCTCTCTGATTTTGGCCACTTATTTTAAAATTAATTATCAGAGGTTTACAAAATAAAAAAAGTTCTGTCTTTGCAATCAGACCCATCATTTCCTATGTATGTTGATGCACTGAAACCAAATTTGGCAAACAATTTTTTTTAAATCAATTTTTCTCTCCACTCCCATATAACCCCTATAAACTCTTATAGAGGAAATTTTTTTGAAAAAAATTTCTTTAATTATTTTTTATGACCGTTATATTGTTTTTTTATTGGTCGCTGATCACGAATCAGAAGTCAAGAATAAATTTCGACTTAATGACAGCTGTCAACAAACTGTCAAATTTCACTAAAAAAGTAAAATGTTGATATTAATTGTATATTATTAAGTTTTTTGGGTTGCTGATCACGATTCTGAAGTCAAAAAAAGAATTTTGACCTAATGAAAGCGTCAGCAAGCTGTCAAAATTTCTAAAAAAAGATAAAGAGATGATGTTTAGTACATGTTTATATACAGAGTGGACCATTTTAAACTTTAATAGGAAATAACTCGGCCGGTAAGCGAAAAAATAAAGAAAGTTGTATACAAAAGTTGTTGGGTACGGAGGGGGACGTACGAACGTAATCTTAAATTTTAACTCTACGTTGACCTTGAGACCAAAACAACTTTTTCAAATGGAAACAACTATTTTTGACCCCGGATTTTAAAAGAGCGGGATAGAGATTGGAAACAGTAAAATTTAGTTTTTAAGGTTATTTCAAGGTCAACGTGATTTATCAATCGTGAAACCCTACTTTTGACCACTGATTTGAAATATTTAACGTCAAGGTCATTGGAATCAGGAAGTGACCTTGTTATACCCTGACAACTTTGATCGGAAAAAATTACTGTTTCCAATCTCTATCCCGAGCTAGCCCTCGTTATTTAACAATTTTCGAAAATGTGATCTTCATTCGACCTTGCCATGACCTTGTTGACAAGTTCTATTTTGGACGTAAAATTTCCCACTCTTTTCAAATCCGGGGTCAAAAATAGTTGTTTCCATTTGAAAAAGTTGTTTTGACCTTCAAATAACCCTCAAGGTCAACGTAGAGTTAAATTTAAGGTTATGGTCGTACGTCCCTCTCCTTACCCAACGACTTTTGTATACAACTTTTTTTATTTTTTCGCTTACCGGCTGAGTTATTTCCTATTAAAGGTTAAAATGGTCCACCATGTATATAAACATGTAATACTAAACATCATCTTTTTGTCTTTTTTTAGAAATTTTGACAGCTTGCTTGAATGCATTTAATATCAACTTTTTACTTTTTAGTGAAATTTGACAGATTGTTGACAGCTGTTATTAAGTCGAAATTTATTCTTGATTTCAGGTACGTGATCAGCGACCAAAGAAACCAATATAAAGGTCATAAAAAATAATTAAAGACGTTTTTACAAAAAATTTCCTCTATAAGAGTTTATGGGGGTTATATGGGGGTGGAGAGAAAAAATATGCGGTAGAAATTTTTTTTTTGCCAAATTTGGTTTCAGTGCATCAAAATACATAGGAAATGATGGGTCTGATCGCAAAGACAGAACTTTCTTTTTTTATTTTGGTAGACCTGTGTTATCTATTAGACGAATTTAAATGGATGAAGACACAGGTCGAATTTTTTCCAGGGTCATTTTCTGTCATGACATCTGGCATAAATCTTGGCTGGACCTCCCCTTACATTCCGAAACTAACGTCAAATTCGTCATCTATTCCCACCACAAACGACGAAGGGTCGTGGTGCGCCGTAGCGCCCCTGCTTGGCTCACCCTTTGGTGCCATTCTTGCAGCCTATTTAGCGGATAAGATAGGACGAAAAAATACCACATTATTAACGGCTCCAGTGGTTACCATGTGCTTCGTAGGAATCGCTTTCGCCACGTCGATATGGCACATAACTGGATTCAGGTTTATCATTGGAGCCACAGAGGGCGCCCTATACACCACGCTACCGATGTATATCGGAGAGATCTCTGACCCGAAAATAAGGGGGTTTCTCACGGCAACCATCGCCATATTTAGCATTACAGGCACGCTGTTTATAAATGTCATAGGGTCGATGTTAGATATATTTATTTCAAGCTTGATATGCGCGAGTATACCCCTGATACATTTCGTCGCATTTGTTTTTATGCCCGAATCGCCCTACTACCACATCAAGAAACACAACCACAAAGAGGCCCGGAATTCCTTGGAGATATTGAGAGGCAGATCAGATGTGGACAGCGAGATGGACGCTTTGTGTAAGGCTGTAGTGAGACAAGAACGCACAAACGAAAAACCGGGATTTTTCGATTTATTCACGATTCGGAGCAACCGAAAGGCGTGCTATATATTCCTGATCCTCTGTCTAACTAATAAATTCAGTGGGAAAAATCCTTGCCTTTTCTACACCGAAACCATATTCAAGGAAGCCGGCAGTAGCATAGACGCAACCCTGTCGGTGATAATTTACTGCAGCGTTGAACTTTTGGCGGTTGCTTCCACCACTTTCTTCATTGTCGACAGGTTTGGTAAAAGACTGCTGATGATAACCTCCACAGCAGGCTGCGCTATATCAGTTTTTATGATAGCCTTACATTTCTATCTAAAAGACTATCATTTCGGCCTCATGGAGAACCTAGACTGGCTTCCTATTACAGCTCTGGTTTCCTACAATATACTGTTTAGCATTGGACTGTCTTTCGGTCCTGTGTCAGTTTTGAGTGAGCTATTTCCGACTAGCGTCAAAGCAAAAGCCTTGTGCATAGCAGACAGTTTTTCGGTGATGATGGGTACCATTGTTTCCAAATTTTTCCAGATAACCATGGATGAATTTGGAACCATGTCAGTGCCTTTCTTTTTCTTTTCCATGTGCAGTTTGGTGGGGCTCATTTTTGTCATTAAGTGTATACCTGAAACCAAGGGTAAAACCTTGGAGGAGATCCAGCAGTATCTCATAGGAAAGGACCAGGAAGGCATGGACCTTAAGGAGGCAAATTTTGGCCGAAATTAACGCAATTAAGATAATTCTTAGAAATTCATTCGACTGAAAACTGACTGAAAACCGACTGAAATCGAAAGTTTTTACAAATTTCGAAAAAAGCGATTACTAAAAGTTTTAATACTTAAGTACTGAATATAAAAAGGAATCTCGTTCTGAAATCTGTTGCAACCAATATTAGATATGAGTTATGTACATAAGAATTTGCGTATCTTTTACAGACTGCTGTAATTTATAAGACACGCTTATTAAAAAAAATCTCTTGCGGGCGAGAGATCGAAGTGTTACTTATTTATTAATCTAGCTTCTGTCGCAAAGATTGTGTATCGATAAGAGGTTGGCGAATACCGGAAGATTTTATTAAATATGTCGATTGCTGCTCTCGCGAATGTTTGAACTTTATTTATATGTAAATGCTTTGACGAAACCGTCGCTTTTATTTTAAAATTTCACTACAGCCTTACACAGACCCGATCAAACTACACGATAACACTTGTGTATTCTAATGATGAATTAATTTTGACATATGTTCCATTCAGTAATATAATAGCGTTTAGTAATGTTTTATGTTGATTTAAGATGTTGTTTTATTAGTGTTATTAATTATAATGTCACTGGGCGTCTACTCGCTTCTATAGTTTTATCTGTTTTCCTGTTCAACTGTTAAAAATTATATAGCTTCGTGTTTTTTTCCATGGTTTGGATGTTACATTTTTACACCTTTTCTTAATTTCTGAAATATTAAAAAATCTCGAGTTGCAAAACCGATCATTTATAACATGAAGTCAGGGAGGGACTTTGCTTGCAGAACCGATAAATTAGATGTGTTCTACTGTTTTGTTGCAAAAAACAATCAATTTGGTAAAAAAATTGTAATTTACATATACTTTTTAAAAAGCAACAATGCAAAATATAACACAAAAAGATGAAAAAAATGAAGAGACAAACTATTAAAGTAAAACTTATTTTTGTTGCAAACAGTGCAATAACATCCCTATGTGTTTATATTTTGACTTGAAATCTTGAAACAAATATATTACTTTGTCATAAAAAAAATAAAAAGCATGTTGTTTTCATATCACGGTGCTGCACTATGAAAACGAAATAAAGTAGTATAAAAACAAAGTAAAACAGTAACAGACCACCATCCAATTTTTCTGTTAGTATGTTTTGTAATCTGTCTCCATGTATTACAAGAGTAAGACCGAAAATTCAGTGTGAAGGGATGAGTGTATATAATTCGGATCAACAAAAAAAAATAAGTAAATTTGGGTAAGTATTGGTAGAAATAGGAAGCAAAAAAATGACGGAGAAATTGTATTTTTGAGCATTTTTAAAATGTGGCGGAAGCAGACAAGAAACAACAAAACTCTAAAAAACTATACCAAAATACTTTGGGGGGGGGGGGCCCCTGTTAACAAATTATAGCAAAGGTACATATCAAGGTCAACCGCACCCCGCGGTATCTTGGTTCTGCTTGACCTTTTTGGGGGGGGCCCCCCCCGCCCCCCCCCCCCCCCCCCCACCCCCCTATGATCTTCAGCAAAAATATGTTGAACATATTTCTTTACATAGATTTACTAAATTTTCTTCAAGATCTAGCACTGATTAGATTTTCAGCTTAACTAGCCAGTACATTCAAAAGATAAATGGAGTTACCATTTTTTTATGCGTGAGCAAACGTAAGCATAATGTGCTAATTTGAAATTAGAAGAATTAATATATATTACAGAAGAATTCAAATACATATTCATCCACAAATACAACTCCTGACATCCTTTGGAAGTTTTTTAGAAATTTAAAATTTGTTACACACGTATATTTGACATTTTTATATGTATTAAATAAAAAGTCAAATAAACTCGTTTATAACGAACTACCGCACATAACGGGCAATTTGATAAACCTTACTTACTCGTTATAATCTGACATGACTTTTTTTACCTAAATGTGTAATAATTTCATCGCTGGAAAATTATATTTGCCATTTTAGCTTAGAGCGATTCAAATATTGTATTCATAATTGCCTTCGCAAGATTTGTAGAGATTTGATGGACAAATATTTGCGGAAAATTTTGGTACGTAAGTGGATAGAAATTTCTTTAGGGACCTACATTTTTAATGTGGTTTCCCACGGAAATACCGGAAAAAGCAATCTGTGACAAATTATACGGCAACTTGCCATCGATAATACACGTCGAACGACTTTATACCTATCTAAGTACGCAGTAACGTCTATACAGTAACATTTATCACCTGCCGGCGTGCCATCGTACGGAGTGCTATACAATGGGCATTTTTATAGAAAAACCAATAAATGTTCACATCGTAAATTTTGAAATACGTCCAATATAAACATAGTATTATTTTAATGTTGCGAGGAAGAAGTCGCCACGAACTGTTTGACATCTCGTGGTGATCTGCCTTATGAATGATGGCTCAGTAAACGTCCCGGGCGTGTTTTATAGGAGTGCGCAAAACGAAGGTATAAATTATTTAACAGTGCTAAATGGGCTAGGACGGCCTTGTGGAGATGACTCTATTATTCAAGCACTGATCGATTATCTGTCGATTTTTAAGGGTTTCATTCCTCGCTCAAAAATGACAGAAATGCTCAATTTTTAGTTTAATGGTATTTTACGGAGATCTATTACTCAAGCAATTTTTAATGGCCTTAATTCAATGCGTAAAACATTATAGAAATTATCATAATTTTTAGATTATAAAATCTTCAGAAATGTACATTTAAATTCATCACAATTGTTTTTTTTTTATTGTACATATTATGAACAAACCAAGACCTCTACAGTAATTGCAACTTTGAACTATGGTCTCCACAAAGTAAGTTTTAAAGCTGTATATGTTGGGATTGTCTTATGTTATGGTATGTTATGTTAGTGGGACAAAATATCTGTAGTTGCAGTTCATGACACTTAAATGAGGAAAGTAAACAGTACCTCTACGTAATTATTAATTACTAGATAAGAGGTATTAGATAACATCAAAACTTTTATACTTTGCAACAATACTTCGTCTGTCCTTCAACTTCATCTTTATCTGTGAAAATCCTAGTAAGTTTCTTCAAAAGACACATCTTGGATGTCCCAAACTGAGGAAGAAGAGGTATTTGAATATCCAACTATCTGAAACTGTTTTCGGTGGAAGCCTGTAATTCATCAATACACTTGAATATTATAAAACACAACTACAAATGAATATTATAAAACACATTTTGAAGAGAACTATTCAATTAACTCTTCACCACTGGTTAATTAATTAGAATGAAACTAAAATTTTAGACGAACACTGATCTTACTAAATAAAAAGTTAAAGTTCTGTTTAATATCTAGTTTAAATACATATTTAAATTGTTTTAATATAGAAATGTCTGAGGAAATATTTTGTTTTATTTATCTTATCTTTTTCTTACGTGAATAAACAATAAAACAATGTAATACCTGACACCATAAACTTACATTTTATAACCAGTTAATACAAATATAAGAATAAATTATGATTCTTAAAATATATTTAAGAATCATCAGTTCCTAAAAGATGTATGTATATGTGACCGTGCGAGATGACATTTTGATATTTCATAAATAGGAAGAATCAAACAAGAAATTTTTAAAGGATATTGATACATGATTTTGAATTTGCCAGAATAATATTTATAGTAATTGTTTTTTTAATTTTTATACAGGATGTTCCATAAATGTATTGTGGTATTTTACGTATTATGTAGGCATGTGCCACTTAATGTTGCTTTTAAATTAACTTTACAATGCATTTGGCATTTGTTCAATGTACTTGCGTACAGTTCAATTATTTTTTCTGCACTGTTGCAAAAATTTAAGAAAATTAATAACGCGTTTGAACTACACAACTAACTTACTAACTTACATTGTACAAATGGTAAGTAATTTGTAAAGTTCTATTAAAAGAAACACTAAACCTTTCCCCATTTAAACATGTTTCTATCTCCAACAATAACTGATATACCAACTATTTGGGACAGACTGTATACCAAATAGAAGACAAACTTCGACAAATTATGAAGGATCATAAGTCTCCGATATTTTTTTATCTGCTTGAAGATGACATTGAATCTGAGATAAAATCAAAATTTTTTTATTTCCCCGTTTAGCAGGCAGTTAGAAATTGGCACTTTTAAAAGGTAGATCGAATTATTTAGCTTTACGTAGACGTTTCTATCACATGGGAACCAGAATCTTGGTTCGTGGTAAGGCACATGAGCTCCGAACTTTCATCGTCTAGATTATTTTAATTAACGGACAAATTTACGGTCACCGTCGGCAAGAAAAATGAAAAACAATTTAAAGTAATTGCCACTGCCTCCATAATATATTCCAGTGATAAATCCATCTTAGATAATTAAAATGAAATCTAGTTTCGTTAGATATGTTTTCAAATATTTATAATCATTATAGGTAGGCGTAAGCTCAATGGCGGTTCGTCACCGTCCTTCAAGAGGGTTACAAAATGCAATAATAACTCTAGTAAATACTAACCGTTGTTCCCTTTCGCATTTAATTCATATTTAGGAGGTGAGTTACCATAACTATTGGTACTCCCCACTCCAGGATAACTATTGGATTCATTCAGTTTAAAAAAGAATTGTGTGCATCAAGACAATTAAAGTAACAAACATTTTTTATCATTATTTGTTATTAATCTTTGTACTATCATCAACATACTTATGTAGCTTTTGTATGTAAAAGGTTCTTTGAAAATCTAATAAAACTTGAACATTTTCAGTAAGTGGTAGAAACAAATTTTTCGTACTAGTCACCAATGAAACATTCTATATCCAGTGGCTTATGCGTTTCACAGAGACCAACATTTTTTTATTGTCATGGTCATAAAAATGTTTCTGTCATAACTCCGTAATAAAATTGTTGTTATTGCACGAGCTATAAAAATCTTAATTCTAAACAAAGCATCTATGGTGCTAAAGTCCTCAGACGTAGATATACATTGCTGCTCATTTTTTTGTTCTGCACTTTTTAGAGCAAGGCATAACGCCATAGATTTATTGAGTACCTAGCACGTAATATCAAAAAAGCAAACAAAGCCAGATGCAGTTAATTTTTCTTATTTTCATTGTTTTGCTTTAGTATCGAATTGTTTCTGATGTTAGGTGTGTTAAATCCTTTAGGCGTATAATGTCTATATCGTACCCAGCAATCTTTATTTACTCTAAAATGTTATTATTCAATGTTTATTGACTATCCTTAAGCCTGCTCTCCGTATCTGTATTGGTATCACGTATCACGTGTCACGTATACTGTAACAAATATTTACATATAATAACAGTTAGGCTTAAACACAGTGAACTGATACTGTAACTGTTACAATACATGATACATAGACAGATACGGAGCGCGTGTGAGTACCTGATTTTACATTGATTCTGCTCATTACATAGCTTACTTTTACGTTAATCCTTACAATCTGCTTCTAAAAATAGTCTCTGTTAAAATTTTATTGTCATATTATTTTCTCTGTTAAATTTTATTGTCATATAAAAAGACAAGAAAAAAACAATTAAAAACAAACAAAATTAATCGTTGACAATCAGGTACATTAACTAGCACTTCTGAAGAAACTGCTCCATAGAAAAATATTTTTTTTTTAATTTACCCTACATATATAACTATCCAGAAAAATGAAATACTTCAAACTTCGAAAAATAAACACTGTATTACGGTAGATTTAAAAAAGCACTATTTCATTAACTTATTTTTAAGGGGAAATTAAAAAAACGCTTCTAAGTTCTAGTTACGTTTGATGCAACGTTAACATACCACCATTTAGGATATAGTTCTTTTTAAATATATTTTTCAGAACTAAATTGATGCTAGAATAATTAAACTACAATATCATCGAGAATTTAGCACTATCAACTCCAACTTTCAACTTTGCATCAAATAACAGAATTTAAAAACGTTCGAAGTATTTCATTTTTCTGGATAGTTCTGTAGATATTCAAAAACAGTAAAAAAAATGCTCTAACAGAGAACTCAGATTTAGCACACTTATGCAAAATTTGGAAATAAACAACTTTTATCATCAAAAGTTTTCGATTTCTCAACATACAGGCCCACTTTGAGTGTTTTTTTTTTGGAATAATCAAATTTGACAGGTACTGAAAGTTATGTGACCAGGTTCAAATAGGTAGTTTTTCATCATTTTTAAAGAACAAGTTAACCCTAAAGTTAGATTAAAAAAAAAGTGAATAAAACAGCTCCCATATGATGCGCACTTTATCAAATATACTGCATGAATGATTAGTTTTTTTTTTTTGTTTTTACACCTTTTTAACCCCCTCGAGCGGCCGCCACTGGCAACACCGATGCGGACGTCTGCGTGTACATTTTTACCCATGAAATCTATCCGTGTAGATAACGTTTTGTGGAACGCGTTTCGAAATCGACCGGCGGATAAAAAAACGTATAGGGGATCTATCGATATCGGCCTCATCATACCCGAGGAGGTTGTTAAATTTTTAAACATTGGGCCAGGATAACGTTTTTCCTGGTCGGAAGGAGCCGCGACGAAATTCCGTGAGAGCATGATGGAAGACGGACACATTCTCTTATCTAAACAAGCCGGAGCACTTAGAGTTTTGATAGTGGCGTGCACGGGAAAGCCACAGGGCCGGCTCGAGGGCGACCCAAAAATATTAAATACAAGTATATACCTATATGAACAAGGACATGCAATAAGGAACCGAACAGTTAACTTTATTTTTTGAGTTTATTGCGCCAAAAGAATTCGAAAAACGATTCACTTTTATATTTTGGTCCATATGTAAAGCAGTTCAAATACTTTTGTAATTCCTACTTATTTTTAAATTTTGTATATTTTTGTGAATTACCGCACTATTTCACAATTAAGCATTTCTTCTGCAAGGTGTTTTTAAATAATTGTTGAATATTTATCAATAATGAATGACAATGAATTTTACGGAAAATACTTTATCAAAAGCTATTATAGGCACTATGCAAATGCAAATATATTTGCCAATAATATAACTTGAGAAAATATTTATAAAGGCTCTTGAGTTATGTAACTGGACTTTACAACTGTGTACCTAAATGCAGCTACATAGTGTTTTCTGGCTGCGTGTATCTATAATAATTTAAATTCAATTTGACTAACTATAGCCCATTTGTGCAGATGTAACTAAATCAAACCAAGTCTCTTAAATTAAAGTCTGACGAATATATATCTTCATTCCCTTATTTCTATACTGCCACCCGCTTCACTAGACCGTCATTGGATTTTTTCGGATAGGATAAATTCCAAACGGGATTATTTTGTGATTATTATAATATGCTCCTATGTGCAAGTAATATTTGTAAAATTATAAACAAGTATTGTTTATGTTTTTCAAATCAAATTCAAATTTTATAGCAAAGGAAAAATTGACAAGGAAGACCTCATGTACAATAAGATTTGTGGAATTAGAAGTAGGTACATTTTCCAAGTAAAACAATTTTGGGAATTTAAAATCTGGATTACGGTGACATATAGAGTATTTTTAACTCACTATTTAAAGTATTGGTGCTAGCACTGGTAGATTAACAATTCTCTTATCTAACTGTAAAAAAGGTAGTTCTGTATTTTTTTTAAATATGAATGACAATGTGTACTCGATGTGTATTCGAGGAACTGGCCCTTGCCAAATGAATGGAATTAGTGTAAATGTAATTAGTATAAACCTAGTCCACTAGTGACTTAAAATATTCTTAAGAATGTGTAAATTAAACACTTGTTACTTCCTACCTAATTCGTCGATTATGGGGTAGCCATTTCGCTAACGACGGCCCTGTTGCGAAAGGCAGACGACGAAGAAAACGGTCAAAGATACGTAACCGTTTTTTAAGGCCGCTATCAATCAGAACGACACCTTCTGCCGACTGCGTCCGTCCAAAATATTCAATTAATATTATTAATTTAGTCGAATTTGACGAATAAAAGGCATTCTAGAGAGTCGGCTATTTCACCTCATACGATGAATTTTGACAAAGAGGTATTCACACATCACTAAACCGATTTTCAACACAGACCGTCAATAATTTATAACAATATATTGTTTACTCTTTTATATTTTTGTATGGTAACTATAAGAAAATTACTTTAATGTAAAATGTGAACACTACTTTTTTGAATATTTCATGCGTTAAGTTAAACATATACTAACCAATAGCCTAAATGGAGTGGGTACTGGAACTTTCAGTGTAGAAAAAGAAAACTGGACGTTTTCTACGAAAGACCGAACTACTACACTTTTCTCGACGCGCATTTCGCCAACCAAGTTGGCACGCGCGACACTTGTTTCGTGAAAAACGTCGTTTTTTTTTTAATAGCCTAAATGTAAAGAAAAGTCTTTCGAAAAATAATCGTTTTCTACATAACGCTTCATCATCACAAAATTATTGACAGAGATATAATTTAACATGGTATATATGGTAGAATTTTTTCATATTTTTCAGATAAGCGGCATTTTTGAAATAAAAGGTCTGTATTTGTTCTGCATCTTTCTAATAACTAACAAAGGGACATTTTAAACAAACTTGCCAAGAAAAATAGTTGATCTGCACCAATTTAGGCTTTAGAGGATAATTAGATAAGGATAATTAGAAGCTAGGAATCCTATAACCCATTAATCACTAATTATGTTCTCAGTACCTACATACATATGTATGTATAAATATTTAATTTCAATATTTGTAATATATGTATATGTACGTATTTAAGAAAAATATATTCTGAGAGAACTTCCTATTTCAAAAACTATATAAAATCTTATCGTACTTTTTGTGGCTACGTGCCATAACACTCTTTAACGTGAAGTAAATAATTTACTTAGGTAATATTTAGAACTGAACTGCCTTAATGACTGCAACCCTATTTGAATATAGATGAATAGTATTATGGGAACTGTATTATAGGGGTATATATTTTTGTAATCTTTAAAATAGCGGAAACACAGTTTAAAGAATCACTCGTATATCATATACGATCATACAGAGTGGCCAAGAATTAATACACAATTGTATTTTTTTTATATTTTATTCAGGTTGAACTATTTTGGTGTGAAAACGTAGTGGTGCCCTACGTTTAAACTCAATATTTTAACAGGGTGCATTTCACGTCTTCAATCCAAGGCCTACTGTCTCATCATTTAATATTTAATACTGCAAATTTCTTTAATTTAATTTCGAAAATTGTGAAGTGGTTTTAGAAACTTTTTTAGTAGAAAAATCACAACGCAACTGTCTTTAAAACTAGTGTATACCGACTTTCGCTGAAAAATAAAATTTAAAAAATATATTTTTTTGGTACCTAATTTAAACAACGCACAATGTCATTCCTGGAAAAAAATGTTTTTCTCGGATTTATATAACTCGATACATAAGGAAAAATCCCAATAACGCTTATAAATAATAACTTACAGGGTTACGTTCATATAGGGTGTCCAATTTATCGATGAGATTTCATTTTTAACTTCTAAACCGTAATAACGTTTTTCAGATTTTTTCCTAGACTATTGAAAAGTCTTTATTTGAAGGCATGATATATAAATAGAACAACTTTTTCCTCCTCTTTTTGGTTTACCGACCTCATGTATCTATTAGCGTTAAGAAGTTACCAGTGCAATCCCAAGAAAAAGTGGACTATACCTCTTCGTAATTTAATCATTTCAATCAAGTATTTCCCGTAATTTTCCGAAAATCGGCACTCTCGTCGAATCTCGAGGAAGCCATCGCGCGCCGTCAACTCTAAAAAAAATACTAGCTTCTAAGTGGGATAACAGCATAACAATCAATTAAGTGCTGTTAAGAAATTCTAACAGTCATCCTCTTCAATCTGTGAACAATGCCAGGATCTGGCTAATAGAAACACAGTCCCGCCACCTCCCGGCGTTCTACAATTGTGCGTGTGCCCGTTCGATTCACTCCGGGCCGGCGAGGAGAAGAAACGAACTGCTCGCGGTCATAATAAGATCGTTATCAGCGGCCGGTATGTAACGAAAACTATTAAGACAACAATTTCATTAACAGATAAACGATGAAATAATTAAGGTGTTTTTTTTATTCGGCCGCGCGGGCAACCTTGTACGTACTTGAATTATATCCATTAAGCACGACTTGAGAGTACCTACCGACGAAAGTGCTGCCAAATAGCCCAATCAATGGGGAGAAAACCGGTCACTAATTGTTATCAGCAAACAAAAAATATGGTCGTATAGAGAAGAAAATTCTAAGAAAGATAGCTTTTTTTGCGACTCGAGTTTTAATGGCGAACATAACCAAAAAAATTCGCAAAAGTCAAAAAAAAAAACAAGTTTTTTTTTTTGCAAATAAAAAAAGCTAAAAAAGTCCTACACAAGAAAGTTGTAGGTCTTAAAAATGCGCGTCGAATGAGATGTGAACGAAAAAAATTTAAAAAAACGTCAAAAATCGCGTTTTCGTATTTTTGCTGTATGAAGTCCAATTTTGTGTGAACAGACTTCTTGTTAACTACAAATATAGCTCAAGACAAGCGGAAAATCCTTTTTTCAAAACTTCAAAAAAGTCTTATTTTTTCGAGTTAAATTACTCGAAACTTTATCGAGTTTAACTTTTTAAACTCGATTACTCGAGTAATTATTAAATAACGATTTAAAAAAAAAGACGTTTGGAACTTTCGTGAACTTTTTTTTAATGAAAGGATGTCATCTTTATTTAGATTCTTTTGTATACTAGAAATTTATAGTAACATAAAATCACAAACATGCAAATTTCAAAATGCGATATCTCGACGAAAAAAAAAAAAAAAGATTATTGAGCAAACTCGACGGCATTTGAAAGAGGAAGACTTGTACTATAAGACACCATACATGTTTTTTTGAGAAAAAAAACCGCGGTGCTACATAACCTCAGATATGTCAAAAACAGTGTTTTTTGCATGTTCAGGTTATAATATCTCAAAAAGCTGACGTGCTAGGGTAATTCTCAGGGGCACAAGTTCAAAATTTTGCAGGGTAATGTTATTTGCCACAAAAAAAACTCAATCATCAAATTTTGTACAAAAATGTTGGTCTTTAAAAAGATACGAAAATCGAAAATAAAATTGAACCCTGAATCTTGGTTACTATGGAAATTTGAAATAACGTAAGTTTAGTTAGATAGTGACATATTTGCTCAAAAAGTCTGCAGTTTTGCTGAGTTATATTATGAACGGGACACTATACATTTTTGTAATATCTTTAATCTAGAGAGAAAAAAAACAGTTTGATAAATGATTTTACTTAATGTTTTATTTCATACTATAGGTAACCAAGACCAGGCCATTTAACTATTCTATTCGGCAACATGCAGATAAAAACCAGTCAACAATAAAGTGCATAATTTGATATACGAGAAACAAGTGTTTAGGAAATTACGAGAGTCGAATTCAAATTGTTTTACCTAAATTTTGTTTTAATATTTTGAGCGTCGGAAGTGATTCAGTAGCCACTTGCTATATTATCTGATCGGGCAGGTGAGTAGTGACATGAATAGTGTACTTATATCAACAACCTTGAATGTACTGGAATATCCAAATAAGCATAACTTAAAAGAGATCAATGACTAAAGAGTATCTACTAAAAATTTAAAAAGTTTGTGACTATTCAGATATTTATGTTAATCGCAATCGTGTAAACTTTAAACTATGGATGAAAATTCAAACCACGTTTCAACAACTAAAAGGAATACTGAGCAGAATCACTTAATGGAGTGAATTTTTGGCTTTTAAAATACCTCATAACTTATCTAATATTCGTATCTTTACTTTTTTGGACATTTGGTTCTTCTCAAGTTATTAAGTCATTGCAAGTGTACAATTAATGCACATTATGGGATACCTTACACAACAATAATTAACTGATGAACGATTATCTTCCTTTTTTTCTTCCCTCTTGGCACAATTTAGTCCATTGTGTAATTATTTATTAACATAGCTGATCATACGTACATACATATTCTACATGTATCTTTTCTAATAAATTTTCCTAATTCAACAACCAGAATTTTACATGTAGGTACCACACGTGAACAGGTACATTCATCACTTCTTCTGCGCGCGTCTTTTATTGAGTCCTCAACGGTCATCATCTTTAGGCTGCGGATAGAAGCGCAAGACTTGTAAATTCGGCTGACTCATACCCCATAACATGTGTTATTTCCACGATAGAGCTACCATTCTAAACGCACTAGAGCTTCTGCTGAAGGTGCCCAGAGGTAGATAGTTACAAGAGTAGTTTAACTCGGTCAATGTCTCAAAATACTTCAATGGGGTTGATAACTATGAAAAAAATGATATCCCAGTGTTTATACTAGCACATTTTCTTTTGACAGAGGTAATAAAATATATTGACGAAAGAATTCCTCATTGATTTCAAAGATGAATTCAATTTTTGGAAGGAAGAGTCTCATACGTTTTAATCAAAGCTTTGTTACTTTTGATGGTTGAATGAGGTTTCCAATACAAATTGTCAGTATGTAATCGAAATAATACAATCTTCATGACCTCATATCTCTAAAGTTTGTATTGGCCAGTTTCAGTTCATTTTTACCTAACGACTAATACTACTCTAATACTTATTTTATTTAGAGGAGATTGTTAATTTCGTGAGATTTGTGTTGTTGTTGCGAGGCACATGTCAATTTTTGAAAATTAATCAATTCTAAGGCCTCGTTTTTATGAAGAGACTTAGTGTTTAAATTTTTTGTCAGTCTAAGTTCGAATCCATTATACCTAATGAAACAGGGTACTAGGAATATTACATGATTAAAGGGATTGATAAGTTAACTTCTTTCTCAAACAGACGTGAATCAAATATGAGAGTAAAGGGTGAACACTTTGGGTTGTCGAAAATGTCCAAATAATGAAATGGCGTATATGGTTGGTCGGTCGATGAATGAGATTGAAGGATTTTTAATGAACTATGCAACTTGGTCGCTGTTGCCAACTCAACATATTCAATTCCTGTTTTGTGCAATATGAAATGATGAAATGCCATGTCTTATGTGGAATATTGAAATAAAATTACAGCATAAATATCCAAGACCGTTCCTTGGTTGACTTCGATCCAGAACATGTCCTCGTTTTATTAACTCCCAGAATTCCGTGAACGTTTCTGGTGGGCATTTGGGGCCGCAACAGCGTCAGCGACGGCACCCATGGTCCTCTGCGTACCGTGTGCTTTGAACTTAATAAATTACGTGTTAAACACACCAATAATCCTTGCTCCTCGAAGGAATTAAATATACGGTGCTCTAAGCGCTCCCGCTAAAGCCGTATCATCATTACTCTCCTTAGAAAAAACCGTAATAACCCACCGGTGCGCTTTGCCTGGCGCGGTTCGCAGTTATTTCCGAATTAATGCTGAACTTTAAATGATACCGGCCGCGGCGAATCGACGCCAGTATTTGGGTCATAAAATCGACCGGGAAAGAAAAGGCGAATAATGCCATTTCTTTACGTCTTGCGGTACTCCGAAGAAGGCTGTTTTTAATTTTTTTTGAGACCGACGAGTAAGTGTCAGTTGAAGAAATTTCATTACTCGTCATAATAATCTGACATTAAGAACGGTCAGATTTACCACTTAATTTTCCTGTATCAATTTTCAATTAGTCTTATCTCTGCTATTTATAATAGAGGCGAGTTGCCCACGACGTACCTGTTTTTAAATCGTATCTCCTTATTTCTATTGACATTGATTCTGATGAAATCTATAGTCAAACAAATTAATAAAATTAGTCATCCGCGTCATCGAAGTTAATTTTTACAAAATTAATTTTGGGAAACAAAATGTTCCTATAAAATTAAAATTAAAATGGCCATAACTTTTTGAAAAAAAATATATTTTGTAACAAATCGAAAAACCTCTCATTATATTTGTTTCTAGATTATGAAAAAAATATACTGCAAATATTCCACAGAGCGTTACTAAGATCCCAGAGTGTTCTGCAGTTTTTTTGAAAATTCGCAAACTTTGCTGACGGTTTTTTCACTACAAATCCATTCTGTAAGAGGTGCATAGGCATCACCTAAAAAGTGAAGTGGGTCCCATGCGTCATTTTCAAGATATGAGTAACTGAAATATCACCAACCGCCACTGATCGGATCCATTATCCATTATCCACCCACCATATTTTGGAGTAGCACATATTCGAGGTTCCTAATTTTGAGAGTATAAGTTTTTTCTTCATCTTTCCGAATTCTGCGTCGCAGTTCCACGTTCGTAACGCTGTCAGTTCACCAAATTCTCAAAAAATTACAGCCATTAAAATTTTTGTCACCATAAAAAATTATGGTTATGGTAAGTTATAATTTTTTTATCAGAATGGTAATTAATCCTAATTTTCATAATTATACTGTAAAAAAAAAACTTAATTTGGATGTTTTTTTTTGGAGCTTAAATTACTCATTATTTGCGATCATAAAAAAATGGGAGTCACTAAAATAGCGAGGACTGCCAAGCAATGTATTAAATAAGTCTAGCAATTTTATTGGATACCAAAAAAGGTATTGTACACACAGTAATCCGTATTTTGTTTGTAAAAGAGGACTTGTTCATGTATTAGAACAGAAGCAAATTATACGTTTGAAATATTTGCGAAATTATACGTGGGCAAACGAAAATAAGGGCTTTTCGTTTGCCCACCATAAATTTCGTTTGCCCAGCCCTTATTTTCGTTTGCCCACCCTAAATTCCGTTTGCCCAGATTTTAATTTCGATTGCCCACCCTAAATTTCGTTCGTTCAACCTGAATATGGTTTGCCCAGCGTTTGCCCAGTCTCATTTTCGTTTGCCTGATCAGAATTTTGTCTGTCCAGCTTGAATTCCCTTGGTTAATGAGACTTTTTTCTGTCGCCGTTCTGCGGAGGAATTTTATTTTCCCATTTTATGGTTAATTAAAATTTGGAATGCGAATGTAACACTTGGGCATACGTTGGCTAAATCCTGGGCAAACGAATCGCCTCAAGGAAATACGTTTCTTCGCATTTTTTCATTGATGGGATTTTATTTTTATTTTTCGATTTTTTTTGTTTTGAGAGGTGGGCAAATAAAACTACTCTCTGGGCATACGTGGGCAAACCCTGGGCAAACGAAGTGTCCCAAGGAAATACGTTTTTTCTCATTTTTTCATTGATGGAATTTTTTTTTATTATTCGATTTTTTTTGAAAGGTGGGCAAATAAATCTATTCACTGGGCAAACGTGGGCAAACCCTGGGCAAACGAATGGTGTAGCGAAACCACGTTTTTTTTTAATGTTTTGTTTTTCGGAATTTTTTGTTATTTTTTTTTTATTTTTTGATTTTTCCGTTTTCAGTTGGTGGGCAAAAAAATTGTCTACTGGGCAAACATGGGCATACGATGGGCAGACGATATAGATAACGAAAATCTTTATTTTCCAATTCACGGGTGCCAACTAAAAAATATCACCAACCCCAAATTTCAGATTTTTTTTGAGGGTGTTAAAGTGTTTTGTACGTTGCCTAAAATATCCTGATCCGGGCCACTATGCGCCGCACAGTGGGCGAAAACGGCAAAATTTTTCTCAAAATAAGATAATTCCCCACAGAAAACTCTGATCATTGTGATTTTTTTTATTTTATAGGTTTTGGACAGTCGATTAAAGGAAAATTGGTCCAACACACGTTTGAGGTTTAAAGAGGGGGGAGACACCCCATATCCCAGTAACTTTACAATTAAAGATTTTAAGCTCCAATAACCGCATACCTCCAACTTTTTAAACCCCCCTGACCTTATAACATAAGCTTTCAAAACCCCGTGACCCCATAACTTGAAATTTTATACCCCCATAACCCCATAACCTCAACTTTTAGACCCCCATCTCTATAGACCCAATACCTCTATAGCCTAAGCTTTCAATCCATATGGCCCCATAACTCAAACTGTCGAACCTCCAAACCCCATAACTTCAACTTTTAGACCCCCATGTCCGCAAAACTCAATTTTTCAAGCCCGACAACCCTACAACCCAACAACCCTAAAAGTAATTAAAACTAACCCCAATATCTAACTTAGCTAACCTAAGCTTTCAATCCCTATGACCCCATAACTTGAACTTTTACACCCCCATAACCCCATAACCTCAACTTTTAGATCCTTATGTACGCAAAACTCAGTTTTTCGAGCTCGACAACCCTAAATCTGAAGCTCTTACGCCCCAATATCCATATGACCTAAGTTTTTAATCCCCATGACCCCATAACATAAGCTGTTAAACCCCTATAACCCCATAACCTCAGTTTTGAACCTTTAGATTTGATTTAGGAGGTTTTCTTTGTAGGAGTATAAAACCATTGGTTATAGGGTTCTAAAGTTTGTAAACTGAGGTTATGTGGTTATAGGAGTTTAACAGCTTAAGTTATGGGGTCATGGGGATTGAAAGCTTAGGTTATAGCGATATTGGGAATAAGAGCTTCAGTTTTAGAGTTGTCGGGCTCGAAAAATAGATTTTTTTGTAGATGGGGGTCTAAAAGTTGAGGTTATGGGGTTATGGGGGTATAAAATTTCAAGTTATGGGGTCCTGGGGGTTTAAAAGTTGGAGGTATGCGGTTATTGGAGCTTAAAAGCTTTAATTGTAAAGTTACTGGGATATGGGGTCCCTTATGAGGCGTCTCTCGCCTCTCTTTAAACCTAAAACGTGTATCGGACCAATTTTCCTTTAATCTACTGTCCAAAACCTGTAAAATAAAAAAAATCACAATGATCGGAGTTTTCTGTGGGGGAGTTATCTTATTTTGAGAAAAAAATTGCCGTTCACGCCCACTGTGCGCCGGCCGCTCTAAAAGGTGCGAAACTGGCCGATAATTTAATACCTACTTTGCGAAATTTATGGTCAGTTACGGTCGAAATAATCAATGTAAATCAATTAATAATTTCGTACGAGTCCTTCGATGGCGATCACTGTGAGCGCATTTCGGCTTATCGGCGACGAGCATCTGGCACCTCCATTGTCACGGCTCGTCTGCGTGGCACGGCTCCGTGCGCTGCCAGCAACAAGAATGCCCGGGCATTATGAACGTCATTAAGATTTCAGATTGTCCGGCTTTATTTGAAAATTCAAATTCGTATCAGCGGGTTGTCACTTGTGTTAACACTGGAAAATTCTGCCTTTTGTATTTGATGTAATCGAATATTTGTAGGTAATAGTTATAATGGATTCGGTATTTACTATATTTATTTGAAATCAAATTTAATATTATATTAACAACAAAGACTAGTTTTAGATTTAGAATTTAGATTTTAGAACATTTAGTTTTAGATTTTCACTTTTTTTTGTCAACATATCAAATGTTTCACCACACAGTGAGTGGCTTTCTCTGATGTGACTACTGTAGACTAAATTTACAATTCGTTTTCTCCAGAAAAAAGTACAAGGATTAATAAGAAAAAAGTTCCTTTGGACATGTGTCCTGGAATGCTTCCCAAGAGGACTAGAGCCCTCTAGAGATGACATCTTTTACCACTTTTTGAAAAAGTAATCACAATCAAAAGAACTGAAGCTACAAAAAAACTCGTTTTTTCTTGTACGAGTCGTATGAAAATAACACAAGAACACAAGAGACATTTTTAAAGATAATGAATGAAGAAATACTTTGATAATCCCAGTAGATTCAGCACCAAAAAATATCCGGATGCAAATATTAGTAAATTTTTATCAAACGGTTACGGAAATAATAAATAAAACCTTTTATGCGTCTGCTTCAGGAAGCGTCAGCATAGGAGCTTTTTTCTCACTTTGACTTAAGGAATCACCTTCGCGAAGTTTTTAATAATTTTTCAGGACACCTGAAAATAGAGATGTTATTTTACTACGAGGAAATTATTACTAGGCAGGGTCAGGTTCTTAAAAAATGGTTGGGATTATATATGGGATTTTTTTTTGTGAGTTTAGTATTCGCAAAAGATTCTAACAAATATACCATAAAAACTTAATTTGCATTAAATTAACTTAAAACAACACCAGTCGCCACGTTTTTTAATATTAAGTGCTACGATACGATCCAGGATATGTAAAAAACTGTACGTACGATGGAGAATATTGCATGTAATTTTTCTATATTAAGAAATTAGTTTAGGTTTCGCAAATTGTGTTTCAAATGTAGGTATAATACTGTTTGAAAAGATATAATTCTTAAATATTCCATTTTTCCATTTTTCTTTGTCTTTGACTTATTTAGTTGACTGTCTTTGGTTATAATCATTTTAAAATGATGGAATCAGTCCAAGTACAGTATTCATTTTTTGCAAAATATTGAGACTTTTAGATTGCACTGAAAATTCATGATTTACTAGTAATATTTCGTTTGATATGAGCTCCATGAACGATTAAAATACAAAGTTTTCAATCCTCGACTCGAATAGTTTGTACTACGTTTGATGTTGATTGCTGTTTCGCTGTATCGCAGCAACTATTGTCGTTAATTCGTTACAAAACAACCGTTCAAGATCAAGTAATTAGCAGGGCTACTGCGACAGCAAGGCACCGACAGTATACCGGGTGTCAGTGAGACAATGCATCACCCCACTTTTTTATATAGGAAAAAAATAAATTTGGAATATGTATACTAGACACAAGTTTGAATTTATTTGAAACATTAGATATATAAATAACACCTCCGGTCTTAATGGCAGTTCAACAACATTTTAATTTTCAAATGGAACATATACATATATTTATTAGATGTAATTGGTTTCTTTATTGAATTGGTTATACTGCACACTAATTTTTATTTTTACGAAAACCTAAACGGGAAACAACTTCTCTATATTTAGTCCAAATATCAAAAAATTTAACTGTGGCATATAGCATATTTTATGCAAAATCCAATTACGTGACATGTTTATATTAAGTAACGGTTTTTTTTTTATTTTTTTTATTCGAATAGAATTACAATTCAGTATTGTCTCCTTCAAAATAACTTCCTTGGGCAGTCACACAGCGCTGGAGACGGTTTTTGCATTCCTTATAAAATTGCTGTAACTCATACACTGGTATAGCCTTCAGCTGGCCAGTTACAGCCGTTTGAATGTTTTCTGTGATCCCAAAAATGACGTCCCTTGGGGTGATTTTTTCAATCTCGGGAAGAGAAAAAGTCACAAGGACTCAAGTTAGGCAAATGAGGAGGCTGAGGAGCCACATGAATGTTTTCACTGGCTAAAAACTCGTTAACTGAAATGGATGTGTGACAAGGCGCATTGTCGTGATGCGACGTTCAGTTGTTCTTGATGTTTAGTCTCACACGCATGACCCTTTTTCGAAGGTTTCCAAGAACCTCTCTAAGTGTTGATTTACTGTTTAGCCTGGAGGCACAAACTCTTTGTGGACAATTCCCTGGCTATCAAAAAAGCAGATCAGCATGCATTTGATCTTCGACTTAATCATTCTAGCTTTTTTGAGTCTTGGAGAGCTTGAAGTGTGCCATTCCATGCTTTGGGGCGCATTGTTTCCGGGTCGTACTCAAACACCCAAGTCTCATCACCAGTAATGACACGTTCCATAATTTTAATAATTGATCCATTTGGGGATCATTTTCAATCGATTCCAAAAAGTCAAGACACCTTTATCTCCTGATGTCCTTTTGTTCCCGCGAAAGGTTTTTTGGAACCATTTTTGCACAAATTTTTCTTATCTCCAATTCGTTAGTCAAAATCTGATGACAGTGGTGTGATTCAAATTTAACTCTTCCCCGATCATGCCTGTCTTCAACCGACGATCTGAACGTACAAGATCCCGTATTCTATCGACATTTTCATCGGTTCTTGAAGGTGAAGGTCTTCCGCTGCGTGGTTCATCTTCAATCGACTCTCTTCCTTCTGAGATTGCCTTAAACCATCGAAAAACCTGGGCTCTTGAAAAAAAACACTGTCTTCGTAGGCGTGTTGAAGTTTAGCAAAAGTATCCGTTGCGCTGTGTCCAAGTCTGAAGCAAAATCTGATAGCCCACCGTTGCTCAAAATTAATGTCACTCATTTTTAAAACGCACTAGAAAAAAAAACGGTTTACGAAAACAGCTACGAAGAACAAACAAATGATTCTAAGAAGTTCAAACTTGTGCTGAAGGTGCATACATGCTAACCTACCACCATTCCAAGTCCCGTCTTCGCAATGTTGCTACATCGGGCGGTGCCCTATTTAAACATTTAAACTGGAATGAAAATGGACTTTTGGTATTGAAATCATAAATATTTACTCGCAAATGTGTTTTCTACTAACACTGAAACGCTACTTTTATAGGCAACGCGCGCGTTTCACCAACCATGTTGGTATTATCATGAGCTAGTTAGAGTTGAGTTTCAATCTCAAGGACGATCTCTGGAAGGATGAAGTGAAAATGAAAGACTTGAGTGGTTTGATCATATTAAACATACAAAAAGTCTTCGTCAAGTATAGTGTGTTACGCTGTTCATGTCTGCTACGGTTATTTCTGTTCTTTATCAATCAATTCTTTCAGTGTTGGCAATTAAGCGTTGCGCAGTGCATTTCACATGCGACGATGGTTATTGCACTTTCGGTTTTAAAACGGATACGGGACAAAAAAGCGCCTCGTTAAACTTTTCACATATCATTTAGATTTTTGCCTGTAAAAGTCTTTACAGAGGAATGTCGCCGCGCCGCATGCTTCGGATTGACAGCACAATGAATGGGTGTTACTAAATCCTGCACCGTTTAAATATTATACGGAATTTATATTTCGAACATCGTTGAGGACGAGTCGTCCTGCGAAAGATGCTTATTAACAATGGGCATTCGCGGTATCGATATCGGCGCGTCTATTTTGTGGAAAAATCTTGAAGGACTGCCCTCTTGCTCAAGGCGTTCCTTCGCCCAAATTCACACCATCGGAATAACTTCTGTGACCGAAGCCCGATGCTTTTATAGTCAATGCGTTTTTAAAATGTAGTTCTGCATTCGGAATATATTAAAAAATGTAGTTATTTATATTTTAGGTAGAGTTCTTCACGACGATTAATGCAATTGCAATTTTTTTTCTTTTTTTAAGATCTTTCTGGACCGATTTAATAATTCAAACATAAATACTAATTTTCTAGCAAGATTTTTTTACGTTACAATAACAAAATATGTGATCTTCAAAACAAGTGTGTTACAAAGTTATATTTGGCTTTTTTAATGAAACACCTTGTATGTCACTGAAAAATACAAAATCTCATATTTTCTGATTTCAGTAATAGAAGGTTTCAATGCTCCTATTATCTTGTTAATATTACCAAAAATATTCAGCGTAACGGACATTGAAAACAAAAGATATCGTGTAAGCATCTGTGGTAAATGTGGGTAAAAATGGACCTATAAGATGGTTTCCTAAAAGTCCTGATCTCACACCAGTTGATTTTTGAATGGAATTAAAAAGTAATTTCAATATAAAAATGAAACAATTTTCTTACACAAATAACTAGAGTTGACCGAAAAGTGCTGTGGGACATAGGCGTACGCATCTTAATATTCGATATTATTAAAATACTGTTTGTACTCACTTAATGCATTTGTAGATGCACCATCAATTTGGTCTGGCTCTCCTTAAGAGCGGCAACTTCAACATGATTAAATAGTAAAATAACAGCTTTTATTTACTGTAAATGCTCGGCATTATAAAAAGTAGCTTTCAACCATGTTGTTGCTTCTCACTTTACTAAGTCACTGTGACAGCTACAGTCTCGTTTACCCAACACAACAATATTTCCTTGCATACTCTACACATTACGGTCGCGCTACCATAAAATAAATCGTCGAAATCGCCGATGAATATATTCACTTTGTCAGCAACTGGTAGATTTTTAGGCGTTTGCACGTGTGACATTTTATTATTAACGTAATCCCGACGCCGACGATATAAACACCTCGAACACACTGATAATAATCTACACCACTGTCAATCTACAACTTCACTCATAACAAAAATGTATTTTCATAATATATATCATACTTTCTTTATTATTGTCTTCTATTTTGTTAGACATTTTTTTTTTCTCAAATCCCATAAGAACTTCTAATGTTGACTATAAAATAATAAACGAGGACTAAACGAGACGAGAATAATAATGAAGGATAACGCTTTCTAACAATGAATGTCTTTATATTACTTTCACTTTTATTTGCAGCTTCCCTCGTTTTTTTATTTTCGAAAAATACTAGACATGGTTACTTAACTTGCATGTCTACTTGTATAGTTTAATTAAACTACACATTGTATAACCGACCTGAAAAAAGTATTTTGCAGACTCGGTGTAGTCTACATTCTTTTTTGCTGCAAGACCGTTTATCTTGTTCCCTTCCGTTTATCCGTTCTCTTCCCAAACTTGTTACTTTGGAAGATTAAAAAAATAGAAGCACCATTTATTACAGAAACACACTGACAATTACTAAGTATTTCTTTGTCGACTTCCGCTTCTAATGCAAATTTCGTATTATCCGAGCTCCGTTCCAAAGGCATTCCGCAATTGCAATCTATCATATCACACAACGTGAACAAGTGGTAATGTAAGGGGAATTTTAAATCGTAAATCCGTGGGGAAATCAAACGCGCATTTTCCAGATTTCCGTCATATATAGTCTCATTATGAATATGGCATCGTAAATCTGCTATTGTGGAATGTGGAGAGTGCGGCAGAAAGAATTGTCGGAGCCATCGCGAGGGCATTAGTCGCCATTAATATGGCGGTTTTGAATGTTTATTTAATTTGCCAGGAATATTAATACTTAGCGCGCTGATAAATCGGGCGAATTTGTTTCGTTTTGTTGGTCGCTTACATTTGCGATTGCTTTCAATTTGCTCGGATGTTTAAATATCATAAACTATTTATTTAACTTTGTGCGCACGGTAGCCTGCGCTGAGCACGACTAATTGATATTAATGAGTACTGCGACGGCGTTGCGGGACCATTACACACGAACCCCCTCTTATTTCACCTTCGCTTAATTCACATCCTCTGTTATTTCACCACGTTTCCCCCTATTAGGTCGCGAAACCGTCCCGGTTAAGTCGCCGCTTGTAAAAGTTTTAGAACTATGTTTGGAAATTGGTATTCTCGCATGAATATGTACAATTTTTATTGAAAAAAATGATTGTGTAATACATTTATTGATTTAAAATAGGTTAGGTGTCTTTTAAAAATATTTAACCTTTAAAATATTCATTCAAGTGGAAAATTGAACTTTGTCACGCATGACTGGGTATACTTACATTGATTTTTCGTTCAGTTGGCTCATTTTTTCGTTATAACAAGTGCTGTGGTATATCTCTAAATATTTCTTTTTGCAGTTAAAACACAAAAAGTTGAGGTTATAATCCCGACTTAAGAGAGGCAACATTTCGCGACTGGGAGGTAATGATGCACGGATTTGGTGACTTAAGAGGGGTTCGAGTGTACTTGCATAGCTAAGTCGTAAACGATATGTACCAATTGTTCTTATTGGTTAAACAGAAAGGTCCTAACTTTTTGACAGCTAATTGATTGACAGCTAAGAAAATAAGGAGTTCTTCAAATACCTATTCAGGGTTGTTGGAAATGTTGGAATGCTTGAGGACGGCATTAAACCAGTTACTGAAAAGAGATTACTGATCTGTATACTAATGGACAGGCAGTATAATAGTCCCCACTCCACCTTATTCGGGGGACTTGAACAACAGCCATTTTGTAAGTCTGTAAAGAACTCTGCGTTAATGCAATCAGCTGTTCATGCTTATAAATATTGCAAACATTGTTTGTAAACGCACATATGATCAATGACGTTTGTAGATGCAAATTGACTAAAACAAAAAAGTTGAAAAACAGCAAAGGTTAAGTGCGCGGTTGTGGTATTGAGTCAGGAAAGATCCGCGTTAAGTTCATTCCTGGAAAATGCCTTGAAGATAAAAATGAGTCTCCATATTTATATCCTGGAGTGGTACTGGAACCTTCGGCGTAGAAACGAAAACTGGACGTTTCCACGAAATATCGACTCTATTTTTTTTCGACGCGCGTTTCGCCAACTAAGCCAACTAAGATTAAAACTCAACGCAACAGTTTTAATCTTCTCCTGAAGATGGCAACTTAGTTGGCGAAACGCGCGCTGAAAAAAGTATAGTAGTTCGGTGTTTCGTGGAAAACGACAACAGTTTTTTTTGTATATTTACATATTACACAAATCTCTATATTTAAGTCTCATTATTTTATATGACGGCTCTTGATTTTATGACGTTTTTTTATACAACGTTGTGATTATCCTGTCCTATCAAAAGAAGTATATTGAAAAAAATGACACCCTGTATATATCGCTCTGTATATATCGCCGTCTTTTGAAGAAGGCTGATACTAGAAATAATATACCTCTACATCTTAGTAATGTACAAAAAGTCCATCGGATCATAAATCAAGAAGAATTATAGACGGATAACTTTTGCCGTTGCCGTCAAAGTGATGTTTCATTGTTGTTGATATCAGAAGTCTTCTAATTACCAGTTTACCAGGTGTATATGCTGTTAATCTAACTAAACTGAAATTAACTGTAGCAAAAACAAATGAACGGATAGCACTAAAAGAACATTGTCATCTACTCCTCGACTTCAACAGTGGCTTTTTTTCCTGTTAAACATGCCCTTATTTGATTCGTCACTCCAAAGAATCAAGCGCCAAAAATTATCATTAAGTCTGATTTTATTAATGAACCACTGACAAATCTAGATGCGTCTTTCTTGATCTCCTGATCTAAACTAAAACTAACGTCTGTGTAGGTCTGTATCTGTACGGCACAAACTTAAGCTTTTTTGACATTCTATGTCTTTATTATGGGATTGCCCCTGGAAAATATTGCGATCTGCGTCATGGTTTTGCGTCACGTCACGCTTGATAAAGATGGTTTGCCTAACCTGAAGGGGCAAAATCTGGGGTAGGGAAAAACTCTATCGAGCATCATGTATGTGACGCATGACGTCATGGGTCTAAAGACATAGAATGTTCCATGGCCTCACGTGCGTAGCTTCGTGAGTTTAATTTAATTAGAATGTTGTGAATAGTTCCCAAACATTATCCACTTTCTTGCATCAAATCGGTAATTGAATTATTAGGCGGAGCTACAAAGTAAGCTACGACGTCAATTTCAGTTGCTTCACTTGTTATGAATTGTTTCTTAGTTATAGTTTTCTTAAAGACATTTTCATTTTATCTAAACTTACGATACAAAATCAGAAAGTAGCTTCGATCTGGGAAGTTACGCATAGGATACAAAGCACAATAACTTTCACGAGCTCGGTGGCTATTTTTTTGACAAACGGTGTAACAACCTATCATATCACATTTTTTTGAATGCGTAAAAGGCATTTTTCCTCAAAAAACACACACTGTAATCTTTTAACTAGCCAACAGGATTAAACTCAATGATAATCACTATCATTAATGAAAAAGTGTTCCTTCCGTTAATGAAGAAATGCTGATGAGTAAGCTTGGCAGAAACAAGTCGCACCGCAGAGGCGTACGCATCATAAATGTAATATACTGAAAGTAACTAGCCAGTTATCACGGGACTACTGAAATAAATATAATTGAGGCAACCCCTATCACACGCTACGCGAGTTGCCTATGTGTTGCGTTGCCATATGCCAACTTTACCGATGAGTTATCACAAACTGAAGATACCACAAGAGCAAAAGTTGCATAATTACATTTCATAGGCACATTTCATAGACGATGAAGAAAAATATAGTAATTCCATTTTGTTGATATGTTTTATTGAAACTTGGCATAGCCTGTACGCTTGAAATTAAATTCTTAAAAAAGTTTTTTTTTTTCAAATATAGCTCAACAACTAACCTTAATTTTTATTATCTGGTGTAATTTGGTGTAATTTCCCCGCGAAACTACTGATCATGTGAGTTATGTAAAACACATCGTTAGGCCCATTTAAATGTTTTTTATATCTCAATAATAAACATTTTTCCCATATTATGTTGCAAACGTTAAATTGACGCTGTATATTTTTGCTTTTTTAATAGAAAACAATGATAGAGTGTTTTAAATGAAGATTGTACATACTCTTTGATTTGCCTGAACAAAGTTCGGTTAGCTCCTCGTCGTATATTACACGTGGGAGTCTCAATAATTTTGCTCGCCTTTATTCGCATTAATTAGTCATTCTCACCGGTTAGTCACCTGTTATATAAAATAACTTTAATTAATTGTTCGCTTCGGCTAATGTATTCAGCGGATAGCGGCACGAAAAAGATTGATCGGAGTATTTTTAGGAAATACATAGTTTGGATGTTTATTAGGGGACAATTTAAATGTAAATTATCTTCCTTCAGCAGTTTACAAGTTTTATAATGATATTTTAATCTATGATTTGCATAGATGTGGAAGGAGGTCGCGGGAATTTTTGTAATTTATATGTTTTTAAAGAAATTATCTGCTTACAGTTACGACTTTCACATTACCAAGACAAAATTAGAATCGGAAATACGACATCTCAACAATTTTCGGCAAACTGGTGGTCAACAGAAATAAATTAAATAACTCACGACATACATTCCTAGAAAAAACCACATTGCTTCAATTCCAAATGACCAATAATTTTAGTTGCATAGACTGGTATAATGGAGGCAAGGTGAAAATGGGGCCACGTCAACTCGTTTTTACATATCAGCTAAAATTCGAAACTTGTCAAAGTTCATAATGGAGATAATAATGTCAAGAAAAAAACGGCTGCACTCTTCCACAGTTTTCTATATTGCAAATTAAAAAAAAAAGTCACAGAGTTTAACTCTTATGTAGTATACTTTATACTATATGAATTTTTCACGTCAGAAAATCAAGACCACTTCTGCTTTTACGAGAAAATAGTCGATACAAGTGGGCTATTAAAGATATATAACATGTAAGATATGTTAAAAAGTATTGGCCCTATGATGGAGTGTTCCAAGGACCTTGGAGCACTCCATACTCCAAGGTCTTTGACTCGATAATCAAATGGTCTACTCATACACATTTTGTTTAAGTAATTGTTAAATAGGTTGTGGTTATTCGATCAAAAGCCTTGGATAGATCTATAAACATACATAAACAAGATTTACTTTCCACTAGAACACAATTTTTCTTTTTACATTTTTATTTGAGTAAAACCACAAGTATTTACAGCGTCTCTAATTAAATTATTTATTGCAGAGTCTTCGTCTACTTTATTTGATGTGACTGATAAATATTTCATGTGGTTAAAGGTATATTAACTAGTTAGTTGCTAGGAATGTTATAGGTATCTCCACTTTCAGTTTTAACTAAATATTTCGTTTTATTTATCCATTTCTTTATAGTGATGTCTTCTAACAATTCTCTGGAGGCATTAGTTTATGGAAGAGCTGCTGCCATCGTCATCTCTGGTACTTGAACTGCCTTCAGTACAATTTTATCAGATAAGAGAATTCCAGAAGTCGAGTTCGAATAGCGAAATCGACGTAGATTTACGAAAATCGCAAAAGTGATCCAATCGTATCTGCGCTCTCCTACTCATAGATCTGTCCCTCAAACTGAAAGGTACACTTGAATAGGACTGTTTTAAATTGGCAAGAGCATCGCGACTGTTCGGGCAAACGTCCATGACAGGCGCGTATTTATAGAAGTTTTCATGCAGTTCCGCTTAAAGATTCCAATTTGCATGCTCGTCAGTCGTTCGCATCAGGTGTGTATTTTTACGATCACCGTTTATGTGTTTATGGCAGTCGTATTTTACGTCTGGCAAAAAAAAATCGCGGAGAAAGTTGAATTTCACTATTCGTTTACCAACATTTCTCCGCATGCAACGCACCTGTTTATTTTAATAATAACAATTTTTTACTTGAAACGGCGACCCTTCATTAAGCAATTTAGTTAACAGAGGTAATTTAATTATATATGTAAATCGTTGTAATTAAAAATGTAAATTAATTATGGAATATGTAAGGAATTAGTGACTAGGGTTTTCGAAATATATTTTAGAAATGTAACGCTGACGGTCGTTAGTAAAAAGCGGGAATAATTTAAATAAATTGGTAATCGACTTTAGAGAACAAATATACAAGTAAGTAGTGAGTTGCAGGTCTACTGAAACCAGGATTATTAGAGAGACTGATGTAAAAAAATTGTGGGTGTAATCGTAACAAAAAAAAACACTTTTTTTTTAATTCAATTGTTGGGGTACTGAGAACATTATTGTTGTTTATTGTTGTTGAAAACCCGTAGGGTCACAAACAAAAACAATGTAATTTCAAACCTGAGGGAACCATCAGGAGAAGAGGAACCATGAGGAAAATCAGCATAGACCTGAGGAACTCAGAAAGTGTAAATGGTAAACAATATTTTTTAATTCGATTGTTGGAGTACTGAGAACATGATTGTTGTTGAAAAATCGTAGGGTCGCAAACAAATACAATGTAAGTGAAACTTCACAAGAACAAATCATTATAACGAGTGCAACTAACAGAACCACGGTGCGAAATCAGCATAAGCCTGAGGAATTCAGCAAACCTATTAGCGGAAATAATGAAATTCGCTTGTGCACACGGAAATAACCAGAAGGTCATGAGAAATAAAAGAATCCAGATCGCCACTATACGATGGGTCAAATGACACCAGGATCACGAAGAAAATGAAAGAGCGGACTTTCTTGCAACTAAAGCGGAAGACGTTCCACTGATATGGCCAAAACTGAATACTCGTTTGATTTACGCGTTATGAAGCTAATGTTAAACGATATAGGTACAAACTCTCTTGGAAAACGGCTTTTGCGACAAAAATTAAATGGAAGATGATTATTTTCACGTCTACCCGTAAAATGAGCTATCTGGTTGCAAAGGCAGAACCTCGGTCATTTGATACATGTTTTAAATGTTATTTTTGCAGTATTTATTTATAAGGAAGGCGCATTTTGCAACATTATTTTTATGGAAAACAAATCTTTTATAACTTTCCATACTTTCATTCGACATTTAAAGTATTTTATGCTTGGTCAAATGATACACGTTTAATTCTATTTTTAGGTGCCTTATTGCTGGCCTCAGCAACGGAGTTAGTTTGGAAGACTGACAGTCTATTCATACATATTCGATATTTCATGATAAATGCACTCCAAATTCGATAATATGTACTCCAAAGTGTACACTGTACATATATAGATTTTGTCAAATGGTGCGCAAACTTCTGTGACTACTTCCCGGACTAAATGTAATTGCAAGATTTCGTAAACGATCTAAAAAATTCGATGATTGGGTGTTATTCAGTGTTGTTGGAAAACAGCGGCATCATATTATTGGATAACAAAAATAATGTAATCAGAAACCTTCTCAAGCACATAGCAAATGATCGCATAAATATTTTTTCAAAAATTAGATTGTTGGAGAGCTGGTAACATCGTTTTTGTTGTGATCGTTGTTGTTGCAAAACTGTGTCATCCCAAACAAAAATAATGTAATCGCAAAATGCGAAATTGATAATGCTAATTGATGTGTCCGAACATTTTTTGAAAAAGATTTTTTGTCCGCTATACTGAAAGTAAAACTCATGATAAATGCACAAATTTGTTACATTATTTACAAATGTGCACAAGTACGTATGAGCTGTAATTTATAATTTGATAAACGCATCGTTTTTCGATCGGTGAATATAAGAAAGGTCTACAAAATACTTCCGGTATTAAAGGCAAAATTTAAGTGTAAAAAAGAATGACCACGAAAGAAACTGAAACGGAAACAACTGAAAATCTACTGACTCTTTTAAAATGATATCCTATATTAAAATGGTAAAGTAAAGTTAGTAAAGTTAGTAAATTTGGAGTAAAATGTAATATATATATTCATTAGTAAGTATGAGTCTGACTCATTTAGCTTTTAATTTAACAACGAGGTTCGGTCGAATTGTAAACTGCGACAAGCACTGGCGGCACCGAATATACGAAAATAAAAAGCGTTACTAAAATTGATCGGGTCCGAGCGCGACAGTTTCTGTTGGCGGGCATGTTGGCCCGTCCTGGGATAATGGATGATGGCCAAAAAATGTCATCTTATTATCACCCGAGTATTTTCAATCGATCATTCCTTATATTTCGTTAAATTACTTAATAAGGCGGTTTTAACTTTATTCAACACGGTTACGGTATCTGTAGCCATTCTCTATGTTTAAAGTTAATCGAATTAGTTGTTATTAACAAAAATTGACAAAAAAATAGTAGCCAATTATTTGTCACGCAATTTGTTGTTTTTTCTTGTGTCTACGCAGTTCATTCTACGCTTTTTTTTTTAAGGGATCGAAAATGGTTTGCTCCCTTCACTTTTCAGATATAAAATAACCAAATTTTAGAATTGGATTAAGATATAAATACATAATCAAAATTGACCTGATTCTGTCGACTTTGACGTATTTTCATCAGCTGATTTCAAATCCATCGTCTAAATTAATCTGGCGTGTCTAAATATGGAAAAATCTATGGAAATCCCGTATTTATTTAAGTCGATGTTGAAGGAATTTCAACCTTATTTACTTAGTCGACATGACACATACGACATAAATAAATGTGACAGTTCCCTAAAATAAAATAAAAAACGAGATTTCCGTAGATATTTTCAAATTTCCAGAAAATTGAAGCATGTTAAAATACGTTTTAATAACCCTTTTTGATTTTTTTTCCAGTCGATAATAACGAATTTATGTATTACGTATTAATTTTATGTTTTTCATAATTTCTAAAAAACTGTGACATAATAGGCAATATGAATATGGATATGTACCGTGCACCAACAGTTACTTTGCCCTTGGCCTGCAGTAGACAGAATCTCAAATTGTGCTCTTTCTTCTTTCATTGTGCGCAATTCGCGGGCAAAGCTATTCTGTTATTGTTATGGAATTAATTAAGTAATGAGACTGGCAACGTAGCGTTGTTAGTCATTTGTTAGTTCTTTGTGACTGTTTTCGTAAGCCGTTTTTTTCTAGTGCGTTTTAAAAGTGAGTGCCATTAATTTTGAGCACCGGTGTGCCATCAGGTTTTGCTTCAGACTTGGACACAGCGCAACGGATACTTTTGCGAATGTTCAACACGCCTACAGAGAGAGCGTTTTTTTCAAGAGCCCAGGTTTTTCGGTCGTTTAAGGCATTCTCAGAAGGAAGAGAGTCGATTGAAGATGAACCACGCAGCGGAAGGCCTTCATTTTCAAGAACCAATGAAAATGTCGATAGAATGCGGGATCTTATGCATTCAGATCGTCGGTTGACGAAAGAGTGATCGGGGACGAGTTATCTTTGAATAACACCACTGTTCATCAGATTTTGACAAGCGAATTGGAGATGAGAAAAATCTGCGCATAAATGATTCCAAAAAAAACCTTTCTCAGGAACAAAAGGGCATCAGGAGAGAAAGGTGTCTTGACTTTTTGTAATCGATTGAGAATGATCCCCATTTTTGGGAACGTGTCGTTACTGATGATGAGACTTGGGTGTTTGAGTACGACTTGGAAACCAAGCGCCAAAGCAAGAGATGACACACTTCAAGCTCTCCAAAACCCAAAAAAGCAAGAATGAGTAAGTCGAAGATCAAATGCATACTGATTTTCTATTTTAATAGCCAAGGAATTATCCACAAAGAGTTTGTGCCTCCAAGTCAAACAGTAAATCAACGCTTACAGATAGGTTCTTTGAAAACTTTTTTTAAAAGGTTATTTTTATTTTTTAAAAGGTTATTCCAGTATATGAATTTCAGCACTGCTCTAAGGAATGGAAGAACCGTCTCCAGCGCTGTGTGGCTTCCCAAGGAAGTTATTTTGAAGGAGACAATCCTGAATTGTAATTCTATTCGAATAAAAAAAATTAAAAATCAATCTCATTACTTAATTTACACACCTCGTATGTTATTTATAACATGTCGAGCACAATTATGTGCTTAAATTCAGACACTAATACTTAGACATTTTAAACAATTTAAACAACAGTTAATGTTTTTACACTCCAACTATTAAAATAATCAATGCAATCGAAGATAATGAATTAAAAAGTTAAACGTTTCTTTACCTGCATTATTGTGTGTGATCGAACGAACTACAATAAAATCCCAACTTAATTTTATCTTGATGACAAAAATGTGTCGTCTTCTGAACCGATGTACCGTATTCTGATAATATAACGAAGAAGTCAATCGTTTTTTTTAATGCCTTAATGACATGTCGGTTATTAATTTTTATAAGTGTTTGTCAATAATGTAGAAAATAACTGTTTAGAATAATTAAGCTTTTATAGCAGGTAACGCACTGTTTTCAGCCTTAAATAACAAACATATGTTTCTCACATTTTTAAAGAAGACGACTGTTTTTATAAATATATAATTAAATTGAATAATTAAGAGACAATTGATTGATTTTGAAATAACGGAATATAGGTTATAAAAAATAAGGCAATAACATGTATGAGAACACGTATGATATTAAATCTTATTTAGGTTTTGAAAGTCCCTATCAGTGGCGGCCGGTGGAACATTCTCGTATTTCCGTAAGGAGGCATGAGACCCAAACAATATTTTAAGAGGTGGTGCTTTAAATGCTTGGGTAGTTTAAGGTTTGTTATAATGGCAAAAAAAAATCTTCAGGGAAGACTTTTTTGTTCCTTCCTCAGGGAGAATTTTTTTCCAAAAATGGCTGCATCCAAGAAGATCTTGGAAACGGCTTGCAAAATATTTTTTTGTCATTTGCGAAATATTTTTTTTTTCATAATCACCGAGTAAATACAGTCTTTTTATACTTGTGATTTTTGCAAAATTCTTATTTCGCTTAAAGTATATAACCTGTAAAACCTCACAGACGAAATGTTGGGATGAAAGAAAAATATAAATTCCCATAACTCTTACAGATCTCAAAATGTCAAGAAAATGGAAGTCTACTACGTAGATTCGGAAGTAAAATAGAGGACTGCCATATAAAAAAATTAAAAATTTATGATGTCTTGTCTGTTGGTTTTATTGAATTTGTGCAGTATTTTCTCTATATGTTACTCGATTGATGAACAATTGTTGGATGCAAACGTCAATGATGGAAACTATAATATTTATCGTGATGAATGAAGCCGCGTTTAACCGTTCTTTCTTGTATATAAATAATGTTTCCTGTAAAACATACACAATTAATATAGTTTTACATACATATACATACACCCTAGGAAATTGCACCTTTACATATTGGCGATACATGTGTAGAAGAGAATAAGTTAAAAGACACCAGTAAGGACAGACAAAGACAGTTAGATGCATCAGTATTTCACGCTTGTGTACGTATTAGAAACGTATGATGTAAAACGTTATCTGCGCATAACAGGAACTGGAGAGTGGAGTGGAGAGACACCGCCCATCACCTACCTAATTTGAGTGAGTGGGACTCAGTACTTTTTCGCAGCTATGAGGGTGTACATCGACTTAGCTGTATGAAACAAAATTCTTACGTAATTCTGACTTGATTGATTGACAATTATCCCATACACTTAAAAGAAGTGTACGAACATAATTGTATTTATTTTCAAATTTTTGTATTTCTTAACTAAACCGGTTTGCAAGAAAATAAAATTGAAGTTCTATAAAAAATTAAAAAAATAACATATAACCCGGTTATAAGACGAAAGAAAGAAAAAACTGCCTATTGAATAAGTGGTTCAAAAATGTCGCTCCCTTTGTGCTTCGAAAAAAACCTAGTCTATCGTAAAACTCCGTTCTTACGCGTTCTAACACTTCAGGGAAATATTATTTAGGACTTGTACAATTCTGGCCCGTAAATCATTAAATTTTGTGGTCTTTCATGTTCATGTCCGTAAACAGTTTGTTTTATTTGTTAAATATTTGTTGGCATTTAAGGAACCGTTTATAAAAAAAATGGCCCAACGATGGAATCGCCTAAAATACCAACCCAAACATTTAACTTCTGGGGATACTGCGTACGCACAGGAATACTCGAGTGCTTATTTTCCGTAGACCAATAACGATATAATAATTCAATTCACACGTGCGCATTATAATTTATGGGCGGGGCGTCCCGCCTACATATTTTATTGCTACCCTATCACGAAAGACAGAGAATAACGCTCATAAAAGTTTTAAAATGACATATCAGTCTGGCAACTATGGATATAATATTTCTCTGTCAGGTCCCTTTATTTGAAGAGTTTATTCTTTTCTATCTTTTAATGCTCGGCTTTGAAATCTTGGACGTTCCAACCCTGTATGTACATAAGTATTTGGTCAAAGTGACAGAGCATGTCTATATAAGCCGTAAAAAAATCAGTATTTTTAAAAAGCAGCATTTAACAGAAGTTGATTTAACTAAAAATTTTAAATTTGGAGATAGTAATTTTAGATTATTTGCAGCTAGTATGTCATATAGACATACCTATATATTTTATTTTGACGCTGTGTGTTTCCCCAGTATACCTAACTAGATTCCCAGACATCTTCGACGTTCTCCATCTGCTTCACCACCACTGACCCGACCTGAAATATGACTTTATATCGCCTGGAGGTCGGCCGTAAATAAATCCTGAACGTTAGGAAGTATCACCCGAGAAGCATGGGGAATGACAAATGTTCCCGTACCACTTTGACATCGTTGTTAACTTGGTACAGATGAGCGCCATGAAATCCGCGACTCGTTTGCCATTGTACCACCCGCGAAGGTTACCCGGTACTTCGCCGTCGCGTTTATTACGCCTATTTGAGCTCTTTAAAGGTAATTTATTATGGAAATTTTGAGGGGAACGTTTAGCACGTCCTCGGTCGCGCGTTATGTTCGTTTGCGGGTACTCGACGCTCAAGTTTAGTCTCTGGACACAATGAATTATGTGTGAAACGTATGCTTATTTTGCTATCTAATGTTGGCAAAAGTCTTAGTACAAACAATTCAAAGAAAGAACACCATCATTACGGGAAAATCTATCTCAAAGAACACTATTATTATGGGAAAAATTCATCGGTAAATTTGATTTAAATTTCGGTAGTTCTGAAATTCCTGATAAGAAATCACATTATTAAATCTCTCTTCTCATTTTTGCCTCCATATACAGTAAGCGGCAAGCTGATGCGTACATAGGTGGATATTAAATACATATTAAATGATACATTTTTATGTCATAGTTAGGCGAATTTACTACTAGCGTCTAGCCAGCACCAGGTCACGGGCGATCCGACCAATCAAACCGAAAAAGAAAAACGCGCATGCTTCTAAACAATTTTATTGCTGAGAAATAAAATAAAACTCTAAATCCTGTAATCAATTTTCATTAAATAATAAGACTAAGATTTTTGTCTCTATTTCCTTAAAAACCAATTTTTAATATCAAAAAAGAATCAAGCTAAGTTAGTAAGGTGATTGCTTTAAACCTTTCATATCAAAGTTTTGTGACTTACTGACTTCAAGTTTGCCGCCTTCACCGCGTTACACAGGTATTTCTCATTGGCCAGGATCACCTGTGACCTGGTACCGGCTAGACGCTAGTCGTTTGTTGTCGTACTTGTCGTTTGGTTAATTTATATTTTATGTTAGTATGCGAATAGTTGTTCGAAGGAGATGTGCTGGAGTATGTGTGTTAGCTTACACACATACGTAAAATCATTGGCAAGTGACAATATTGATTGATGATGCGCACTTTTCTAATCAGGCACTAGACCAGAATAAAATATAAAATGGTATTTCAAATTTTAACTCAAACAGTCCTACCGACAAACCGGATGCCTTTCATACGCCTGCGCTAGCGATTGGATTGCGATTGGTTCTCACCTCATGTTTACATGAGGTAAATCTACTGAACAAAGAAGTTAAACTATCAATTGCCCTTCATTCGGCTATGTACGCATTAGGGTGCCGCTTACTGTATAATTCCAATACAGGTTATTGGAATATTGGTTATATAATATATGTAGATCTTAATATGCATAAGGTCCATAAAGGTAGTAGATGTTATAAAGGTCATATCATAAAAGTCATAGATATTGCAAGCCATAAAGATGGTATAGCCCTTAAGGGACATAACGATCGTAAATGTCACGTGGGTTTTACAGACTATAAAGGTCATATACAGTATAGAAGTCATATGGATCATAAAGGCCATGATCATAAAAGTCATATAGATCGTAAAAGCCATATAGGTCATAATATTCACGTGGTTCATAAAGGTTACAAAGGTCATACATGACGTATAGATCATAAAAATAATAGATTTCAGAAAGGCTATTAAGGCAACATACATAACTCTTAATATCATAAAGGTCATATGGGTCATAAAGGTTATACCAAATATAACACTTTTAAAAATATAACCCAATGTTTTCATATTCACTTGTCCGATTGTAGAACAATTAGATGTGGAAGTAGTGACTCCAAGCGATTTTTTATTTTCATGCTATTTTAAAGTCAACCAGCGAGTATTAAAATGTTTTTTAACTCAAATTGTTATACATCCATTTCGAGGAACGATGAATAATTCTACTACGAGGTTCTTTTATCGATATAAAACCGTCCAATATGGTTTTTAACAAAGTTGGCCCGATAAATCGGTATATAACAGTTAGCAAGTGGTGACTTTGCAGCAAATTTGGATTTTATGGGGTGCTGACACAAAAAACAAACACATTGAACCATAACACCT